>CM071958.1:7840000-8392500 GCA_036784905.1 Acrossocheilus fasciatus
AGACTTGCATATGTGTGAAGGTACCATTGACAAGGAGCCATATATTGGAGTTGTACAGAGAAATATACTGCCGTCAAGATGATGTCTTTCATGGGAAGTCCATGGTTATTAGATCAAGACAATGCCAGCTCTCATTCTGCATGTGCTACAACAGCGTGGTTTCGTAGAGTCAGAGAGAATGTGTTAGACTGGCCTGCCTGCAGTCCAGATCTGACTCCTATTGAAAATGTATGACCAGTTATGAAAAGGAGACTCAGACAACGACGATCACAGACTGCTGAGCATCTGAAGCCTTGTTTCAAGAGAAACTGGACAAAAATGTTGCTTGTAAAACTTTAACAATTAGTATCCTTAATTCCCAAACAATGAAACATTGTAGTTAAAAGGACAGCTGATGTGACACATTGTTAAACATGCCTCTGTCCCAACTTTTTTGGAGTGTGTTGCAGCCATCAAAATCGAAATTTGTTCATATTTACAAATACACTTTTCTTTGTACTTTTGTCAATTAAATAAAATTTAAAGAGAATGAACAAATCACAGATTCTTGATTTCACTGCATTTTTACAAAATGTCCAACTTCTCTGGAAATGGGGTTGTACCTCAGGGGTTTGGAGGTTGCATTTCAGTTACTTACATTTACATTTTTCTGCTGGCGTTTCTTTTTCTTCTGCCTTTTAGATAATCTGTAATTAAATGAACCAATCAGTGGACATGAACTGCCAATAATGCTTCCAGATGCTCTTATCTTTATGTACTGCAGTCAATATAAAAAACTACGAAAAATAGTGATATACAGTATACTGTCCTGACAAAATGCCAATAAAAAAAGAAATAATATAACCTAGAATCTGAGGCAAAATAAATAAATAAAAATAATAATTAAAATGTTTTAAATATTATTAAGCAATAACATTGTCATCTTATATTTGTTTGCATTAATATTCATGTTATAAATATTCATTTTACAATAATATTTCAATAATGTTCACATTAAACATTTTAGACATCATGATGTGTTGTGAAATACTGTAAAAGTTGCAAAGCAAACAAATTCCAATAGAAGAGAACGTCGCAAATGCTGACAAGGATGTTTTACTTTTGTCTCGGTGTGTCATCGAGCTCATCATCATCATCATCATCCTCTTCCTCCTCTCTCTCAGCAGAGTTGGGACTCAGCGACTTGTCTTCCTCCTCCAGCTGTTGCCGTAGCAATGCCACCATCTCTCTGTGTTTCTTAGACTTCTCGTGGTTTTTCATACTGATATGCGAGAAAAAAAAAAAATTATACTGCTGCATTAAATGCATGTAATGCAAGTCATCTTGCACAAAAGCATGCTGTTCATTTGAGATGATTAAAAAAATGTAATTAAAGTAGAAAAACAACACGTATATGAACAAATACATGTTTGATTAAACATCTACATTAATGTTAGCTTATCATTACTACATTATTATATACACTACTGTTAAAAAATTTGGGGTCAGTAGGATTTTTATTTTTTTGTGAAAGAAATTAATACATTTATTTGGCAAGAATGCATAAAACTGATCACAAACTGGTTACAAAAGATTTCTATTTTTAAAAAAATGCTTTTCTTCTTAAATTTCTATTCATCAAATACTGAAAAAATGTATCACCGTTTTCAACGTGAAAAGTATAAAAGCCCATACTGAATAATAGATTAAAAAAAGGTGTTTTTTTTCATGATATAAACTTGCAATTCTAAAAAATAAAGTCACAATTCTGAGAAATAAAGTCAGAATTGCAAGATATAAACACAATTCTTACCTTTTTTTTTCTCAGAACTGCGATTTTTGAGAATTGTTTTTATCTTTGCAATTGCGAGTCATTAAGTCAGAATTTTCCCCCTCAGAACTGGACTTTATAACTCACAATTGCGAGATACAAACTCCCATTTGTGAGAAAAATGTCAGAATTGTGAGTTTTTAACCTCAAAGTTCTGACTTTTGCGAGTTTGTATTACGTAATTTTGAGAACAAAGTCAGAATTGTGAGATTTTTTTTATTCAGTATAGTGCTGTCAAACAAATAATCGCGATTAATTGCATCCAAAATAAAAGTTATTTACGTAATATGAGTGTGTACTGTGTATATTTATTATGTATATATAAATACAAACAAATGCATGTATATATTTAAGAAAAATATGTTGCATTTATATATTAAATATATTTATATATAATACAAAATATATATAGTCATGGCCAAAAATATCGGCACCCTTGGTAAATATGATCAAAAAAGGCTGTGAAAATTAATCTGCATCGTTAATCCTTTTGATCCTTTATTTAAAAAATTCACAAAAATCTAACCTTTCATTGGATAATAAGAATTTAAAATGGGGGTAAATATCATTATGAAATAAATGTTTTTCTCAAATACACGTTGGACACAATTATTGGCACCCCTAGAACTTTTGTAAAACATCTCTGAAGTATATTCTCATTCATATTCACAATTTTGAGCACTCCAGGGTGATTATGATCATATTATCCAGCCAAGGCTTCCTGTTTCACAGAAATATAAATAGGAGGGAAAACAAAGCCCAAATTCCCTTAATCATCCATCACAATGAGAAAAACCAAAGAATATATTTCTGATGTGCAGCAAAAGATAATTGAGCTTCACAAATTAGTGAAGTGGCTTTAAGAAAAGAGCTAGAGCAGTGAAAATTCCCATTTCCACCATCAGGGCAATAATAAAAAATTTCCAATCAACATAAAATGTTACGAAACTGCCTGGAAGAGGACGTGTGTCTATATCATCCTAATGCACGGTGAGAAGGAGAGTTTGAGCGGCTAAAGACTCTCCCAGGATCACAGCTGGAGAATTGCAGAAAACAGTTGAGTCTCGGGGTCAGAAAACCTTAAAAACAAATTGTCAAACAGCACCTACATCACCACATGTTGTTTGGGACGGTTTCAAGAAAAATTATCCTAGCTCATCCAAAAACAAACTCCAGCATATTCAGTTATCAGACTCGACTGGAACTTCAAATGAGACTGGCTTCTATAGTCAGATGAAACTAAAAAAAATGAGCTTTTTAGCAGCAAACACTCAAGATGGGTTTGGTGAACACAGGGATAAAAAGTACCCCATGTGTACAATGAAATACACTGCTGTATTTTTGATGTTGTGTGCCTATATTTCTGCTGGAGGTCCTGGACATCTTGTTTAGACACATGACATCATGGATTCTATCAAATACCAACAGATAAAAAAAAAAAAAAAAGTGACTCTGTTAGAAATCTTATAATTGGCCATGTTTGGATCTTCCAACCGTACAATAATCCAAACACAAACCTCAAAAACAACACAACAATTGGTCACTGAGCACAAAACCAAGCTTCTGCTGGCCATTCCAGTCCTCTGACCTGAACCTTATAGAAAATGAGTGTGAACTGAAGAGAAGAAGCACCAACATGGAGCTGTGAATCTAAAGGGTCTGGAGTGATTCTGGATGAAGGAATGGTCTCTGATCTCTTGTCAGGTGTCTCTAACCTCATCAGGCATTATAGGAGAACATTTAGAGCTGTTAAACTGGCAAAAAATTAGGTTTCAAAAAGTACTGAATAAAAGGGTGCCGTTAATTGTGGCCAATGTGTATTAGAGAAAAACATTTATTAAATAATGATATTTCCCCCCATTTTAAATTATCCAATGAAAGGTTATCCATTTTAAATTATCCAATGATTTTAAGGATTAACAATGTAAGATTAATTTTCACACTGAATGTGTGTGTATTTATATATACATAAATAAAATGCAGTACACATACATATATGTAAACAAAAACTTTTATTTTGGATGTGATTAATCGCAATTAATCGTTTGACAGCACTAATTCAGTGGCAGAAACGGGCTTCTATAGAAATGTTTCTTGAGCAGCAGATCAGCATATTAGAATGATTTCTGGAGACTGGAGAAATGATGCTGAAAATTCAGCTTCGCATCACAAGAAAAAAAAAATTACATTTTGAAATGAATTAAAATGGAAAACAATTCTTTGAAATTATAATAATATTTCACAATATTACTTTTTGGACTTTATTTTTTATTTTAAAAATGCAGCCTCGGTGAGCCTTTAAAAAAAACCTGACTCCAAAGTGTAGAACGGTAGTGTAGATATATACTTTAGAAATGCAAAGCTGCTCTGGATCTGAACTGAAGCATTATATAACTTATGTTTTTTAATGATTTTAAAATCTGAAATCTAAAAAATGAAATGAAATTTTTATCTGTGAAGTGACGGAGGTTGAGCATGGAAAGTTTCAGTGGTGTGTATGTGGGTGCTCTATTCACTCACGCTTTATCGGATTTGAAAGATTTGTCACAGGCAGGGCAGTACAGGTCATCATAATAGTCGTCCATTTCCGCGGCACCATCTGCCTGCACCACATCTGACAAAAGTCAAACAGCGGTGAGATATGTATGCAGGCCATTACTCACAAATGTTTACAGTATAATTGAAGAATTTTTCATGACTTGGTGACGCACTGTGAGTCACTCCATTTATGTATAAATCACAGATGATTGCTCTTACTCGACCAGACTATTTATAGTGACCTGATATATGTTGTGTGTTTATAGTGAAGTCTTTGTACACGGATGTCACACGTAAAATATCTGAATGTCACTGCATAGATATAAAACAACAAAACAACTTCAACAGAATTCGTTTTGTGACATGCTGTGCTTAAAAAAGTGCATGCACTATCTTTCTTTAAAAAAAAAGAATAAATAAAGGTTTTGGTTATGTTTTTAACCCTTCTGAACATTTGTTCAATCTTAAAATGATCTAATGTGCACTGAACCTCTGACCTCCTCTACCCATTATCCACTCAAGTATATGTGTACATGACATCAAACTCACCTCCCCTGTCCACGTTTGCCCTCTCCTTCCAGTTCTCCACCTCCTCCTCGTCCTCTTCACTCTCTGATGCATCTCCGAACTCTTGACCGTACTGTGCTTCCATCTGCTGAAGTTCTTTCTCCAGCTCTGACATGGCGGCCCAACTCTGTTCCTTATAGTCTTCCGCCAGCCTAACAGCACACAATCAACATTTTTATAACTGTGATATATTTTATTACAGCAACAATTTATGTAATTCTATTTTTATATTACATATTTTATATTATCGTTTATGTATTATATGTATTTATGTATCTTTGTGTGTGTGTGTGTGTGTGTGTGTGTGTGTGTGTGTGTGTGTGTGTGTGTGTGTGTGTGTATGTATGTATGTATGTATGTATGTATGTATGTATATATATATTTATATACACACACACATTTATTTATTAAAAAATAGTATTATATATACTAAATGTACATATTAAGTTTAAGTATACAAGTTTATCCAAAGAATTTCCATAATTTGTCCAAATTTCAGGTTCCTGTTTGTTTCATTTCTGAATAATAGGACTTTTAAAAACCCGCAAAAATAAAAGTTTGCTGATTTTAGGTTTGAAAATATCATATTAAAAGATAAATACATAAGGAATAAGAAAAAAGAAAAGAAAGAAAGAAAAAAGTCAGAAAGAACAACAACAACAACAACAACAAAATGTAAATATTAGCATTGTATTTTTTAGGTGTATTTTTTAAGTTGTATTTTTATTTACTGTTCATTTTTTAATTTTAAAACATAATATTTATTAATTTTATTTATTATTTTATTTTAAAAATAACCTAATTTAAAAAACACAATTATATATATATATATATATATATATATATATTACATTTATATATTTTTATATAATTTATGTATTTATATTCTATTAATTATTTATTATTATTTATATATTATTCATATATTTTATATATGTATATATTTAAATTTTAAAAACTCTAAATATCACATTTTAACTGTTGCATGAACAAAAATATATCACCCAGCTGTATAAAATGGGCTAATCTTCCTCACTTGGCCTGGTGGAGCTTCTGTTTCCTCCTCAGTTCTTCAACTTTTTTGGCCTTCTCTGCATTCTGCTCTTCCACCAGCTTCTTATGAGCCTGAACGCGCTTGTCGCGTTTTCGAACGAAGGCCACTAGTTGGCGCACCAGCTCGCTGTGCTCTTTCCTGGCTTTGTCCCTGGTTTTCTTGTTCTCTTTCTCCATGGCTCTCTTCTCCCAGCGGTTGGAGGCCTGTCGCGTGTCATACTCCTCCTTCCAAGCGAAGTTTTTGCGTGTACAGAAGCTCTGCCAGTAGCCATAGAATAAATGCACCACCTGAAAGACAAATAAAGATCATTATTTAGGGGAAACAGACAAATGCAAAGAAAATAGTACTATATGACTAGATTTTATGTATAAACTTCCTGGATACTTGGTCCTTTTAACAAGAGTTGTACACTCATCCTCTTGTTCATCTGCTTCTTGCAAGCCTCCACTGATGGCAAACACTCCAAAACATCCATTAGGTAAAGTGCAAGTACGAGCCACACCAGAAGGGGAAACGGTTAAGATCATTTAAGAGCCTTCAGGCCTAATTAGAGTGGGATGAACTTCAATGTTCAGACTCTAGAGAAAATGGTCTCAGCAGCTAAAAGAGATGCTGGATCCCTTGAACCAAATGTGAAGTTTTCCCCTCTTTCAGCTAACAATCTGAAAAAATGTTTTCAGAAATGAAAAGAGTGCCATCCTGTTACCTGTAGTAGATTAAACAAGTATTTATAGATGGAATACTTTAATGTTCCATTCAGCTAACAAGCTAATAATCCACAGTCTCATATGGCTGTAAGGTCTAAAATGCACTGAAGAGCTCTGATGCCATGTTTTAGCACTCAAGTATTTAATCTTCATGGTATAAATGCATATCTCTCTAGTCATCTCAAAAATTGTAACAAACTGGTAAATACTGAGTATTTTTGGTTCATCAACCGGACCATATACATTTATTCTGTTTCAAGAATTTCTAGGGAATTTAATTATTCTGGTTCACTAAAAGAACAGTTTAAAAGTCTGTAAGATTTTATATTTAATATATATATATATATATATATATATATATATATATATATATATATATATATATATATAGTTTTTTTTTTAAATAAGCCAAAGCTCAATCTATTTGGTGAAATATTATTACAATTTAAAATAGCTGTTTTCTATTTTAATATATTTTAAAATTTATTCCTGTGATGGCAAAGCTGAATTTTCAGAAGCCATTACTCCAGTCTTCAGTGTCACAGGTTTTTTTTTTATCAATATTGACAATAGTTGTGCATAATACGTTTATGGAAAACTGTACTGTATGTGCCAGTGTCTACATACAGTGTCATAGTCACTCTGAGAGTCTCCAAATGAGGTAAACTGGTCCTCCTCTTCTTCCTCATCTTTACTGTGCTCCATCTCCTCCTTTACGATAGTCTCAAACACGTTCCTGTATACAGTGTAAAAGCCCTACAGAGAAAAAAAAAAAAAAAAAAAGAGAAAGAGCTTGCACCATTAAAACACACAATAGATGCATTTCCACAATAATCTTTCCAAACTGAAAACATAACGTGCATTTTCAACAAACTTCTACTGCCCTCCAGCGGTACAAGATGGTATAGCAGATATACTGTATGAGCTATGCATTATACATTTATAACTAGATAAATACAAGATATAGCTATGCAAGATAATACAAGACATAATAAATCGGCATTAATAAATCAAAAATATCTTTCAGCTACATACAGAATGCAATAGTCTCAATATGCACTTTTTTTGTTGAAAACAGATTAAATTCAATGATAAAAGACATCTGTCAGACATATTTCACACATTTAAAAGTGAACGCAGATGGAAAAACAAGAACATGTCTGATATGAATGGACACGTGCATGTGTGGCTACTGGCTGACAAAAAAATTAATTTTAAATATTCACCTTCTCGTCATCTCCATAACCCGAGTAACAGGTGACGGTGAAGAACTGTAAGAGATCAATGCTATCATCCTGGTACTCTCCGCTGACACCCCCTTTCAGCAGCGCTTCTCGGTGGTTATCATACCTTCAAACAAAAGTAACAGCCATATTAACATAAAGAAATATTAATAGAATCATATCAAAGGCTGTAATACTCATTTAATCTAAAAAAGGCCAAATACTGATTAGTATTATTGTTTTTTTTGTTTTTGTTTTTTAATTACATAAATTACCCCCCCAAAAAAAACATTTTTGTAAGTATTTTCTAAGTGTGCCATAAAACAAGTCTTTTTTTTTTTTTAAATGAGTAATAACAAATAATTTCAGAAATAATTATTGTTGATTTGCAATAAAAGCTGGGATTTATATAGAGGAAATGGCTATAAACTCACTTTAACTGGAAAGCAATGGCATATGCTGCAAAGTATACACTTTTAAAATTTTAATTAATATGACAATATTATTAATATTAGTATTAATGATTTGTTTGCAATTTTCAACCCATTCCTGATGCATCCAACACTAATAAAAGTCCACAGTTTTGACAAATCCTCATTTTTGTTATCCAGCTAAAACATGAAGCTCAGCAGAATTTGCAACAACGACAACAACATTCAACACATCTCTGTTATTCCAAGCCCATATGCTGTTTTTCCACTGAACACAAAAGAAGAATTTTGAAGAAGCTCTTTTGTACAACAGTGGCCACTTCTGTCACGCTCCAAAAAAACACCACAAAGGTATCAATAACACTATATTGGAAATTTGGAAATGGAAAAAATAACTACAATATCAGTTTGGAATGAAACGAGGATGAGAAAAAGGGTAAAATACTCATTTAACCCATTAACCAGCACCCCCGCAAGCCATGAGGTTGATTCTCATAGAACTGAATTTCTGTAAACTTTTTTTTTTTTCTTCATTTTTCCAAAAATGACACCTGATAATCAAGTAAGGAGTCCATATAATTTAAACCTATACTATGCATTGCACACCAAAATATACATGAAAAACTTTCCAGAACTTAATATTCCAACTAAAAAAAAAAAAAACTTTTCAAATGTCATAATTCTCAATATGTACATACAGTGCAACAGATGTTTTGTTACTCATTTATTTACTTATGTTTAATTACTACAAACATGCCTTGCAATTTCTCAGTCCCAGACAATATAATTGCGCTATAATAAACCGATTTGTATTCTAGGTCATGACTCTGGAGGGCAAGAAACAGAATTATTATTATTATTGTTCATTTTTAAATGTTAAGTTTTGATAATATAAAGGTTCTTTGAATAGGTAAATGAGATTTGAGAACACTGAATGACTACTTAAATTTTGGTCTGTTTCATAAAACCATGACTTCCTAAGAATCTGAGTATAGCCCACATGTCTTCAATTTAAACCTTGGCATGGAAAATCATTGTCCGCTTTTATATCAATAACAATGGTTTAGGTGTTTTGCAAAAAAATGTATCTTACTGTGGAAGAAAATATAGGTTTGCAACATCACAGCGGTCAATAAAACATTTATTTTCGTAAAGAAACCATCATTTTTAAGCATTTTCACACAAATTAAGCCTTTAGTAAAATCGTATTAATTCTGAACTAAGCTAGATATATTCCAGGTATGGTTTATTGAAGATCATACCAGGCTTTCTCCTGTGGATCACTCAGAACTTCATACGCAGCCTGGATAAGCTTGAACTCCTCTGCAGCCTCCTCTGCGTTATCCAAGTTCTTGTCTAAAATCAAAATAAATAAATAAAAATATATGAGCTATATTATAACATCATTTCATGGTTAAACTAATGTTAGTCCTGTAATCAACAGCACTTGACAGATCATCACTGAGGAATTGTTAGAAAACAGGCGACACCAACAGCCTTATTTATTAACATAGGACAATAACCTCTATGAATTATCAAAGAGATCGGATGAAATCAAATACCTGGATGCCATTTCAAGGCTAATTTCCTATAAGCCTTTTTCAGGTCGTCGTCTGACGCGTCTCTTTTAACGCCCAACACCTCATAGTGACACTTCATCCTGATCTGGGCTTGACGGAGATGCTACAAAAAAAACCTGAAAAGGCTGTGTTTGGAAAACAACTGTCATTAATTACAGTACACGCGAAATGTCATCAATGTGCCCACGTGGATAACACAACTAAAACTACAACAGCGCTAAGCTAATATCGCACTAAATATACTATAATTAAGCAACTAATCGCGTTCATTCATCAACTTCTCGAACAGTTGACATTTTTAATCGATAGAAGAATCGCACGAAGCCGGTGTCGTGCGTGTGTAGCCGCGGCGCATGAAATTGATGTCACACACGAAACGCGCTGCTATTGGCTGAGAGGTGTAGCTTTTACGTATGCACTTCTATATAAAATATATAATAATATTCTTTGTTTTTATTAACCCGAGATAGCTTTTGTGTGTGCATTAAAATATAGTAAAGATAAAAAAAAAAAATTAAGAATAAAATAATTTTTTGAATATACTCGCCATATATCTTTCCTAGCTCGCAATAATCTGATACATTTTTATTTAATAACCAATATGTTTGTAAGCATACACATATGTAGTATAACCTACGTAGCACACGTAAATCATTTATTAAATGACTGTAAAGTCTAATATAAACATTGCATTAAAATGTCTCAGAAAGCCAACAGTGTAGGTTATTTTGTTATTTATTGTTCAAAATTCAAAATGAAGCATTAACTCAGTATTGTTCTATTAATTTAAATCGAATGGGTGGGATTTATCAGCGGCTAACCTTTGAAACAATGCAAACCGCTATTTATTCCGAGCAGGAGTGGCTTATGGTTTTTTTCTAAGCTTCCTAAGAGTTTGCATACAATTGACAAATGCTGGCTATTTTAATCTTTCAGGAGGACATATAGCTGCTGCCATAACGAGATCTGCTGTACATGTTTGTTCTGCATCTAAGGTCTGGATATTATACCTTCTAAACTAACATCATGAAATCAATGAGGGAAGTTGATCTGGATACATACAGTTTGTCTTTACTTACGGCAAAAGAAGACATCCTGAGTCCACGCTCATCAACAAACTGGTACGATGACGGTTTTTTGTTAATTTGCTTATTTTTAAAATCCATACGTGATTCATTCAGATTCTTACAGAAAAAAAAACGTAAAATAAAATTAAAATTGTGAGCAGGAAGATGTTTTAAATTTAATTTAATTATTATTATTTTTTTAACCAAGAAATATGTCTGAAAATAGAGCATAATAACTTTTAATGAAATAGCAAATGTTTTAATCAGTAATAATATGTAATTAATAACAAGAACAATAATAATAACATTACATGTGTAATGCATCAAAATATGAAAGAACCTATACATAATACACAATTTTGGAAAAGCGAAAATTGTTAGCAGAGGATGGTTTCGATCCATCGACCTCTGGGTTATGGGCCCAGCACGCTTCCGCTGCGCCACTCTGCTAGACGGTTTAGATGAGGCACGTTTTGGCCTCTTGAATAAAAGTTTCCATTGCTCTTATTTAATTGTTTTAAGCTATTAATTATTCATAAACGCCTACAACCACATAAAACACTATGCTCATGCTGAAATTCCTTGGAAAGAAAACAAATAATGTGCAGCTATTCCACTAAACATATGGTTTTGCTTATATGTGTGTTTGTTAGGGAGATATTCAGTTTTCCTCAACGACCCCGTTTAAATTAATAGGACAACAAAAATCACATTTAAAAGAATTAGGTCGAATTCCACAAAAAATGTGACATCTTGACTTTGTTTTGAAGTGTTTTTGTCATTTCATCCAAACTTACTAACTTAGTCCAGTATTTCAGTGCTGCAGTATCTTGATCTGATGAATTACATTTCAGAATGTGTGTCTTATCTTAATGACCAAACAACCCCCTCCCAGACCAATTTCCTCTGTAAATACCCCTGCTTATCTAAATTAGCATGTTTATCTGCAAAATCACCCTGTATGACAAACTATCCTACAATCTGAGATGATAAACTTAAAGCAAGGAGGTGTGTGTGGGTCAAGCATCTGTTGAACATGGTGCTTCAGACATGAGTGTGTCAGTGATTGTTTTTGACCATGCTGGGGGCTAAAATGCAGACATGACCACAGGCAGAGCAGTTCCTGTTGTTCTGGCTACTGTTGTCACAGGAAACGTTTTAAAAGGGAGAATGTCGCCGCTGGAAGGACTTTTCAAAAGAAAGAATGTTGGTTGTTTATGAGCTAAAAAAAAAAAAGTGTATGATTCTGAACTTTATTCAGTCAGTGTGTTCCTGATAAGAGAAACCTTTTGGATTTCTTTCCTGACATTCAAACAGCATTTGATTTGATTTAATGTTAAACTCTAAGCTGTTTTTAAACCAAGGCCTCATTAAATTATTCAAACCATGTCCTAATTTCATCATGTGTAGTTCAGATCTGCATTACATTATTTAGCTTTATCCACTTCAGGTTATCAGATATTTCATATTTAATTTTAAAAATGGATTCAAGCACATATTAAACAGAGATAGAAAGTGCCAGATGCCTTACAAAGGTGCTAGTCTAAACACGGAAGTCTGAAAAAGCAGGATTCTGCATCTTTGTTGCCTTCCTGTCTCAGTCATTTCCTCCATTTATATATATATATATATATATATATATAGTATGTGTATCTATAATAAAGCATAATGTTTTATGCTCTTCAGTACATTTAAGACACTATATGTGAATATAGGGTAAAAATTGTAACTAATAATAATTACTACACTGTACTTTCCCCAGATTATTACAGTACAAAACAATCATTTTCTGATATACTGTGTTTAAATATTACAATCTAATCTGAACATTGGATTCTTGTTGCGATTTATATCTCTTTTTGTCATAAATTCCATAGATCAGAAAATACTGTCAACAGCCAGAAAAATGAATTAAAAATTAGGAATAAAATCAGGTCGAACAATATATGAACAAACCACTCTGATAAAAACCTTAAAAATATAGATAAATAAAATAAAACTGTAAAGTTTGCATCACTACATAATAGTAACATATCATAATAGCACCCAAGCAGCTTAAATGTGTGTCTTACGTAAGTTAGATGTAACATGCTTGGCGGTGTTTAGTATGCAGTCAAGAGCTTCAGCTCAAACTATTCGCCTAGAAGTTGAAAAATGTTTGGATTAACAGTTCATGCGATTATCCTTCTAGGCTTTCGAGAATGACTGGCATATACTTAACATAGTGATTTCCAAGAACGACAGACATTATGGCTCCAGTGTCCAAATAACCAAATTCATAGATTCTTTTGTTTGTAATGTTTCTAAATTGAGAGCTCATATTTACTGTTGTAGTTGTATGTTTGGGCATTGTTGTCATGAGAATGTGGGAAAACTGCCCTGTTGTTTTTGGGTTTGAGCAGATTACAGAAGACCCTAGGGATCCAAGAAGGGTCCTTTAAATGGGCGTCATTCACAGGAAATGGTGCCATTTGTGCCTAAAATGATTTTCAGTCTGTACTGAAATGCCGAGGTTTTTTTTACATTTATTTTATTATTTATTTTGTGATATACTGATATTCTGACTTATATTTTGTATGCATTAGACACTAAAAGATACATACATACATACATACAAAGAACCAAAACTCAAACATCAGGACAGAAGCATTCATACTAAAATGTCAGAGAACTTGCCTGAACATATTTATCTTTGTTTCTAAATTGAGTTATCCATCTTAATGAAATAAAGTGGACCTTTAATATTGCCTCTGGCTGCTTCCCTCTATCTCTGTATACAGGGCTTTATTTACCTATGATGGAATAATGAACAGACTCAAACTGGCTGATTCCGGAGGTAAGAGCACAAAAAGCTTTATAAATAAGGTTTTATGTTTTGTGGGCTTGTTTATGTGCTTGTTTGTTGTAGTAGGTGGATTGAAAGAGTTGACGGCTAAACTTCACCCTAGACAGCCGCTTTATGGGTTGTGCAGGGTGGGCAAAGCTCAACCCCGCATCGCTATGATATTATGGGTTAGTTCATCCTCCACACAGCTTAATGTAAACCACTCTGATTATTCTCCTTTAACCAGTGTTTGTGTCTCTCAGGTAGGAAATGAAGTGGATGAGTACCGCAGAGCTGAGTGTGCCAGTCATTTACCAGCAATCAGGGCCTTCTTTAAGGTAAAAGAGGACAGGGCTTTAACTGTATTCTGATAAACTCCAAAGCTTTACATTTTTGAGTAAATTGATTTAGGCAACATAATAGTCCTTCTTGTTTGGTGAACATGTGAGCGTGCAGAGATCTTAAATTCAATTTTTTAATTTACTTTTTAGACGTCTTTGATAGTTGGGCAGAGCGTTTTAAATGAAATAAAAATATAAAGACATAAAAACAAGCTTTCTTTGTCTTTCTGATGCTTCAGGAAGTTCACATCTTTCTTCCTGCCCACACTTTGGATGAAATCACAGAGGAGAGGATCTGTACGCTGGCCTATAATGCTGCAGTAGTGACGCAGGGGCCAAGAGGGAGACCTAGCCGCCGGACAGAAGACAGACAGGCCATTGTGGTATGCGATCATGACCAAGGCTTTATTAATACTAAATGATGAAGCTGTTTTGAGAAGTACAGTAAAGCCAGTCAGGCAATTAAACTCTATAAAAATCAGGGAAATGGTAAACAAATCAAACTGTCTCCTTACTATTTCCAGGGCACTAATTACAAGCGAACAATCGCAGTTGCAGAGATCAAAAGAATCCAGAGAGATTCTTTTTGGGCACAAGCAGAGGTACGGAATGAGTTTTTATGTTTCTTTTTTGTTGTTGTTGTTGTTGTTGTTATCTATTATTCTTTTTTAGAGTTAATATTATCAAGTATGAATGTTATGATATATATATATATACGTAACAAAGAATAAATCACATGCTGCTGTCAAAAAAAAAATATATATATATATATATATATTATTTTGAATTATTAACACATAGCTTGGCATATAATTTATTATGATCTTATATAGGCCTACTAGTTACTATAGAATTTGAACTTAGCACAGCAACATTAACTTCACAAAAATGTCACAAACAATACAAAAACAGACAGAGGTTAGTTTCAAACTGTATTTTTCAGAGAGAAGAGGAGGAAAGGAAAAAAGAGGAACAGCGGAGGGCAGCAGAGGACAGGAGGCAGAGAGAGAAAGAACGATTGCTTCAGGAAAGGAGAGATGCAATAGAGAGAGAGAGGAGGATGAATGAAAAAGAAGAGAAAATAAAGGAGCAGAGGTAAGTCAAAGTTTCTCATGCATGCAAAAAATTCCCAAGGGTCAAAGGTGAACTTTTTTTTTATATATGTATAGGAGAATACAGGCGCAAATGGAGGCAGAGGCCCGGAAACGGGAGAAAATAAAATGGGTATGATTAATTTATTTCTATGTGTGTGCATTTGTGGTTGCACGTATATATTCTTAATCTATATTAAATCACAGGAGCATGAGGAAAGGGAGCATGAAGAAGATGAGATCAGAGCTAGACATTCACGCTCTCAATCAGGGGAAAAAGCTGCGGTTAGTTCTGTCAATCAAACCTGCACTAAACCCATCCTCTAAATATGTACCCTGTGATTTTCATGCTGTAATGTAATACTGTTTATGGCCAATAGGAGGCAGCAGCTCTGGTGTCTCAGCGTACTGTAAACCCCAGAGAGTTTTTCAGACAACTGTCCTCCTCAAGTGTCCACACAGCCTCCAGTCCCAGCTCCACATCTCCAGGTAAAGTGTAACACATGTGTTTCCATTGACTGAAAAGTGAGAGCAACTCTACTCAATAATTTGCCCACAAGCAAATATTTGATGTCTAACATTTGAGAACTTTTTATTTTTGAATTTTTATGGTATCCATGTCAAGACAATGCATTTTCAATGTGTTAGCATTTACCACAGTTGCTGTATGACAATGAACAATAGGCTACATTTACAGCATTTATTCATCTCTAGGTTAATGTTTCAGAAGGATCATGTGTCACTGAAAGCTGGAGTATTGATGCTAAAAAAAATCAACTTTGCATCACATGAATAAATTACATTTTAAAATATATTAAAATAGAAAGTTGTTTTCAATTGTAATAATATTTCAGAATATTGCTGTTTTACTGTACTATTTTTAATCAAATAAATACAGACTTGGTGAACATAAATAAATAAAAAAGTTATTATTATTTTTTTTTCAAAATTGTAATGCATAAATAAATAAAATAAATCATACTTACCCCAGACTTTTGAACAGCAGTGTAGACTAACATAAAATCTAATAAACATAAACCTAGAATAATGCTTTCAAAATTGTTCATGTTTAGTTTAGTTTATTTAAATATATAGTGAATTAAATCCATAATAATCAGCACACAGCATAAAATGTTTTCATATCAGATATGGCTTGTGCAGATATTCAACATGACAGAAAAATAAACAGGGTTTTTGACAAACTAACAAATCTGTCTACACATCAAGTGGCAGTAATGTGACGCACTTGACGTGTTGACAGATTTGTCGATTATTATGACAGTTGACTAGTCTTGTTTTGTAACTGCATTTTTTCATATTTTAGTAGCCTATAGTTTATTTCAAAATTCCTCTCTCTTTTGTTTGCAGTCATGAGTCCCTATAGACGACTGCATCGCAGTCAAACGGAAAATATCTTCAGTTTCAATGACTCACCTTCTTCTACACCTACATCCCCATACAGACCATCAGTGGTATCGCCTTACTTTCTGTCGAATCCCACATCCCGGAGCCCAATCCTTTTCACTAGCACTACAGCTTCCTCGCTGAACAATGGTGCAATGGTATCTACCAAAAGCCAGATCCAGCTATCTTCACCCAAGACGACAGAGCCATGGCTCCAAACTCAACCATCACCTACAACCAGTGCAACTAAATCTGAAATCAAAAGCCCTATCAGTGATATATTAGATAGTCTGGTCTTTTATCCACCTCCACCAACCCCTGAGCAGCTCCAACCAGATGAATCAGAGAAAGTGGATGAGTTTCCTCCACCACCCCCTGGTTTTGAGAATTCACCAGAACCATCTGTGAACCAGGCTGAGACGCTTGACGAACCCTTAGACCCTCTTCTTCCTCCATCATGTGTTTTGGTACCTGGGCCACCCATCAGACCACTTCCTGCTCTGCCCGTTGCTCCACAAATGCTGAAAGTCCTGGAAGCAGAGAGGAATTTTGCTGCTCGGGCATTGGTTATATCTACGGTTGAGGAGGAGGAGGATGAAGGGAGTGGAGAAAAAGAGATGAAATATGAGAGGAAAGATGCGACTGAAGAAGAAGAAAAGAAGGGAGGAGAAGAGCGAGCTGAAACTGGAGAGAAGAAGAACAGAGGACAGGAGGAACATGATGGGATGACTGTGGAAAAACATGAATGTGAAAAAGAATCAATTGGTAAAACGATGGAGAAATATGAGAGTGGAAAAGAACAAGATGGGAAAATGTTGGAAGAAAAACAAGATGGAAATATTATGGAAGAATATGAGAGTGTTGATAAAATTGTGGAGGAACAAGAGAGTGAAAAAATAAGGTTAGAAGGTGTGCTAGAAAAAGACCAGGATGGGAAAATTAGAGAAACACATGAGGAAGATTTGAAAGAACATGAAAATGACACAAATATGGAAGAATATAAGCAAGATGGGAATGTCGTGGAAGCATTTGAAAGTCAAAAAGAACAAGACGAGAAAAACACGGAAGCATTCGAAACTGAAAAAATACAATATAGGAAAACTATGGATGAATGTGAGCAAGAAAATGAGCACGATGGGAAAATGGTAGAAAAATGTGTGGAAGAACATGGCAGTGAAAAGGAAAAACGTGGGACATGCATGGAAGAATATAAAAGTAAAAAAGAGCAAGATCAGAGAATAATTGAATTTGAGAGTGAAAATATACAAAATGCAAAAATGATGTTACAGTATATGAGAGAAGATAAGCAAGATGCGAAAATTGGGGATGTTTTTGACAATGAAAAAGAACGAGACAAGAAAAGCATGGAAGTATCTCAAACTGAAAAAACACAATATGCAAAAATGATGGAAGAATGTGAGAAAGAAAATGAGCAAGATGGGAAAACTGTAGAAAAATATGAGGGAGAACATGAGAGTGAAAAGGAACAAGCTGGAGAAATTATGAAAGAACAGGAGGTTGACAAAATACAAGATGGGAACATCATGGAAGAACATGAAAGTGAAAAGCAAAAAAATGCGGAAGAAGGGAAAACGGTAGAAAAATGTGAAGAAGAATATAAGAGTGCAAAAGATATTGATGGAAAAATGATGGTAGAACATGGAAGCAGAGAAAAACGAGATGGGAATATTATGGATGCACTTGACAGTGATAAAGAACAAGATGAGACGAGCATTGAAGTATTTGAGACTGGAAAATTACAATATGTGACAAGGATGGAAGAATGTGGGCAACAAAATGAGCAAGATCTGGAAGAACATGAACATGAATGTGAGAATGAAAACATACAAAATGGAGACAGAGAAGAACATGAAAGTGAAAAAGATGAAGGTTTTAAAGTTGTGGAAGTATTTGAGACTGAAATTAGCGAAGAATGTGGGCAAGAAAATGAGCGAGATGGGAAACCTGTAGAAAAACGTGAACATGGGAAAAGTTTGGCAGACGATGAAAACGAAAATCAACAGAATTGCGAAATTATAGAAGACTGTGGGATTGAAAAAATGCATGATGGAGACTTCACAGAAGAACCTGAAGGTGAAAAAGAAGTTTGGAAAGTAGTGGAAGTATTTGAGCCTGAAAAAATACATCATGTGAAAATTATGGAAGCACGTGAGCAAGAAAATAAGCAAGATGGGAAAAATGTCGAAAAATGTGAGAAAGAAGATGATGGCGAAGAACAAGATGGTAGAAGGTTGGAAGGACAGGATTGGAAAATTATGGAAATGCTTGAGAGCGAAAAAGAGCAAGATTGTAAAATTGGCGAAGAACATGAAGATGGGAAAAGGAACGTGAACGTGACTGTGCTCAGGAAGGAGGAATCATACACTGAGGTTATAAAGAGGGATGAGAAGGAACCTTTAATCCAGACAGAAGAGGATGACACTGTTTTTTCCCAGCATGCACCAATCTTCCCAGAATCACATGCTGCAGAGCCATCTGCAATCAATGACGCATGTATTCCTCAAAGTATTTCAACCACTCAAGATAAAAAGGAGCCACAGATGTGCTTAACTGATACCTCATCCCAAATAAACATACCGACCATTCAGGTCGAGTCAGATCTTTCTTGTTTAAACAATCAAAGAGATTCAGACATGAAAGAGAAGACTGAACCTGTTGACTCTCAAGCTTCCTCAGAGATCTCCAAAAACACCACCTCAGCAGAACAGACTCCTGCGATGGAGGATGAACAGACAGATGCAGAAATGCTTCAAGAGGATAAAATTGTGGACAGCAGCAGTGATTTGGGTGCGAGGATCGATGCTGAGTCCAAGACATCACCTATATCTGAGAATCACGCCAGGACTGGACAATCCGATGAGGGGGAGGGGCTTGTACCTGTCTGTCACAACCCCGAAGACACTGGTAATGATAATGGTGTCACTGATAGACAGTTCTTTAAGCAACATATTAATATCAAGCAAGTTACATATATCATACAAATAAAATATCGGTCAAACAATGCACAGACTGAACACAAAGAAATGAAATGTTTAAAAAATATTTATTATTGATGTCTTATTTAATGCACACTGCTATTCAAAGGTTTGGGGTTAAAATATTTATTTTTTCTTAATCATATTTTTATTCAGCAAGAATAAATGCCAATTTTATTTATTTTAAATGTAATTTTGCATCACAATAATGAACTACATTTTTTAAATATATTACAATAGAAAACATAATAATCTATTTCACAATAATACAGTTTTACTGTATTTTTAAGCAAATACTTATTGTATTTTTAAGAAAATAAATGCAGCCTTGGTGAGCATAAGAGACTTATTTTTAAAAACATTAAAAAAAATCTTACTGACCCCAAATGTTTGAATAAATGTATGTTTAAATGAATACTTCATTTCAGTGAAATAATGTCTAAAATTATTTTTTTTATTTCAATAAAAATGTTTTGACAGGCAATATTTAAATGATTATTGACTATAGTTTTGAGTAGAAAGATAATTTTATTATTCTAATATTTTTTTTTTTTAAATTATAAAACTATATAATTATAAAGGTACTTTGTAGTTTAGTGCATTTATCTCAAAATGTGTTATATACCAAATAATACCAAAAATAAATAAATAAATAATAATAATAATGATAATAATGCAAAAAAAAACATTTAAATAAAAATAAGAAAATACAGGGTCACAGTAAATAAGAAATATGTTTGATCAATAAATGATTTTTTTTTTTTTTTAGGCCATGTGATTGCTGCTGTATGATAAAAATCTTTTTTTTTTTTTTGTAACTTCTGCAGTGGGCCTAAAATATTGTATTACTCATCAGCTGGATCCGACCAATGACATAAGTGATGTTGAAGAGGGAGAAGAGGCTATATCACTCCTGGCCAGTAACACAGATGTGGAGCAAAACTTCAAATGTGATTCTTACCCCGATCAAGTGAGTGAAGACATTAAACATGCAGAACTGCGAAACCATCATGGAAACACCCAACGACAGGAGGAATGATAAGACAGCTGATGAAAAATGAAGCACATAATTGGTAGGTGTGAACTGTTATCGCAGAACAGATCATTCCATTAAAGAATGCAATGCTTCTGGTTTTGATTGCCGTTAATTATAAAACCATAAGGAGTGGAAGGGTAATTCAGGGCTAATCGCACATTTCTTGTCCTTTTCACCCCAGGTCGGTTGCTTTTTATGAAATCTTACAGTGCGATATAACTGCTATACATAATTACCCCAATTTAGAGATTTAGAGAAAATCTCGCCATGATAATTATATTAGTAA
This sequence comes from Acrossocheilus fasciatus, assembly GCA_036784905.1. Taxonomy (NCBI): domain Eukaryota; kingdom Metazoa; phylum Chordata; class Actinopteri; order Cypriniformes; family Cyprinidae; genus Acrossocheilus; species Acrossocheilus fasciatus. The sequence continues at coordinate 7,860,956 of CM071958.1, forward strand.
ATCTCAAAAGTGCTTTTGCTGGAAGGAAATATTACACTGTGATTTTCTACCAAATTCGACCTAGTATAAACACCTCAACCTCAAATTATCTCGAATTAAGCATACAGAAAAAGTCAATTTGTGCAGTGACCCATGCACAGCAAAGGATTATGAGATAGAGAAGCCATCAATCAAAAACATACAGACAGACAGGAGACATGTTTTTCAGGTACACTGAGTGCAAATGCCTTAACTGTAACATCAGTTTCCTTATCTCTCTTCACATTGTACAGGCCTCTGGCAGAATAAGCTGCGGTGCGTGGAAAAACATTGCAGATTTCTGCCATTGTCGTTAAGTGCTATGTATGCAGAGCTAGAAAAAAAGTTACTTTAAAGGAACAGTTCACCCAAAAATGAAAATTTGCTGAAAATGTACTCACCCTCAGGCCATCTAAGATGTAGATGAGTTTGTTTCTTCATCAGAACGGATTTGGAAAAATTTAGCTTTGCATCACTTGCTCATCAATGGATCCTCTGCAGTGAATGGGTGCCGTCAGAATAAGAGTCCAAACAGCTGATAAAAACAATTTAATAATCCACAAGTAATCCACACCACTCCAGTCCATCAGTTAGCATCTTGTGAAATAAAAATCTGCATCTTAAACAAATCCATAATTAAGGTGTTTTAAATCCACTGATATATACTGAAGCACTGTTTTTGGCTGTTGTTGCTTGTAAAATGTGCTTGATCTGTGCATGTTTCTTTCCCGATTCAGACGAGACAACTTTCACTGAAGAAAGAAAAATTATAGATAGAGAACTTATTACGAAAACGCATCTGTTCACTTCACAAGATTCATAATTGATGGCAGTCCAATGGATACATTCATGTGGAGTCATGTGGATACATTGTACATTACATGTTGCTATAGTTCAAATCAGGGTTATTATTAACTATAACTAAAACATTTTCATTATTTGAAATAAAATAAACATGAACTGAAATTATGTGTGTGTGTGTGTGTGTGTGTGTGTGTGTGTGTGTGTGTGTGTGTGTGTGTGTGTGTGTGTGTGTGTGTGTGTGAGAGAGAGAGAATCTGGACCACAAAACCAGTAATAAGGGTCAATTTTTCGAAACTGAGATTTATACATCATCTGTATAAATACGCTATGCATTGATGTATGGTTTGTTAGGATCGGACAATATTTGGCTGAGATACAACTATTTGAAAATCTGGAATCTGAGGGTGCAAAAAAATCTAAATACATACAATGTATTTTTGGCTATTGCTACAAATATACCCCAGCGATTTAAGACTGGTTTTGTGGTCCAGGGTCACATACATATATATACATATAATTTCAGTTAATGTTTATTTAAATATTTCTATGAGTTGCCAAGGCAACATTTCTCATTTTTGTTTAGGTTAACTTGAAGTATAAAAATAACTAAATAAACTAAAACTAAAAACGACAGTTTATTGACAAATTTAAATAATAAAAACAACAAAAATACACAGCAAATTTACTAATACTTTAACTATAATTAAAATTATACCAGAAAATATAAAAATTAAAAATGTAATTCCAAATATTAATAAAAAATATAATAGTATATCATCAGTGACACTAATATAACACAAAACATACATTTGAGTAATTGAACTCAAAATCTCAGTGTATGAGAACTTCCCTATGTGACAACTAGCCCTGGTCCCCTTACCTTTAAAAAAAATAGTATAAAATGGGCCCCTGAATTTGATTCAAACAGGTATAAGAAAAAAAGTTGAGCCAACTTAAAAAAGGCAACCAGCTTCAGAGTTTATAGTTTATACAACAAAAATTTGAGAATCTCCCACAGAAATAAGTTGAGCACACTCAAAAGTCTGCTGAAGCTGGTTACCTTGAAATTTTAAGTTGGCTCAACTTTTTTTTTTTTTTTATTATTATTATTTTTTTTTTTTTTATTTATTTCTGCATACATTGATGGATTGCTTACCAAAATGCCAATCATAAGTGTTAGGGTTATTCATACAGTACCATGTTTACCTAAAGTGTAAGCAATCTTAGCCTGGAAAGAGACGTTATGATTGTGGCATGTGGAGATAGCCACACCTTTGGTGAGATCTGGACTAGATCCAAATTTGCATTCCCATCATTAAGGGCAAATGCTGCCATTTTATAAGCAGACAAGTATGTTTAATACAAACAAACAATAAGTAAGCCAAGTTAACCCTGTGGCTCCCCTGCTTGACATTCACGACAAACTGTCGCTGTGACACTGAAGTGTTAGTTAATGACTGGTATCGGTTAGCAGTCAATGACAAATGAAATTGTTCCACACTGTTGCCAAATCTACAGTACAAACCAGGCTTATTATCATTAATGAAAACTAAAACCATAAATAAAATCAGTTTAATTTCAAAACAATTTCAGTAATAATAACTAAAAAAAACATATAAATACTTATTTATATATTCATATATATATATATATATATATATATATATATATATATACATACATACATACGTACACACACACACACACACACACACACACACATATTCAGCAAGGATACATTCAGTTCAACTTCACAGGTAAGTTATTCCTATTGTGTTCAATCACTCTTTCGAAAATACAATGTTCATTGTTAATTTTTGCTGAATTCATATTCACTGATCACAAATAATATAAAGTATGTGTTCATAAAAATGTATTCATAAAAGAATTTGCATAAATCACATCTGAAGTTGAGATCTGGCACACATCAAAGGTTTATGATAACTTGCAAATAAGCTCGAACTATAGCCCTTAACTCGAACTGTAACATTCCAGAAATGGCAGTGACTGACCGTCAAATGTGTGAATGAAATGGCTTTATTAAACAGCCAGTTCTTTGAGTGAACTTAAGGAAATTTAATTTCCTAAAATTTAACTTGGCATGGAGCATATACAGGATGTATATATTTTTCTCTTTAGATGATATACTATTCAATTCTGTCAAATGTTTGAGAAAGAAATCAATTTTATTTAGTACAGATGCATACAGCTGAACAAAAGTGACAGTAAATATATTTGAAAAAAAAAGCATTACAGTTCACAAAAATATTAAGCAACACTCTTTTCATTAGAATGATTTCTGAAGGATTATGTGACACCGAAGACTGAAGTAATGATGCTGAAAATTCAGCTTTGCATCACAGGAATAAATTAGATTTTAAAACACATTCAAATAGAAAACAGTTATTTTAAATAGGAATAATATGTCACAGGACTGCTGTTTTTACAGTAAAATGTAGACTTGATGAGCATAAGAGACTTCTTTCAAAAACATAAAAAAAAAAAAACTTACCAACCCCACACAGCGTTTTCACAAAAAATATATTTTACAAAAGCTCAAAGCTCAAACACATTTTATACAAAGAATTACACAAAATACCACAAAACAATTCTGTGCCAAATATACCATGTGAAGAAGAAGCATATGTGCGTGTTCCTGTAACACCTGTAACAAACAAGTTTGGTCTGTTGATCATATTGACTCCATAATTCACCTTGACATACATACGTGCACTATTTCCTCTTTCATCCTTCATTATAATTTCTTTACATTTACAGCATAGTCTTTCACTCAAGTTTCCTTGCTTCTTTTTCTTTAGATTATGCTGTAATTTAATCCACTGTGGAAAAGAAAAAAATGAATACATTGCATTTTTCACGTGCTTCTACATCCACCTAAACATGCATTACTTCTGTATGATTCTCTCCATCTCTTTCATGCAGGAGCTATCATGGGAACTCTGCAGCAGTCATAGAGGAGGCCGTTTGGAGAAATAAAACCAACAGAAATTTCTTTCAACCAATCACAGAAGGTCTTTCAGTGATTTTCTCAAGATTATTCTCATGTGCACAATAATGCAATATATGTAAGAAGCACACGTTCAGGAATATGCATACATTTTTAAAAATTCTTAAGAATATAAAAGAGAAAAATGTTATGATGTAAAACAAAGAAGCTGTATTTCACAACTCACACTGGAGAACACAATCATACCAAATACTGAGACTAATTCATGTTCGTTTGTTCTGTTCAGCTTTTTACTTAAACGGTTATATTAATAATATCATTTTTAACCAAAAATGCACTATATTATAAATGAAGCATTTTCACAAGTGGACTTTTGAACCCCACTGTATAGTTACAGAGCATATTTATTATTCCTTTTTCCTCTCAAGCAAAATAAACTCGTTACTGTATAATGTTTCTTACTTTCCAATAAAGATTTCGCTGCAAAATAGCAAATATGGTGTTGCTGGCTATTAATGTGACTTATTTGACAGTATATACAATTTTAGATGGATATCTCATCTTGAAAAAATATGTAAAATGAATCCGTTTGCAGAATCATTTTGTCCATACGACTGATTTGAGAATGAAATCACATCAGTTAACACAGATAGTCAGTGCAAACATTACAAAGTTCACTTACAGTAGGTATTATATTTTATAAGCTTATACTTCAGAGAATAAAAGAAGACTTTCACTGCTGTAATGTTTGAGCAGATGTAAACGCACCTCTGGAATTCTAAGATTCACTGCTATGTTTGCTTTGAAAGCGGAGATCCTGCTGTAATTTTGTTCATCTGATAATGGTAATCATGAGAACCTGTTGATAGCATATTTGAAATGCTTTACACATTTACGTCATTTTCGGACAATTAATTGAATCCCGTGACGGTTCAGGGAAGGCGAGGCAGTACATGTTTGCCTCAGGTATATTAATCTGATTATGGAAAAATTATATAATACTATCTTTGCCGTTTTGAAAATAGTTAATATGATGCACTGACCCAGTCATGGATCAAAAAATGTCAAAATTGACATATAAATGATAGGAATTAGATAGGAAATGTCATTTAAAGAGCAATTTCAAGCCACATAAAGCTCTCCTTTTATTAACCAAAAGTTTAGCTGGATGTACTGTATATTAGGGTTTCACTAGAACACTAAAGGTATTTTATTTGCATTGACGGTTCTGCGAAGAACTTTTAACATTCATGGAACTATTCCATTCCACAAAAGGTTTTTTTAAGAACTGTTCACTGAAAGATTCTTTGGGGAACCCAAAGCAGTTCTTCTGGCATTTATTTTAGAACCTCACATATATCCTTGCTGCAAGCTATTTCATGTAGATGTGGGGACAAAGAGTGCAACATTGCATAAATCACACCGATGCATTTCAAGCATGTGTTTTTAACCATGATCAATGTATGTACTGTGACGGATCGGTGGCCCTCCCCCTCATCATCATCACCACCCCGTCCCTTATTCGCCGCCCTTCACCAGGCTCCCGACTGGAGTGGGTGGATGAGAGGAGGGGCGTGGGACCAACGTGGGCTGGCGGCGTGTGATGAGTCACAGCTGGACTGAATTAAGCCTCATCACCGCCGCCGTTAAATGCCGAGCGCGCCTCTCCTCGGGAGACCGGTCTCTTCCCCCGTGCATGCACACTGGTGTCCTCGTGGGTCCAGGAAGGGTGCGTTGAGGGACATCGCGCCGCCGAGGATGTGAGCCGCGGAACCTCCAGAGTCAACGTGCAAGCCGCACCCGTATTACGGCCGTCGGGCCAGGATGCCGGGCCGTCCATCCCGCCAATGGCCCAGTAAGTGGTACAGGAAGAGCCGCCGCTCCAGAGAAGCCGCCGCCCCTCGTGCCCCGGACCGCGGGAGCGTGTGCGGCCACCTGACTCCGCCCCTTGCCTGGACCCCTTCCCTTTCGGAACACTGCCCTCCTGCACAAGCCCCGAAGCACGACGAGGACACCAGATCCCCCCCCTGTTTTGTGGACACTTCTTCCCCCTGGACACTTTATGTTTATCATTTTTGTTTAATAAAAGCCTCTCCGAGGCCTGACGCCACACCCACTGTGTCTGTCGTTGGCTCCTCCCGTCACAGTACAGAAAGATGATAAAGAATGAGAACTGTTGACCCAAAAAAGTTTTTTGAAAATTTTTGAAATTTTTTTGAAAAATGATGTTGGAAGGAAACAGGTTTAAGATTTACTGTAAAACATTTCTTCAGCTCACATCTAGTTGCTAATCAGGATCTGAGAGTGAAATGAGGAAATTCAGCATATTTTCCTTTTCAAGGGTTTTTTCTCAATGTCCCTTTATGTTCCTTGATGAAAACAGGTTTGCTGCAATGCATAGCAGCTGGATTTTAATCTAAGATCAATCTTTACAAAATATTTATTTGATTATTTTTCTCATTTTACTTCTTTTATTAGCTTCTGAAGTAAATAAAAAATACATATAGTATAATGTATATATAGTACATTATATTACATTTACTAAAAAGTTACATGATTAAACACAATTTTAAATATCAGAAGCGTGTGCATCCAAATAAATACTGTAGCAACACTACAGGAACATGCATTAGATACAGGGGTCCAAAATAATGTATATGTTCATTTATGCTCCTTAATGTAAATGTTCCTTAATTCAGAATAATTATCTGAAATAACAATGTATTAAACAAATAGTTATTAACTTAAAAAAGTTGCATGAGAAAACATTATTTTAACTCTACAGCTATACAGAGGTCCAAAAATATCAAACCAAAAAATAAGACAAAATATCAAACCAAATTTCTTTTTCAAACTAGAGCTGTTTTCCGAAGGGGAAAAAAATTCTAAAACATTTTTGCAATGACTTTTAACCAACTGCTCTCATGGTGATTTTAGCAGAAGTAGTTTTTTCTTCATTTTACATATTTAAGACCTATAAAAAATGTATTTATGTGAAAAGTTTTCCTCGAAATCTACCCTTTTTATGAAAAATAAATATACTAAAATGTATTTAAAATACGTTTATTTCATAATAAGTATACTATAAATACATGTACATATTTATGTACTTATGTACTTAATAATAATACCCTGCAATTGTACTTTTAGTATACTAAACTGCTGCTGAAGTCCAACTAAAGATACACTGAAGTATATTTGACTGTGCTAAAGTGGAACTACTGCAAGTATACTTCAGTTACACTTTAAATATCTTGCATTTAAAGACCGATATTATTCAAAGATCATAAAACCCTCATCAATAGTGACATTAAAACAAACGTTATGCTTAATAATAAGAAATACGCAGTTGAATTATATAGTTTTTGTATCAGTAAGTCTCAAGCGATATATGTCAGTAAATATATTAATAGGTTTGATCTATGCTTAGTATGAAATAAATGTATTTTAAATACGTCACTTTTTTACTAGGGTAGTCGGTTTGATATTTTGCTTTTGTTGAAAAACCTTTCATACACTTTTATACCATAAGTGTCCAAATATTTCCTGCAGTTTGGCGCAGCTGCTATTTTTATAAGAAAAACAGGTTTTTCAAAGCAACAAAATGACGTTATTATTGCAGAGTGTGACTTTAAATATATGGTTGGATAAGTGTGGACAAGCACAATGAAAAAGTCAGACAACACAAGTATTGCCAAAGCCCTTGCAAACGAACATATCAACACGGTCACACTTCACCTCTTCACAGTCCGTCAAGCGCCACTACAAATGAATGCTTGTAAACATGATGGATAGACTTATTTTAACACAGTTTTCAGCGTGTCATTTTAAGAGCTAGTTAACAACTTCTCCTAACACCGCAAAACATACCACAATAACCGAGACTTTTACATAATTTCATTCCAAGTCATCTCTGTTTCTATTTGTATAGTGACATATTTTCCGCTCAGGTAACTATTAATGAGGGAAACAGGAGAACAGGTTCTATTTGAAGTTATTTTTTCCTCATTGTTTGCAAATGAGTAAAACAATCCAAAGTGCCAACTGAAGATGAATCTACAAGACTAGACAACGGCCAGTGAGTAAGTTTTCATTCACGTCTGCTTTGAACCTCATCTGCCCAACAAAACCATATAGTCTAGAAATAACACGTCACGTAAGAACAACTGTTTCTTTCAGACAGTAATGAGATTAAATGGGGGTCAAAATGAGATGTTTACTTGAGTTTCATCTGAGAAAAAAAAACAAGCAATCTTACACAAGATCTTAAAGGGAAAGTTCACTGATTTCTTTTAAATTCATTATTGACTTTAGTAAAACACACACACACACACACACATACACAAACAAATGTATAGCCTATCTATATTTTGAGGAGAATCAGGGTCATAAAATACAGTGGACCTCATTTAAAAATAAATAAATTTTCATTTATGGGTGAACTACCACTTTAATAAAGTCTAAAATTGTCCTCAGATTTACTGCAATACCAAAGTCTGCTATGAAAATTTAGAGATCTCAAAATACATTCATGCATTTCTCTCAAATAAATTCCTCTGTCAGCAAATTCTGAGCTAAGTCATCTTAATCGTAATATTAAAGTTACATATTACAGTGTCTGTTTTTATTCCTCCTAAGAAATTTTACACGGCTATATTTAATACTTTCTATTAATGAGACATAACTGAGAATTCAACATCTGACTGAAAAAGTGAGATGTTTAAAACTGATCAGTGGTAGTATGAAATATATTTTCAATGTTCGGCGCAAATGTAATTAAAAGTTCATTACAGGTCAACTACAGCGTGTAATTCTGATTAAGAATGAGAGTTCGTTTTATTGATATAAAACAGCACATTGCTGTGGAATGCAATGCCATTTAAACTTGGGTGGGGAGGAGATATAGTGTTAAAAGGCATTAACAAGACACATAATGGCAAGGTTCTCCTGGGAAGAACAAACCTTGATGACTAAATTTTAACGTAATAATTTCAGAGTAATTATCAGTGATATTTATACTCTGAGGTTTTGGCATTTGTCTTCAGAACAGGTAGAACCAGTCCAACTTAACATTCCAAACAGGAAGACAGTTGAATAGACATTTCAGCGCTAAGAGGCCATGATTTCATTCAGGTGTCGAGAAACGGTGTGTAGGCATCATAAAACGCTTCTGTGAAACAAACCGCTAAGGGCTGGATACTTAGCTTAACCTTCTCTGGATTACATTCATCTCCAAGCAGGATCCGTCCAGCAAACCATCACCTCACTGACATAAATCTGAAGAGACACAGGTAAGATTTTGGGTCAAATGTAGTGCTCACTTAAAGGCTGGTACTCTCAAAAATGAAGTTTTACTCACCCTTGTCGTTCCAAATCTGAATGACTTTCCTTTTTCTGCACAAACACAATTTTTTGTTTTTGTATATATCATATGATGAAGTAGGGTCCAGTAGTGTTTTAAACACCATAGGCTTACATTGTATGAACAAAAGCAAATTTTTGCAAGATCTGGTTCTTTTTAAATTTCGGAAATGATGATATGTATTGGTAATATAGTAAACAAAATCTCACATGGTTGTGTTAAATTATTTACATCATGACTAAAGATGAATAGTAAGTATGAATGTGCTTGGAGTGAATGATCATCAGTCATTGTCAGTGCTGGATTAGTGAGTTGCTGTCAATGAGACAAACTAATTGTTTGAGTCAAGTAATTGCTTCCACAGCTTATTTAAAGCATTGATCACTGTTTATAAATCACAGGGTTCATGCATATTTAAAGGCCTGAAATTGATTGAAGCTCATGCATCATACTGAATGGATCAAAAAAACTATAAATGATCAGTTTTTGAGTACATTACTGTTGTTTAACACAAGAAAGCAAGAACTTTCATAGCTAGTTAACTTTCATAGCTTTCAGTGCATCATTTAAATAATCTTAACGTACCTCCAGAAATAAGGAAATAACTAAACTGTTTTCATGAATATGCATGTGTAAAAACAAGTGAAAATCAAAGAGGAAGGAAATATGAGAACAGGTGTCATAAGGGTAGTTAACAATGAGAGATTCAATATTGCTGTCAAGCTGCATTTTCTTCTCGTGCCTGATAAGTATCACGTGCGTCAGGCATGTTTAGATGAATTACGTCTGCCCATAACAAGTCATGGGTTTGTGATGTTCTTGATATGTCATGATTAGGATATTAATCTGCCCACACAAATCTTAGGCCAGGTGAAGGTTTGATCTGATGATAAAATAAGAACATTAGGCTCATTATCTAACAATAACTCGTTGTGAAGTTATCATGTTAAGGATGGGTTGGTGATAAAGTTAGTAGATTAAAGGGTTGAAGACAAAGTTTATCCATCATTTACTCTGTACGAGAACAATTTGTAAGTTATGTCAAATGGATCAGAATGGCAAAACGAATAAATAAATAATATCGTTAAGGCATTCAAAAAATAGAAAATATATGAAGAAATACAATATTTTAATAGCCTACGTTTGTCTCTAAATATACACTAGTTTGGACACAATAAATTTGATTTTCATAAAATTTATTAATGGAGCAGATAGTGAAGAAAACAGCCATCAAGTATGCATCCAGCATGTGAACTTAATACTACTTCAATACTACTGATAATTAAGTTGGAGTTTATATATAATTCCCATAAAATGTGGAATACAATAATAAAGAAAAAGCAGGTGTCCAACCTTTTGACTGGTAGTGTATCTGCATAAGATTTGACCTTTTTTATTCCACAAAACATGGTCTTGTGGTAGCATGTCATCACTATGCAATGTTGAACTTGCAACAATGTATTTCCAGGTCAGTACGATGGAGCAGGACGGCCCACAGGAGAAGAGATCAGAACAGGGAGAGGAGATGACAGAGGAGAGCTTCCTCAAAGACCTCTACCTCTTTATGAAACAAAGAGACACTCCGATTGAGAGAATACCTCATCTAGGCTTCAAACAGAGTGAGTGAGAAAGAAAAAAGTGAACGCATGTCTGAAAGAAATGATTTCAGAGTATTAACATCTACTTTTTTACTTTTCATTTTCAGTTGATATGTTCCTAATGTACAAGACAGTAAAGGAGCTAGGAGGCTATCAACAGGTAAAAAGATATTTACTGTGCACTGACCATAAAATTAAAATAGAACGACTCCACCTTGGACAACAATTTCATAAATCTTTTCACATTAACACATTTAACCACAATGGTTTTTGACTATACTTCCTGTTGGCATCATCTTATATGTTTTTGATAGCATACTTTGACTGGCATTAAGATGAATAACTTCAGAAAAATATTTTTGTCACTGAAGATATACCCATCTTGTGTGTGTGATTTCCAGGTTACTGCACAGCAGTTGTGGAAGAAAGTTTACAACATTCTTGGAGGAAACCCGCGCAGCACAAGTGCAGCCACCTGCACTCGCAGACACTATGAAAAGTAAGCACATGTCACCTTAAACAGCAGCTTCTCACATATAATAAAAATAAATATGACAAATTATTTAAATACATTTTAGTTACAAAGCTCTTTTTGTCCAACCAGGCTGCTTCTTCCATACGAGTGTCACCAAAATGGATACAGGGACGATATAGTCTTCAGGACCCCTCGATCACAAAAACGTTTCCACCCCAGCGGTTACAGCGACTTTGAGCACGAATATCCCAGGAATGGTAAACATGCAGATTTCCGACACCTCCCGGCATTCTCTCAGGTATGGCATCTTAAAAACAGAACAAATACTATCAAAGACATAAACTCTCGGAAAAAAAGTACAAAAGCTATCACTGGGGTGGTACGTCTTCAAAAAGTACAAATATGTACTCTTAAAGGTACTAATGTGCACCTTTAAGGTACTTCAAATGAACTTTTTTATTTTTTAAGATTTACTTTTGCCTTTTTTTTTACTTTACTAGTATAGGACAGTGTAGAACTGAAAAGAAGCTAAGTGGGAAAGAGAGTGGGGCGGGATCGGGAAAGGTGCTTGAGCCGGGATTCGAACTCGGGACGCCCGTAGCCCACAAAGCTATCAGTGCTGACACTTCTATGCACTTAAAAAAGGCGCAACAGTGTACCTTTTGAACCACCCCAGTGACATCTTTTGCACTTTCTTTTGAGAGTGTAGTAGAAATGCAAACTACAAAGTTTTAACAGAGTACTGAATTAATTGAATTCTACTCCATCCCTCTCAAGGCCTCTCAGAACATGTTTACGGAACATCAGAGACAGATGTTTAGCATGCCTTTGAACATTGCTCCGTACTTCCCACAAGGCGGTACATCTCTATCCAATTATGTGGCTCTTCGAGAATCTACACTGCCTCAACTGAGCCTCAGCCCTTCTCAAGACCTTCCCCGACCACCTGCTTCATATTTGGGCACGTCCCCTTCGGAGGTTCAGAGCCGCAACCAGTCACTTGATAGGCTACGCCATCTCGCTAAAGAGTACAAGTCATCAGCCGGTTGGGAAGAACCGCTCAACCTCAGCCGGAAAGAAAACAGACTTGAGACATTGACAGACACGCCGTCATCTTTCAGCCCACCTTCAAAAAAGCCCAAGTTCCTCAACGAAGCCTCGCCTCTATACCCTCCAAGGGGTTTGACGGCCGAAGAAGCTGCAGAAAAGGGGGAAACAGCAGACAAAACTTCCACGGGAGAAGGAGGTGCAGGGTCTGTCCAAGCAGGACCGAGTCCGGTGACGGCTGACATCATTGATCTCACTTCCTCTTCCACTGCCAATCCAGTCCCACGTAGAGCAAGTCCTCCTTCAGTGAACCTCTTCAACCGTAGACTGAACTACCCTGAAGCATTTGCTATGAAAGCACGGGAGCGAGACCCGCATGCGGACTGGTTGAAGGAAGAATCTTCTGGTGCACCTACACCTAAGTTAGGGATCCTAAACCGAAGCAATTCTCTTGGACATCCACCCGTAGATCCGAACGGTAATATGGAGATTCAGATTCCTCTTAAGCTTCTACAGGAGTTGATTAGGAGAGGACTACTCTCCAACCCGGCATTAACGGCAAACAACCCTGTGCCTCAAGACCCAACCAAAGCTGAAGCACAACCGGAGCACAAGATCCACACGCGATCACATTCAGAAAAACCCGAGAGCTCCACTACAGGCGAGGAACCAACCAATCTGAGTTTAAAAAGAAACCTTTCTGAATATAACCCTCAAGAAAATGGTATGAGGAAGCTCCGACTCTTCGGTGGCAATGGCATCCCAGCAGAATCAAAGCTCCAGATGATAAATTCTTTTCATTTAAACAATTCTTTTAAGTTCCCTCTGGAAAGTGATGCACCAAGATCCTCTCAACCTAAACAGGCGCAAGTTCCTACAACAAAGAACCAAGAAATCATGATTCCCAGACCCCCCAGTTACAGTGAAGACACTCCGCTCTCTTTGACCATGAAGCCTGGAAGGAAGCCAGAGAAAGTGATGGGAACATTTAACGGAGTGGCAAAGGAAATCTCGACTTCCCCGCCTTTGATGCAGGTGACGTCAGACAACCTCAAACTCCTTCTGGCAAGCCTACCCTATAGACTGGAAAGGGGGCAGACATTTTGAGAATTTGCACATCTGACAAACTCTTCACCTCGGTCAATGTTGCAATCTTGCCACATTAGCCTCTTGCGTTGCATTACTGAAGGATTTCTGAAAAAGAGAAATGTTGAGGATATGCAACTGTAGCATGAAAGCACTGTCCACTCTCAGTCAACATGTTAAATTAGACATGAAAAATGCTTTTCACTGATGAATCCTTTGTATAAAATGTATATAATTTTGAAAAGGGTCAGCTCAGGAAAAACACGTTTGTTTACTTTTTAGTCTGTAAGTCCAATTGAATTGTGAGACTTGAACTAAGCAATTTTTGTTAACTCTGTTTATGAGGAAGCACTTACTTTGGCAGCAAAGCATATACCTTTTTGTAATTATTTTTTATTAAAATGTAAACATGTAAAATGGATATATATAAGCTTGATAATTCTTTTACATTATTTTACAATTCTTCATATTTTTTACAATATTCTTAATTTACATTTACATTTGCAAACTCACAATAACTTTAAAACATTTTGATTCCGACTTTCTGACTCCACAACAAATATATCAATATATATCATACACGGTACTATATTTTGCCTTCTTTTGTACTGAATATGAAGCCTTGACATACAGTACCTCTGAATTTCTAAGAATATGTTAGGTATCACATACACATGTTGTTTTACTGGTTGCACAGGAACCTACTGGAATATCTTGCAAAGATCTACTCTCGATACATGCATACAAGACTTACAAGCATACAAGATGCTATACGATGAAATATGAAAAAATGCTTTGGTCGAAATTTGTTAGTTCATACTGTGAACACATAAGCAATAAAACAAACATGTACACACATGCAAACACACACCCATAAACAAGAAGTGATGGGGATTTCCAATTGTTCGTTTTATTATCATGGCACTATTAACACATAATTGTCATATACATAATGAAACATCAGATTCATACCTATTGCAACTACACTTTTCAAAAAGAGAAGACACGAAGTATCCATGAAGCAACCTGACATCTTTTTCACATAATAGTGGTAGGTGGCTTCCCCTGGGATTTGAACCTACAACCTTTGGGTTACCAGCCAAATTATTAACCAATGAGTCACTTCACCCCAAATTACATAAGCGAATAAGGCGTTTGATAGTATTGCCTTATTATTAATATAAAGAGCCTTAACTTCTTAGTCAATTGCTAAAAGGGTAACAAATCCTACAACAAGACAAATCAGTCAACAATTTTAGCTTGCTATTCAAAACTATGTTCTCAAAAAGGAACTGTATCAGTGAACATGTTTGTTCCATTTTTAATGCAATAAAAATTACAGTAAGCCACTTTTTTTTTTTTTTAAGCTATCACTGACAACTTGACATTGATCTTGATGGATCTACAATTAAAATTCAGGTAAGGTTTAGAGATGACGGTTATATTCATAACAATTTGAAACAGTGTTGGCTGGTTTGGCTGATAGACTGATTTGTCTCGAGAAGATAAGGATAATTTGAATTTGATACCTGTTTTAAATCATTTAAAGGTTTGGCATGAAACTGAGTTGCTCAATTCTTTTGAATGGCCTTGGGTGGTATAATAATGACTTAATATGAATGAAAAAACAACAAAAACAAACTATCAAACTCTTGTCATGCAGGATTTCCATAGCTTGTAGCAAGTTAAAATATTCCAGTCAATTTTAAAGGCGAGTGATTTAAATCTAGCGACACATGTAATGGAAGCCCTGATCCTCTACAGGACCAAGTTACACTGGCTTGTAGAATCAAACATAAAGAGCCAGACCTTTACTGATCATTGAAAAATACATTTGCTCTGAAAAAAGAGAGAAAATACCATGCTGCACATCTATCTGCTGTACTGACAAGCTGATATATTTTGTAATGCATTTTGATACACGTTTTTCAGTCCTTAACAACTGTATACTGGGAATATACATTTACATAATGACAGTAAACTGTATAAATAGCTGTTGTTCCTGGCAAACAAATTCCTCTGCAGGTGTGCTGGTTTATTGTCTATTGTAACACTCTTAAATCTCACATGATTTCAAATCAAATGCGTCTATGTTTTGATAATGACAAACAGAGTTTTAAGCCAATATGGTATTTTGTACTTGGGTGTGCATTTTGGATTTAGCAAATAAATATGGGGGAAAAAAATCTCAATTTCACACTAAAGCTTGCAAGGATTTGTGTGTGCTTTAATATACTGGGGTGTGTTGAGCTGTGCACAAAACAGGTTTTTTCTTTAGTTTTCTTGTTCAATTCTTCAGCAACTGAAACAAAGAAGCAGAGGCAGAGGAGTGTGAACAAATTAATTACAAACACATTTTGATTCTATTGTGGTGTGGCACATATTTACGTCTTTAATTCTGGGAAAGTCTAAACTGGTAGAGTGACTCTGTGAGACTGCGGAGCTGCAGCCACAAATCTTATTAAAAATAAAAAAAATTAATGTAATCTATGGCATCCGCAAGTGTACGTGCATCAAAACTATGAATACATTCTAATGCATAAAATGTCTTAAAATATAATTCAATGTTTTTTTGGAGTGTGCTTTGATGATGACATGCATCCAAAAATACTTTGTAATCTGAGTCACACACAGCGCAGTATTCCTCAGAACAATTAAAGTTAAGTTAAAGAGAATGAATGTTTGCTCACAAAAAATATACACCACAGTTATCAATAAGTTTGGCCCATCCTATAAGCAATATAATCTCCTAGAGCATCATCAGGCAATTTATGGCTATTTTTACACTGCTGGGGTTAACATTACAGAAGTCAAATGGATTACATATTTGATTCATGTTGACTTTTTACAGAACAAAAAAAAAAAAAAAAAACTTGCATCCCTTAAGTCAGCACAATTAGTGACTAGATGTTCACAGCATACATATAACTACAACAGTTCACTGTGTAACAATTGTAGGCCTAGTTAAAGTTGCAAATTCACATGGGAGATTTTGGTAAAAATGGTATTCACTGTAAATAAAAAAAAAAAGTTAAATTCAATATATTCAGTCAATATACTGATTTAAAAAAAAATCGAAAATCTACCCGTTGCTGCCTATATGCAAATGTTTAGAGTCGGTAAGATGCATTATTTTGCATTTATTTGATCAAAAATACAGTTAATATTGTGAAATATTATTACAATTTAAAATTACACTGATATATTTTAATCATTAATTTCTATGATGGCAAAGCTAAATTTTCAGCATCATCACTCCTAGTCCCAGCCTCAGACGTCACGCCCATGGAATGTTGGCTAAATGTCTGATGCATATGGCACACAAAAGTGGAAACACTTCAGGAGTTTCGAAGTCGTCGTCGGATTGGTTGAATTATACAGGATTTCCGGGAGACGTGTGTGTCGCGTTCTTTAACGTTCCGCCTGGAAAAAAAAATGTTGTGACGCCAAACCCCCTCACGAAAGAAGAAATCCGTCGTGTTTACAACGACTTTTCGGATTTTCAAAAGTATGTGAAATATTGTGGAATATGTTCGCGGCATAGAATCTTTAAAATATGTCCGCGAGTCTATTGTGGCGACATTTCCATGCCCCAAAAAGTGACGCTGAACGAAACGAACTGTGATTGGTTGTTTGATATATATCGGTCAAATGGCCTCATGGGCGGGCCTTGGCCAATGAAAGCTACCATAGATTCCAGACCTTCAGACAGTCTGACTGAAGACTGCATAACTCCAGTCTTCAGTGTCACATGACTCTTCGGAAATCATTCTGTTATGCTGATGTGCTGCTCAAGAAATATTTGATTAATATCAATGTTGAAAACACCGATGGTAGTTAATATTTTTGCAGAAATGTATTTTTTCTGTTTAATTTATTTGAAATATAAATCTTATGTAACATTATAAAATGTCCTTGTTAAAAATAAAACACAAACTGACAAAATATCCTCTTTTTTTTTTGGCTCAGAAACATTCATAACAACTCCTGGCTCAGATTACAAACACTCAATGCGATGACCGAAAAATACAAGGTCATGTTATATTTATGTACAACTTCCTCATGCTACAGCTTTTCCGGGTGGACTGAGACACATGTGTAGACAGGTGTAGAAACACCCACACAACCACAAACACCCACACACGGCACACAGTAATTAACAGATACCGGCAGGTGCTGGTCGTGGGAATGTGACCCATCTACACCGGCACAATACAGACGCAGCCGTGCTCGGCTAAGAATTCACATTCCCCAGTTCCACTCGGTCTTCTCGTCTACCCTCAGTGAGAAATAGTTGGCTCTTTTATGACAGAAACAGACTGGCGCTGTTGTGGGCACAATGGAACTGTTTATCAGGTTGTGTTTGTGTTAGATGTGAAAAAGGAAACTAATAATAACTAATAACTAACATGAACATGTGAAACCAGATAGTCACGTTATACATGTTATGATTTGAGAACAAACCTCTTTCGGTCAGTCTGTCTTTCTCGGTTAGTAATCTAATCTTTTTTTTGTAACCTAGAAATAATGCACAATGCAAATAATATAGCTTAGATTCATCCTATTCATTTCATGTCAAAACATTCTTTGCTTAAATCTTTCCAAAATCCTAAAACTTTTTTTTTTCAGGTTTAAAATATGATTTTGAATCCCAGAATCAAATGTGGACACCACTGTGTATGTTTTGTATGACACTGCAGAGCCAACCAGGACTATATTTACTAATCAAAAAACATTTTCAAAATGCAACCAAATTTTTTTTTTAATAAAAATAAATAAATCTTTAACAAATCATTTTTTTACAAAACAAATTTTGTTATCTTAAAATAAATGTTAACTTAAAATAAAAGTGCCACTTGATAAAATTATTATAAAATATGTACAGGTGCATCTCAATAAATTAGAATGTCGTGGAAAAGTTAATTTAGAAGGAAGCATGAAGTGCTCTAAAATTTCCTGGTAGATGGCTGCGTTGACTGTGGACATCAGAAAACACAGTGGACCAACACCAGCAGATGACATGGCAGCCCAAATCATCACTGACTGTAGAAACTTCACACTGGACTTCAAGCAACATGGATTCTGTGCCTCTCCACTCTTCCTCCAGACTCTGGGACCTTGATTTCCAAATGAAATGCAAAATTTACTTTCATCTGAAAAGAGGACTTTGGACCACTGAGTAACAGTCCAGTTCCTTTTCTCCACAGCCCAGATAAGATGCTTCTGACATTGTTTCTGGTTCAGAAGTGGCTTAGTACCCCTTTTCCTGAAGACGTCTGAGCGTGGTGACTCCACTGACACCAGCTTCAGTCCACTCCTTGTGAAGCTCTCACAAGTGTTTGAATCGGCTTTGCTTGACTGTAATCTCAAGCTTGCGGTCATCCCTGTTGCTTGTGCACCTTTTCCTACCCAAATTCTTCCTTCCAGTCAACTTGGCATTTAATATGCTTTGATACAGCACTCTGTAAACAGCCACACCTTTCAGTAATGACCTTCTGTGACTTACCCTCTTTGTGGAGGGTGTCAATGATCGTCTTCTGGATCATTGCCAAGTCAGCAGTCTTCCCCATTATTGTGGTTTCAAAGAACAAGAGATACCCAGTATTTATACTGTAGGGATGGTCATTAAATGAAACTAAAATGTAAATATTCTAATATTTTGAGATACTGATTTTTGACTTTCATGAGCTGTAAGCTCTAATCCTCAAAATTTTGAAATGTTTTACTTTACATGTAATGAATCTAAAATATTTGAAAGTTTCACTTTTTGAAATAAGTTACAAGAAAAAATGAACTTTTTCAAGACATTCTAATTTATTGAGATGCACCTGTATATTAAAGTGCCTGTTTAATTTTGGTTAAATCCAATATTACATAAGAACTCAAAACAAACAAATCGTTAATTATTTTCCTAACAATAGACTGTCTAAGTGATTTTAGATTCTGTATTCTTTTTTTTTTACTCAACAATAATAATAATGACACTTGTTTCTGCATCAATGTTAATAATGTAATTTGGTAAAGGTCTTTAATAAAATCACCACCACTCCCAAATTGGGGCTAAAATGAAACTGACAAACAAGCAAATTTCTTGGATAACACACTAAGTCGGACTTGTTTGCTTTCTTCTGTCCTATTAAGTATGAGGATACAGCAGTAAAACTGTTTTGTTTCATCACGATGACTATATAAGATGCAGATGAATCAGAGTTTGCTGACAGATGTGTGCCAGAGCTTGGCACATGTGACAGCGACACCACACCTACACTATTATGGCATGCGCAAACACGATTAAATGCGCTAACATGCCTCTATATCGCTTCCATTGGAATTATAATACAATTGAAGGTCCCACTTTATATTAGGTGGCATTAACTACTATGTGCTTACATTTAAATTAATCATTTGATACAATGCACTTATCCTGTACATACAAGTTTTTACATTGTACTAATATTTTTTAAAATACCTATATGTAGTTACACCTGTAATTAATTTCTGTAATTACATTTATAATTACACTGTTGACCCATCCCTTACACCTTAACCCACCCTTAAACCTACCCATACCACCAAACCTGTCCCTAACCTTACCCGTATCCCACCTTAATAGCAGCAATAGTGTTTTGCAATATGTACATTGTGCATATTTTTTGATGTAAGTACATAGTAGTTAAGGCCACCTAATATAAAGTGTGACCCAACTGAATGTCCTTTAAAGCAAAAGCTAACCATTTCAGATTGATTTCAGAGGTTGGGAAGCCACTCCCATGCATTAAAATTAACATTGATGCCTAAAATATATTCAGGTGTCACAGGTACACTGTGTGCCATCACAATGCGTGCTTCATCTGATTTAAGGGTATTTGCTACGTGTCCTAGTAGATGTCGTTCTGCAACATACATGCCTTCAGAGAGCACATGAGGGCATCTGCTATCCAGGCGTTGTTTTTTGTGTGTGCGCGTGTGTGTTTAAGTGCTTGTGTAACAGTTGTCTGAATCTGTATCACCTGTCATTATAATAGGTGGACAGCAGGCTTTGGATTTCAGAAGAAACAGGTCTGTTCAGGGGTTGCAGATGGTTCCTGGTCTGGGTGGATGGAGATGTAACTGTATTAAAAAAAATGTAGGCAAAGAACAAGTTTAAGAAACCATGTAATTAGAGATCCTAGATTTTTTTTTAAACCAATCAGTTCTGACAGACATTTCACAGTCTTATTATCAGGTGAGATATGAAAAAATGTGCTTAAAAGTTATATTTAAAAATATTTTATTTATTATTGTAAAATAGTTATTTAAAATGAATAAATAAAATGTATATTTAAAAATATTTTACAACACATTTATTAAAAATA
The DNA here is from genome assembly GCA_036784905.1 of Acrossocheilus fasciatus. Classification (NCBI taxonomy): domain Eukaryota; kingdom Metazoa; phylum Chordata; class Actinopteri; order Cypriniformes; family Cyprinidae; genus Acrossocheilus; species Acrossocheilus fasciatus. The sequence continues at coordinate 7,881,669 of CM071958.1, forward strand.
AATGATAAAAATACATAAATTACAAAATATTAAAATTGATAAAGAACTGAATAGAACGCATACATCTAAAATAAACCTTATTTAAAATGCATTTTGTCATAATATCTTCTGTCATTCCAAACCTGATTTTGTTCTTCTGTGGAAAGAATCAAAAGAAGATATTTTTAACAATTCTGTTTTCTCCAACCGAGTTCAAAGTCATTTTGACTGTTTTGCACCAGAAAGTCATACAGATGTGGAACAACGTGAATAAATGATGACAGACTGTTCTTTTTCAGGGTGAACTGTAATGTAAAGAATGAAGTAAACAACAGAGAGGTGGCGAACACAATATTGACTATCTTTAATTGTTGTGAATTTGGGCACATCTGTCAACACAAGCATATTTTTAAAAGTCTTTTCTTACTCTTACTGTTCTGCTCAACAGGGATGATCTTCAAAGAACAAATGTCTAAAGATGCCACACAATAATGTATTACATCTTAGATCGCCGGCTGTATAAGCGTCACAAGCGATTAGAAATGAATAGCCTGACGGCATGTCTGGCTCGGCACTTGGCTGAACTGTCTGTCAACTGATACATCTGAAAAGGAAATACGTCCCCACCCAACAGGGTGGGGTGACTGGTGGAAATATGCACTATGTTTAAATTAGCGTCATATGTCTATCATACAGTATGTCTGCTAAGTTCAAGCGAAAGTCGCTATGTGTATTTTTTTACATGTCTGATGTATCACAAAGTATATTCAAACAATAGTGCAGTTACATCTCGAATCCGAGGTTTAGTACCTAGTTTGTTTCCATATTTATATAAAAAAAAACTAGGGCTGCCACTAACGAATATTTTTATTTTGATTAATCTATCGACTAATTTATCGATTAATCTAAATGATTAATTTCCCACACAAAAAAAATCAACAATTTTACTTAAGAATATTTTATTAAACCAAATGAAATCCAAATTTCTATGAAATCCTTTTTTTAAAGCAACAGTAAAGTGCAACATAGAGTGCAAGAACCAAGTGTCCATCTCATAGTCCAAATCACTGAAACCAAAGTTCAGAATTATAGTGTAAGAATACTAATTAATAATAATAATAATAATAATAATAATAATTCCTTACATTTATATAGCGCTTTTCTGGGCACTCAAAGCGCTTAATGTCAACATATCCACGTGTTCTAGTCTACTAATAATAAAATTATAATCCAAAAACACTTTTTAAAGGAGTATTTACCAGATATATTATTTATCAGAATTCATTTAGGAGAAAAATGTAAATGTGCAGTATTTCTGAAAAAAAAAACAAAAAAACAAAATTAAATTATAATAATTTTTTAAATTTAAAAAATAAATAAATAAAGTCAATTAATTGGAGATGCTTTTGATTATTAACGTTTAAATGGAACCATTTAAGTGGAATCCAGAAAATAATGGAAAATAGAATTTGGTAAAGATAAAACTAACCCTAACCCTAACTCAATTAATTAGACAGGCTTTTTGATTAATACAATTTAATCTAACCATTAAAACAAAGTTAAAATATAATTAATTTTTTTGTGGTAATAAAAATAGATGTAAGTGAACAATAGCCTTTAAAATTACTTAAAATACATATATAATAGCAATAACGCAATAATAATTAGTTCAAATAAAGTATCAAAATCAAGAAATCATATGGTTAAATACACATTACAACAAAGGCCTGCAGGGGGCGCCAACGGCCAGACGATTGTTTTTACACATTACTGTGCGATCTAATCTTAATATTAACCAAGCACCATTTAATTCAAACGTCCACTTAATCTTTAATATTTGGCCATTCCTTTAGGACAGAAATGATCTAGCCACTGTAATTAAATGAATATGTGGACATCAAAACAAAGTGAAGGCTTGAGCTTTTATTTTGAAACCGTGATGTATTCTCCTGTGTTTGCGTAGATTTATAAATGATTTACCTTACAAATCTGATGAAATGGCGCAATAAATAAACCCAAAATAAACCCAAATTCACAACAACATGCAGAGATGGAGTTTGAGATGCTCCACACGTGTAAATGATAACAGTTTCTGGAGCTACTGTGAACGGAGCCGCTGTGTGACACATTTACGTAACCTACATCGCATATAATCATTTAATTAAATCGTAGCGTTTGTGAATTCACAATTATGCTTAATTATGATTTTTAAATGGGTTTAATATATCATGCAGCCTTGGAAAACAGTCTAATAATGTGTTTTATGGATTCTTGTCTGTGAAATGTGCCACTTCCGGTATTTTATCGGTTAGTCGTCGCGAGCAAAATGAAGTTGAGGATTTTTAAAAGTTGAACAGTCGAATAAAATCGACGAATCGCGACAGCCCTAAAAAAAAAAAAAAACACATACATGCTTCTGTATGTGCTATTAGCCAGCAGTCTTATGAATATTTTTGTATGATCTTTGTTTGTAATATGTAAAATATGATCACTCTGTGTGTAAATAGGCTATCAACAATATTAATGCAAAATTGAAAATGCACTTTCTTGTTTAAAGATCTAAACTGTCTGGTTAGAGATATTTTTCACAATTTTTGACTCTGTGCCTGGTCTGAAACTCTGTAAAACCATATTACATTAAAAAAAAAAAAGTGTCACATATTTTTAAATTCCGCAGGTGTATATTGTGTAAACAGACAGTACCTGACTACTAGAGATAAAAAGGTTGAGCACAAAAGGATATCTTAACTAGAAATCTTCTCTATAAAAAGGTTAAATATATAAATAAATCATATCATCCTGGTACTGTAGTTTACTTTTTGCCTGTTACAATAACAGTTTAGCGTTCTTATGTCATCAAGTATATACAAGTTTTTTAAATTAAATAAATTAGCTGAAAAAAGTGACTAAATACACACTGCTACCCGACACAAAATACTACTGTCGATACTTGACACTTTGTTCATGTAATTTTCTTACATCACTTATAATACTTTATATTACTTATACAAAACATATTCAATTATCATTTAAAAAAAGGGTTATTCTCAAAATATATGCACAAAAGACCAGAGTTATTTTAGTATAACTGAGATACTATTATAATTATTATTATTCTGAATAATATATTTATTTTTAATTTGAAAGTTTTACAATTTCTTGAGCTTTTGTAATTTTTTATTAATTTAGTTTTTGTTATTTTAGTACATCAAAATGTTGCCTTGACAAACAGCTGAAATAAAATAAATTAAAGGTTTTTTTGTGTCTTATTTTCAGCTGGGTTTTTTTATTTTTTATTTCAAGTAACATAATAGGTCATTTTCCTTTTAGGTAATACCCCTCCGAGAGACCATAAAAAACCTTGATGGAACACAAATGTGTCTTACTTATTGACTTATACGATCCCAAAATGCTCTTACCCATTTCATGATACAGAGAGCCTTGTTTTAATGTCACTGTCATTTTCTTTGCAGAAGGTTCCTCAATCTTCATGAGCTCATTACAGCACTGTTTCCACTGACCTACATAAAAAAAACACAGGCCATCAATTAAAAGACAGGTCTTCTTTGTTTTGTTTGAGTGTGAGTGCATAATTTTAAACACCTGAGGACTTAAACAAGGGTTTCAGTGTAAATGTGAAAAACAGACAAACTAGTCTGTTAATTTAGAGGATGTAGGCCATAAAAACATCATTCTTGCACACGATGTAATAAATACCTAGCATGAAAATAGCTGAAACGCAGCCATTAACAAGGATGCTTTTTAGAGAGGCGCTACATGCTCATGTCTACATATTTGTGTAAGATATGTATCGCATTTCAAGCCTTCAGGAACACTGTATGTTAAACTTCTAAGAAAATCAGAACACCTGTCTTGTGAAACACCAAACAGACCGCATGCTTTTCAACTCATTGTGACACATAAGCCATGAGACAAGGATATAAGACTGGGTGAAAAATGCTGAAACTACAGAAAAATAACTCTTTTTGACACACAATAATGATCTCCTGACATCATTTCACAGAAACCAAATCCGACTGCACAGAAACCTGTCTGATCAACTGCTTCAACGTATATGTCGTTATCTTTTTGAAATGTGGCACTTGCGTAATATCTACAATCAGAGATAAAGGTATTATTCAGAAAATGCACTGTACTCTTTCCAGTTGCCCAAACAAACAATAAATCATATTCCATGTTGTGATTCAGTGCAGAAGAATGCAACTATTTTGAACATGCGAGTGTGAAGGTGTGAAATTGCTCAATGTCAAATAAATGTATATGTGTTACACAATAGTGCTGTGGACCCAAGTCGCATGTCTTTGCATGTACGTGGCATTACATCTTTAGATTGAATTTTAAGCAGGCACAGAGAAACCTTAACATTTACACTGCAAAGGTGCCATAGAAGTGCTTCTGAAATGGCATTTAGGCGTCTTTGCACATGCAGGTTTTTTAAAAAACCTTTTTATGGTTTGTTAAATAAAAAATAACTTTTTTTTTGCTTTTATGGCTCTACCAGCTGATTTTTTGCTTTTGAAACTGGATTTTTAATCTATAAAATAAATAACAAATTCAAATGGAGACACATCAAGCACGTCACATGAATAACTGATGAATTCAAAGATAAAAAAGTTATTTGCCTCGAAAATAAAAGCAGGCTTTGTGAATTCAGCATATTGCTAATGGGAAAGAATTATTGTCTTCATTTAATTTCCTAACTGAAACTGAAGTATGTTAACCAACCCACCCTGTTCTATCAACTGCTGTAAAACCAGAACAAAGAAAGTACTGTACTCTGTGCTTGATTTCTTTCTTTATACAATGTATGTATAGAGATTTAAAATACATGTCAAACTGAGGTGATGACAGCTCAGATAAAATACTCTATAATAAAACAAAAAGTTTGTCATGTCATGTTACAAAGTGTGTTGAGTAAGCAAGCACTGTTAACGATTCAAACAAATGTGGAACTTTCAACGGTGCATTTATTCATCCTATCTTCTGATTGTTTGCCAATAATATTATATTTCATCCATGATTAATTAAAAAATTATTTTTATTATTTTGTGGGGGGAACTGTTTCCTTGTAGCAATTAACATGAAATCCTCTGTAAAATGGATCAGAATATTGTATGATCATCCACAGGCTGCGGTCGTTACCAATGGTCTTAGATCGGACAGTTTTATTACATATAGGGGGACCCTCCTCTTTGCGATGGCACTAGAGTCACTGGCAGAGGCTATTAGATCATCTACATCCATTCAAGGTTTGGCTATAGGTACTACACAGCATAAAATAAGCCTTTATGCAGATGATGTTTTGTTATATTTCACCTGAGTCATCAATACCTCCTCTCATTAATATTATTACTCCATTTAGTTTGTTTTCTGGATACAAAAGTCATGAAGCCATGACTCTTGGTAGCTTAATTGATATGCTACGTACTATATCTCCGTATCCCTTTAAATGGCCCCCTGCAGGATTTAGGTACTTGGGAATCTTTGTGACTCCTAACTTTAATCAGATGCATAAAATGAATTTCACGCCCTTGTTTGAGAAAATAAAACAGGATCTTGATCGTTGGAACTCCCTTCCAGTTTCATGGCTGGGTAGGATATCATTAGTTAAGATGAACGTTCTACCTAGGTTGCTTTATCCTATTCAGATGATCCCAGTTGCAGTGATGGGCAGTAGCGTCGCTACAAGTAGTAACGCTACTAGTTTAACTACATTTCTCAGTAGCGTGGCGGTAGCGTCGCTGTTTTCTGAATCAAATAGCTTTTCAGTAGCTAAGCTCTTTTTTTTTAATCAAGTAGCACGGTAGCGTCAACAAAAGCTAACGTTACATTTTCTGAAACTCAAGCTCAAATCGGAAATATATCTGCTACGGATCACTGATCCTGGATCAGTAAGTGACACAACAGACACTAAAGCTCGTAACGCCATTGGCTCCTCAAACTGTCAGTCAAACCTCATTATTCCTCCCGCCTCTTTCGTCAATGAATAAGGCGCGCAGTTTAGAGCATCTCAGCTTGTTCGCAGTCTGAAGGTAAATAAAGAACCGTTGATTGAATAAGTACAGTGGTTTCTTTACTCAAAAAACACTATTTATAAAGGCTAATGTTTTTTTTGTCTTTTTTTGAGGAGCGGAGAAGGGTTTCTAGTTTCAGTCTAGAATTTGTTGTCAAGTCACAGCCAAATAGCTCGTGCAAAGCACTGAATCTTTCATAATATGATACTTTGGCCAAATAACAGAAAAAAACTGAACGCCCACATAATGACAGAAAACTGGGGAAAACGGGACACGAGTCAGGAAAAAGAAAAAAAAAAAGCTGGTCAAAAGCTTCGTATTTGAACTTGATTTTGGTGAAATGTTTATATTAATATCTAATGACACATGCAACGATGCAAATAAACATGCCTATCTGTAGGCCTAAACATCTATATGGTAACGCTATACAATACGATTTCATTAAAATACATTTGTTACAGTACCTATTTATTAATCTTTGTTAATGTTAGTTAATGAAAGTACAGTCGTTCATTGGTAGTTCATGTTAGTTAACAGTGCATTAACAAATATTAACAAACAACTTTTGATTTGAATAATGCATTAGTAAATGTTGAAATTAACATTAAGATAAATTCTGCAGAAGTACTGTTCATTCTTAGTTCATGTTAACTACACTAGTTAACTAATGTTAACTAATTGTGAAGTGAAATTTATATAAATGTATCTGTATACAATAAAGCCACAATACCAACTACCAATAGGAGGTTTCCGGCCGACAGCAAAAAATTATTTTGCCTATGTCACAAAATGAGGTCAATCCGGCCCTGTATTTGATACTGATTATGTTGCCAAATTGGTTTGGAACAGCTGTTGAATAAACAATTAATCTGAACTATTATGCCTGTCTATCTGCTTGACTGACCGTTTTATTGATCACTGAGAGAGTATTGACTTGGTATGATGTTGGTTCAATAAATTTTTTTTAAATACCTTGGATGTAGTAAACTACTTTTGCCATGTTGCCGTAGCTTAGCTTGCTACATTTCCCAGGGCTGTAGCTTTAGTGTAGTTAAGCTTCATTTAAAGAAGAGTAACTGTTAGCTTAGCTCACTACATTTTCCAAGTAGCTTGTCCAACACTGCCCAGTTGTGTTCTCTAAAAGGGTCCTAAAAGATTAAGCTCTTTCATATGGAGCAAAAGACGACCAAGGCTTAAGATGTCAGTGTTAAGAACATATCAGTTAGGTGCCCAGTTGAGAAATATTTCTAATTGGATATCAAAAGATGTCTCCTCAGTATGGTTAGATATAGAAACAAGTTCATCCAAATATTCATTACCAGACTTATTGTTTTTTAAAAAGTTTTAAAAGCATTAAAGGAAGTGTAGAGGATTTTTATTGATATTAATCAGAATTACTTAGACATAATCAAGATGAATTTTGCCAAAAATGTATCTATTTAATCTCCTAATATATTTTGGAGGCCTTGTGTGCTAAGGTGTCTACGTGGCAGAGACACGTCTGAAACATAAGAGGAGGGTTTTTTTCCCTAACCATAACAATCTAGAGGGTATTCTCTCCTAAAAAGGAGAGATAGAATTACATACGCAAGTGAAATGTAGAATTGTATATATAAGAGGGGGGCTTAATATATGGAAGCCCTCCCAAAAAAACTGGTATAAATATTGGAGCTAAAGGAAGATCAGGAAGCTTTTCTGCAGAGGGCTTCGGTTTTATGTTTGTGAAATAAAACCTATAATTTCTTCTGGCATCAAAACTCTAAGTCTTTGTTTCATTTTTCGAACTGCGGGACAAGACACTTCAGAAGTTGTGTTAATCCTGTTACTCTTCATACACTTAGAGCATGGCCCCCTCTGTGAAGGGTTGGCAAAAAGTGTTAATGGAGCTATTACCACTGGAATACCTTACTTGTATAATTAGTTTAAAGACGGACCTTTGTTTGGATTTCATGGATGAAAACTTCTGTACTTCTAAATGATGAGAACTTCAACCAATATGTTGAAATTTGGATAATTGAGCTGTTTTTTGTTTTACCTTGCTTTAGTTCTTTCTTTTCTTAAGATCAAAATTACTGGATGTTGTTAATGTCTTTGTCTATTGTGACTTGCAGTTTGTGGAAAATCAATTAAAAAAAAATTAAAAAAACAAAATCCTCAATTTCCTTATTCCAGTAATTTTCCACTAAAACCAGTTTATCCACATCTAATGATAAATGATCACTTAGATCACTCATTTTAACGCATCCACCCACATCTGTCTGTTTTGTAATAGCTTGTATCTTTTCAAATGTGGCATTTCTGAAATCATAAATATGGGCCAAATGGCAATTAAATTCAAAAGGAAAGTACAACAGTAAATCTTAATCAACAAATATGACTTTAACATCAATAATTCTATTAAATAATTAATTGAGATGGACAATGTTTGAATCTTCACAAAGAATTGATGCTTAACTGCAGAATGGATTTCTGTGGAACAACTTAATTGATCGACAACCCTTATATTATATAACCTTACTGATTTTGTGATATACAAGTAACACTCCCATTCCTGATCACTCATTGTTGTTAGTATTGCACTCTTTGTTGTATCTCAAGTGGCCTGTGCAGGAATGAAGGCAATGCTGTGCTGAATAAGTCTGTCATTGTTCTTTGTTTTGCCTAAGATACATTTGAACAACAAAAAAAAAGACTCAAATCAAACTGACAACCAAGAATAGTGAATAAATTGATTTGCTATAAACCAAAAGAGCCACACCCTCAGTTATTTCTGTTTTCATGTGGTATGGATTCATATTTGGTTGCTTGGCAACAGGGAATTTTTGACATTTGAAAAACTAGCCTTGCTAATTTGTGTAATTCATACATAACTATCTGAAGAGGAATAGGCAGAATAATATGGGTTATTTCAGAAGAATAAGGGCTGTACATAAATGTACAACAAAAACTATGGGGGAAAAGCAAAGAAAAAAAGAACCTGCATACACAGCCGAGTAAACACCACCAGAAAAATGAAACTCTGCGAGCTGGAACATTCTGGCAGGTTGATGTCACCTACAACAACAATGCTTCTTTTAAATCAAGCGTTGTCAAAATATTTTGAAGACAATACGTGAAAGAAATTTTTGGGTGAATGTCAAAATTCACATAGCTGAGTGACAGCTGATTTTATTGCCAGTGGGACTCTAATATCTCTAGAGGCTTCGGTAACATTCCTTGTCAATTGCAAAAACCCTCATGCTACTTTGACAGAGAAAATGTTTTCACATTCATTAGAGGCTTAACAACTGACAAAGAATATTGGCTGGGCATACACCGTATGTGACAAGAAAAAAAAAACACAAAAAAACAAGGACATTTTGTAACAACTTGCATTGCATCAAGTAGGCTTTCTAAGCAACTGTGTTTGCTCCATAGATGAAAAAAAAAAAAAAAAAAAAAATTCATACAATAATTACATTTTTTTGTTTTTATTTTAATCTGGTAAAAAGTTCAATGCACTTTTTTTTTAATGCATTACAGAACTGGTTTATATCGGTGAAAAACTATTTAACTATCAATATTTTATAATCTCACTCTTTTTCTCTCTCTGACCTACTTCGGCTCATAATTTACTGTATTATTATACCTTATTCTCATGTTCTCATCGCTTTTAAAAGCCATTAAGAAAAAATCCAGTTTGATCAAGGTTTTTAAAGTCAGTGATGATAACACTGTCCTTCAAGCTTATCAGTTCCTCATACCCCAAAAACAGTGGTCATGCACGTGCAAATATGAACGCAAACCTGTGCAGTTATGCATGTTTACTTTTATGTTATTATCATGTTTATCATATCAGCAGATTATCAGAATGTCCCTGTTGAACCTTCTTATTCTTTTATCACCTTCTCAGGCCAACGTGTTGAAAAATAAAAAATCTCGCAAATGAAACCTCACCATATCCAACTGTTGCAGTCACTGTACAGTATTAAAGTGTCACATGTACAAAAAAGTATTTGCTTACTAAATCACAAAGGAACTTAAAAAAAAGCAGTTATGCAAAAAGTAAATAAATCTAGTTTAAGCTTCCGAGAAATAACAGCAGATTTCACAATAGAGTAAATGAATCAAGCCTAACTGGTCTCAAAACCTGTTGACAACAAGCCAGATTTTAAAACAACAAGGCTGGATTCCTTGCAAGTTCAAGGTCACATGTAAAAAAAATTCTTACAAGTGCAATACTTTTAAACTGTCACTTATTTTAACCTGTCATAGACTTTCTCTCATTTGTGTTTCTGTGTGGCTCTTCCAGCTAAATAAATTGGTTCAGTGCTTAGTGCTAGAAATTTTGGACTAAAGCGCTAAACTATAAAAACAGAAAAAACGGCCTTTCTATGGAGTTAATCTTTATAATTCAAACATCTCCATAGTAAGCAAATACATACAGGTGCTGGTCATATAATTAGAATATAATCAAAAAGTTGATTTATTTCACTAATTCCATTCAAAAAGTGAAACTTGTATATTATATTCATTCATTACACACAGACTGATATATTTCAAATGCTTATTTCTTTTAATTTTGATGATTATAACTGACAACTAAGGAAAATCCCAAATTCAGTATCTCAGAAAATTAGAATGTTGTGAAAAGGTTCAATATTGAAGAGATCTGGTGCCACACTCTAATCAGCTAATTAACTCAAAACACCTCCAAAGGCCTTTAAATGGTCTCTCAGTCTAGTTCTGTAGGCTACACAATCATGGGGAAGACTGCTGACTTGACAGTTGTCCAAAAGACGACCATTGACACGTTGCACAAGGAGGGCAAGACACAAAAGGTCACCGCAAAAGAGGCTGGCTGTTCACAGAGCTCTGTGTCCAAGCACATTAATAGAGAGGCGAAGGGAAGGAAAAGATGTGGTAGAAAAAAGTGTACAGGCAATAGGGATAACCGTACCCTGGAGAGGATTGTGAAACAAAACCCATTCAAAAATGTGGGGGAGATTCACAAAGAGTGGACTGCAGCTGGAGTCAGTGCTTCAAGAACCACTACGCACAGACGTATGCAAGACATGGGTTTCAGCTGTCGCATTCCTTGTGTCAAGCCACTCTTGAACAACAGACAGCGTCAGAAGCGTCTCGCCTGGGCTAAAGACAAAAAGGACTGGACTGCTGCTGAGTGGTCCAAAGTTGTGTTCTCTGATGAAAGTAAATTTTGCATTTCCTTTGGAAATCAGGGTCCCAGGGTCTAGAGGAAGAGAGGAGAGGCACACAATTCACGTTGCTTGAGGTCCAGTGTGAAGTTTCCACAGTCAGTGATGGTTTGGGGTGCCATGTCATCTGCTGGTGTTGGTCCACTGTGTTTTCTGAGGTCCAAGATCAACGCAGCCGTATACCAGGAAGTTTTAGAGCACTTCATGCGTCCTGCTGCTGACCAACTTTATGGACATGAAGATTTCATTTTCCAACAGGACATGGCACCTGCACACAGCGCCAAAGCAACCAGTATCTGGTTTAAGGACCATGGTATCCCTGTTCTTAATTGGCCAGTAAACTCACCTGACCATAACCCCATAGAAAATCTATGGGGTATTGTGAAGAGGAAGATGCAATATGCCAGACCCAACAATGCAGAAGAGCTGAAGGCCACTATCAGAGCAACCTGGGCTCTCATAACACCTGAGCAGTGGCACAGACTGATCGACTCCATGCCACGCCGCATTGCTGCAGTAATTCAGGCAAAAGGAGCTTTTCATGTTCATACTTTTCAGTTGGCCAAGATTTCTAAAAATCCTTTCTTTGCATTGGTCTTAAGTAATATTCTAATTTTCTGAGATACTGAATTTGGGATTTTCCTTAGTTGTCAGTTATAATCATCAAAATTAAAAGAAATAAACATCTGAAATATATCAGTATGTGTGTAATGAATGAATATAATACACAAGTTTCACTTTTTGAATGGAATTAGTGAAATAAATCAACTTTTTGATGATATTCTAATTATATGACCAGCACCTGTATAATACAAGACAATATATAACGTGTACTAATGAAACAGAAGGTCACAATATCTTGCACTTATTTTAGTATGGGACACTAAATTATCTTCCAAGATAACAAATTTGAAAACATCCACCCACATTTCTTTATGTTTCTCTTTTGTTCAAGAATGTAACTTGGTTTTGGCATTTGAAATCACAAGGAAAGTTCAAAAGTAAATCTTTAGGGGTGTAAATTTCATTTGATTCCTTCTAATACAACAGCAACGACCTTTATATATTTCCATTATTTTTAATTCCATCAAATAATCAATTAAGATGGACAATATCTGAACAATCACAAGTTTAATTGCAAAATGGACTGCTATGGAAATACTGAATTGACCGATAATGCTTATATTGTATAACTGATTTTATGTTATATAAGTTTTATATTTCAACTTCAAGTGGCCTATATGTTCAGGAATGTAGGCAATGCAGTGATGAATAAGTCTCTCATTGTTCTTTGTTTTGCCTTAAATACATTTGAGGAGGATTTCTTATAAATGCAGTTCAAAAGGTTGCTAAGTCAAATTCACAAAAAAAAGAAGCTTTTAAATCAAATCGACAAACAACGAATAGTGAGTGATCTGATTTTTTTTGTCAATCAAAAGAGACTCCTTTTGTTAGTCCTTTCTAAATACATTAAATCTCAATTATGGGATAATTTGTGTAAAACAGGTTTATAAGTTCATATAAAAATAAAAAAAATCCAATTAAATTTCTGGAGATGGAAAAGCAGAATTACAAGTCAATTACTCATACTGTCATTCCAAGTACAAGCAAAACTATGAGGAAAAAAGCAAAGGGGGGAAAGGCAATAGCAATACAAAAGCCAAGTACACACCCACAAAGAATGAAAGAATACATTTTATCCAATGCAACTTTGGTTGCAGTTAAAAAAACTGGTCTTTTTTTAGGAACAGAACAGGTCTGGGCTCCCATCTCTGTTTACAATTAGGCCTGTAGGTACTGGACTGGTATCGTAAGTCCATCTATGACTGCAGTAAACACACACAGCATATCAGAGACACTGTTATTTGCATACCAAACATGTCAAAAAGGGAATTTTGTTTTTCGGTCCCTCCAATAAGGAAATCTGCAGACACTGCTATGATTTTATTTTATTTTTTCAGGATTTCCGCATGGACATACCAGTGGTTGCACAACAGCAAAAAATGTTTTAGTTAAATTGTAGTTCAAACCATACTGTATTAGATCTATCAAATAAACCTATAAATATAAATACATTAAATAGATAGATAGATAGATCTATTTAGATTTTATGATCAATTTATGATACTGCTGAAGTGATGTTTTGAAGTGATTTTGTGCATTCTGGGAACTCTGGTACTCACTCATGTCATAGAAATGCTGCCAGAAGGCTTCCATCCAGTTATGTGTGTCTTCAGATGTGTGCGTGACAATTGTGTATGTGGTCTCAGTACCACTCTGGTTTGTTATGGCGATAGTGTGAGTATGTAGAGCCGGATCTCTCTCTGTGGCACGCACACGGGTGTCCTAAAGCAAGTATGCACACAATTGGTTTTAAGACCAGGTGTAAACAATAATTACAATTGCACAACAATTCATAGTTTGTAGCAGGTGAGATCAATGCAGCAAACAACTTTCAAAACCATGTAGGCTGTAATACTGGATTTAAAACCACATGCAGCATATCTTCTTACTGGAAAAATGTGCATAACACAAATATAACCAAAGACAACTTGGCCCTCTGTTGACTACAAGATGCAACTACAACTGTTCTATAAGATAAATGTTTCAATACTCCTCACCTTATTAATGGGAATAGTGAACAGTGGTGTCTCTAAAGAATCTGTATCGTCTTGATGCTGGTAACATTTTAAATCTGACCCACTCAGGACACTGTGGACATCTCTCCAGTCCTCAGGACTGCTCTCTGACTTGGGTACAAAAATATGTGGAAGATGGCTAAATAGGTATTTGGGAAATGTTGATTATTTCTTTTTAATTAGAGTAATGCATCATATTTACCCGAATTCTGAGTTTTCCACACATGACAGCTTGAGTCATACAGAGAGGCTGGGCCACGAGCCGACAGCACATGTTACCATAGAGCGGCAACCAGAATGAAGAGTCCTCTAAAATACACATGAGAACAAATAAAATCAAAAACAAACATGCTATCATGTGCATAGAAGTCCAGTGCAGTCTGAGTTAACACATCTTTAAAAATCCAAAAACCTTGTTTATTCCCATGATGAAATTGTTGGAATCAAAACCTAATTTAATTCCCATTTTCATTTTCTCACACTTTTGGACTTAATATGTAAACACAAATTTTCATATAATAGGCTGTGTTTAAAAAGTGTCGATAAAGTCCTTTAAAAAAAGTGCTGAATGAAGAGTTTTCTTACCTGTGTCTGACATTGTCAGGTCATGTGTTCGGAAAGAGTTCTGTACGTGGCACAGGGTCAGAGATGCGTGGGCCAGGCGGTGATATTTAGGGCCCCTGAAGACAAGAGGTGATATTGAGGGCCTCTTTGAGCACAATTACATTATACAAAGAATGTTTTGAACTTAAACAAAAGAGTCAATTATGTTCCGATGAAATTGCTGTTAGAACATTTAGAACTGACATTAAAACTTTTTTGAGTTGAAGTACACAGTAAATACAAAGAATCGAACAACACTGATGCAGTTTTAATAAAGTGAATCCTTAGTGGAAATAATTTTTTTTTTTTTTTTAAAACATGCCTAAAATCCAAAGAAAACAAAGAGAAGAATTTTCACTTGAAAATAGTATACTTTGCAAATATTTTACAAGAAAATGTACCATATTTTTGTACCATTCATATTTTTATATATACAGGCTGAATGAAGTAAGATAACGTAACCTTGAAAAATAAATAAATATGATAATAATAATAATTTCAAATTACAGTCATCACAAATTTTTCTACCTATTAACAAATTTGGCCCACGGTGAAAGGACAGGTCTTTGAATGTTTTTCGATACTAAAGCAATTACATGTTTGGCTAGTAATAAACTCAAATCTATATGTTTCCGCATGTTTGCATTTACAGAAACACTTTCAGGATACACAACCCAAATTCTTATTGGATTTAGATGTTTTATAATTAATTTGGTTTGTAATTCATTTTAGGGTAAGTAATGATTCTGTAATGAAATAGTGAAAAATATCCTCTCTCAATAGATATTTTGTTATTATTAAAATTGGCAAAGAATACAGGCAGTAAAATTAATAAAACTATAATGATGTATAATTACTTTACAATTAAAATAATTAAATAATAAGAATGAAAAAAAAGATCAATTATTTTAAGTGGTGCTTTATTCTTATGAACATAATGACACAACATATAATTCTTAAAGATAAAAAAATAGAAGTATGAAAGTATGAAACATGCTTTTAACTATGAAAAATGACCCAGACATGTTTTTGACAGGCTTCATGAGATTCACCCTAAAAATATGTAATTGGTTTCAACTTCTCTCACCATCCATCTTTTTAGTTTTCTCTGTTGTGCTTTTTTGGCCTTTTTCTCAGACAGACCGAATGTTAAGAAAATAAACAGTCAAGGTGTGTCTGTCTGTACTGACAGTCACTATGGATGCGTTTGTTTCTGTTTGTGAACTGGTTTCGGCAAACATAGCCGAAGTGAGAGACCGTTTCTACATTTTATCACTCTCCCAGTGTCATGTATCTGTTTGTACACCGCTTTGGTATGTGGAATAGTATATGTTTTATGTAATGACATGTATACTATACTGCCCCCTCACCGTACAGACAGAGCAGGCAGCAGAACCGGTGATTCTCCTCCGGGTGATCTGGTTCTGCTGCTGTGGGAACTGCAGGAAGCTGCGGTCTCGAACGTTGCCATGAACTTCTTACTGGAGGCACTTCCCAGCCGGCTCAGCCTCCGAGTGGAGAAGCCCATGCTGAATTCCTCCTCCACACAGCAGCTGTAGAGCTCCACCCGCAGGTCAAAGTCTGGAGGTACATCGGTGCTAGGAAGACGGGATATATGGAAACCGGACTTGAAAAAAAGAGCTTTATTATTTTATATTAGTTACTGAGATTTAAAAAAAAAAAAAATTTTTTTTTTAAATGTATTCAAAACTACTGTTCAAAAGTTACAATTTTTTTTTTTATGTTTCTGAAAAAAGTCTCATGCTCACCAAGGCTGCATTTATTGTACAGTGTGTGTGTGTGTGTGTGTGTGTGTGTGTGTGTGTGTATGTGTGAAGAGTTCATTTGCAAAAATAGATAACTCAGTTTCTAACAATTTTCAAAAATCATGTTTTTTCATTGTGAATTCCAGTTAATCTCAATCAAACTGCAGTTAGGTTATTTTGATTAGGTAAAAAAAAAAAACTAAAAATACAGCTAACTAACACAATAAAAACATGATAAAATAATAAAAAACAAGATTTTTGGAAATAAAAAAAAAACGGAGTTACCTGTTTTTGCAAAACTCTTCATATATATATATATATATATACACACACACACACACACACACACACACACACACACACACACTGTACACACACAATATAGTTTTTTGATCAAATAAATGCAGCCTTGGTGAGCATGAGACTACCAGTCAAATGTTTTTAAACAGTAAGATTTATAATGTTTTTTAAAGAATTTTAGCCTGCATTTTTATTTTATTTTTTAAATACAGCAAAAGCAGTAATATTGTAAAATATTTTTACTATTTAAAATAACTGCTATTTGAAAGTGGGGGAAGAAATTCTAGAAATTCTATTTAGCAAGGATGCTTTAAATTGATCAAAAGTGATAAAGACATTTATAATGTTACAAAAGATTTCTATGTCAGATAAATGCTTGAACTTTCTACTCAAAGAAACCTGAAACAAATTCCACTCAGCTGTTTTCAACATAATAGTAATAATAATAATAAATGTTTTTTTGAGCAGCAAATCAGAATGATTTCTGAAGGATTATGTGACTGGAGTAATGATGCTAAAAATTCAACTTCGAAATCACGTTAAAAAAAAAAAAGTAAAAGTCTTTATTGTTACTTTTGATCAACTTAATGCATTTTTGCTTAATAAAAGTATTAATTGCTTTCAAAACATATCTTAATGACCCCAGATCTTTGAATGGTAATGTATATTATGTATAAAGTTTACTTATTTTATTTTATTTTTTTAAATCTATTTTCTGACAGACAACAAGGAAATTTAAGTAATCAACCACTATAACTAATGAATATGACATGATGAGATATTGACTAAATTTTAAATTGAAAAATTTTAAAAGTCTGATTTGTAATAAAGACCATTTTAGAAAGGACCATTTCCATTTTGCCCATGAATATCAGAAGGATAAAAGAAAGTAAATGAAGAATATCTTACAATATCACTGGTTCATCGAAACAGATGTCTGTGAGCGTCCTGTCCACTATTACGAGATCTGTATCGTGAATCTCCGACCCCAGCAGCAGCAAACAGAACACGGCACACTGGTGCAGCTCTGAACAGAGAAAAGAGGGACCGAAAAGGAGAAAATCAGTGAAAACCTGACTGATTTTGTGGTCATACAGATTAGTCAAACTCACCTCCTTTGTTTTTAAAATACTCTGAGTCTTTCCACATGAGAGGAATGCGAATATCTGAGGATAAGTCAAGCAAATAGAAAAATAAAAACAGTTACAAATCAAAGCACATAAATAAGATATAGTATAGTGATATAGTAAGTTGTCGCATTAGTCTCTGTGTGTGTAACCTCACCTGAAATGGCTACTTTTCCAGTACAAGGTAATCGCTCATCAACAGACCCTCCATCAGATGACCTAAAAACATTCAATCAATGGATCAGCGGCTCTGTTCCAGACATAGTGAGCTGCCTAAAAAGGCAACATTTTAAGTGCACTTACAACAAAACAACTTCAACAGTTAAGCTTCATAACTGTAATATTTTTATTGATATTTATATCTAAAAAAGTGACTATTTTTCATGCTGTATGTGTGGACTTATAATTCCAAGATATAAAGTCAGAACTGTAAGATTCATAATTGCAAGAAGTCATAATTGCAAGATCGCAAAATTACAATTCTGAGAAAGAAAGTAGTCAGAATTTGTCAGATGTTAACTTGCAATTACAAGACATAAACTTATAATTTTGAGAAGAAAAGTCGAAATTATGAGATAAACAAGTCAAAATTGTGAGATGAAAAGTTGCAATTACCTTAAAGTTGGAATTAAAAAAACAGAATTGGGAGAATAAATTCGGAATTCTGAGAAAAAAAGTCAGAATTGTGAGATATAAACTTCAAATTGTGAAATTTAAACTCAGAATTTTGAGAAAAAAAGTTCACTTTTTTTTCACAATTCACTTTTTTTTTCCACTTTTTGTTTTAATCCCATGTTGGAAATGGGCTTCAGTAATAATGCCATAAAATATGGAAATCATTGGTGTGCTGAGAAAGTTTGTTTTAAGGAGACACTGAGATGCTATTTACAGTACTCTATTGCTATCTATTCAGTTCAACTCATTATACATCTATACTCCAACCCAGTGACTTCATGATATACCTCCGTCCTGCTCTCAGCATGGCCTGGGCTTCCTTCATGCGCTGCAGCTGGGTCATGAGGGCCAGTATGCGGCTGTTGGATGTGAGGAGAGTCTTGGAAGCTTCCAGAGCCTGATCTCTCTGAGAACATGCAGCTAAAAGCTTACAGGCCCCTTCTCTGATCCTCACCTCTCTCTCGATCCGTCTCTGAACCTCGCAGTCCTGCAAAGAGACGAAGAAAGAGCAGTTATAACCTCAGATGATACACCCAGAACCATTCACCGACCATCCAATGCATATTCAAACAAAAAAAAATAAATAAATGGAAAAAGTTTCAATCTAGTCATCTGGAATATATATATATATATATATAGTTGGTTCATGACCCAAATCATATGACCTTATTGTCAAAAGCGTACAGGATAAGCATGTCTTTTGTTCCATGTATTTAAGTTAATTTAAGATAAAGCTTTAGCTCCAGAACGTGCTACATCATTCAGGGTATTTTTGTAAGTATATTAAGCCATTTGTATAGATTAGCATGAGACGTGTTGTTACATGGGGTTAATTTTGTCACATGCTCAGCTGACTTGTATTAGCTTGCTTGTGGAATTGTGCAAAAATTAAACTTGTTAGTTGCACTTAAATAAATTGACAATTTGACTATATATAATATTGGTGATATTACTGTCTTTATAGCAGTGTTGTATTATTAACGAAAAGTATAACTGATAATATAACAAAAATTTTAAATAAAATAAACAATATAAATAAAAATATAATATAAAATGTAATATTTTATAATTAAATATAAAACAAATATTAAAAAAAAATACTCAAATGTAACCAAAATTAAGAGCAACTTCAAAAATTAATAAATACAATAATAGTATATAAATACTACCAAAACAACACTGCTTAATAGTCCTAATTCTTTTGACTCTTTTGAGATTCATCCCAATGTGCCACACAGTTTGCATTCATACAAACCACAGTCTCACGTCTGGTCTCACACAACCAAACACTATGCAAAAGCAGAGGAGAGCTTTGATAACATTCAGCCAGCAAGAGAAACAAAGTCGAACACAAAGAGCGAAACAGCACTACAACAAAACCCACTGTTTGTTTTCCATTTCTGAATTCATTCGCCGTTTATTGTCAGCATGTATCCAGTCAGTAAAATATCTCTTTAATCTGTTTACAACCTCTCAACTGTGACGTTAAGAACCACAGTTACGTAAGAGGAAGTAATCTAAGTGTACGAAGATTAACACAAATAAGTGCATACTGATGTTACTGAATAAGAAATCTAAAGGTTTAGCCATCAGACACTAAAAATCAAATGAATGAAAGGAATTTACCAATGTAATTCTCAATTTACACTGTCCTCAAGCTGCAACTGAATGCGTCAAAGAATCTAACCAAAAGATCAGATAATGTGGACAGTTTAAGAGCTGATTCAGACTATAAACTGATTGTACCAAGTACTTCATGCAATTGTGTATTTTGTTTCAGGAACAATGAATCTTTTATGTTTAAATATGAAATTTCTTGACTCAAAGAATAATTTCTTTCCCAACAGTGTAATTTATGATGCATTTGACAGAACATCGGCCTATTGTGCAATTAAAGAAAGAGTTCATCAATATTGAGAAAATTCTGAGATTTGACTAAATAAAACAATTTCTTTTCTTTTTTTACCACAGGCTTTTGAAGGCTTGAAAGATATTGCAATAATTGACTGCATTTATGATGCTTTTTGTCATTCTGGAGCAGCGCAGTACTTCACATTCATTATATTGACAAAAGAGCCCAAAAGATTCTTTAGAAATTATCCTTTTGTGTTCCACAGAATAAAGAAAGGTTACATACAGGTTTAGACTGACATGAGAGCTAGTAATTGAATGGTGAACTATCCCTAGAAATGTTCAACTAAACAAAAGCACTCACTAAAGATTGATCTCGGCACACTTCCAAAGAATAGGACGCATGCATTCGCTCTTAAACTGTTAGTCCCTTACTAATAGTAGGTTAAAGCATGCTGGCGCACGCTCAGTGCCTATTTGCTCTGATGACAGCAAGCATTGTGTATTGACTTGAAATTCCCTCGGGGTCATGTCTGAGAACGATTTCAAACAGGCTTTTGTCTAATACAGTAAGACGGCAAATTGGTTAATTTTTCATAACTCTAAAATCTTGCCAGGAAAAAAAACTGCCTTATAAAACTGTCATTGCCATTGTCTAGTCATAAAAGATGTTAGATGTAATGTTAAGAAAATAAGCCAGAGCAAAGTTGTGTTGCTCAGGATCATTTTGTCGACAAATTACTTTGGAGAAATAAAAACATACAAATAAGAGAAGTGTTGCTACATAATGAGTGTGATTCTTTTGGAAGTATACTGAATGCAGAAAAATATCAGTGAATACATGATTTATTTTAAACAATAGGTGGTGTATGATCACAGCTGAGGTGACTTCATGCAATAAATGATTTCATAATCCAAAAATAAATCAACTCAAGAACACAATTCAACAGACACTGGACTCAGATCTCATCAATGAGATGAATGGAGATCTAATGGAAACTTTGGCCATCCATGGCATATTCATATTATACGCCTACTGTACGAAAACAATTGTCTCATTTATGTCATTTGACTTCTTTTAAAGCAATTTACGCGAAACATCTGAGGCAAAGGTCACATATACTAACCATAACTAACTCCATTCGGTCTCCTGGGATATGAATGAGCGACACCGAGCAGTAAAATGTATCTGTTTCAGTAGTGTTGTGATGGGTTTGCGGTGGATCTGCGCCTGCGCAGGTGTGGTGCTGCGGCTGCTCACCTGCGCGGAATCCTCCAGCACGCTCAGGCGGAACCGGCCTCTCTTCACCTCCATCTCCATCGCGGATCCACGGGCCACAGTGGCTCTGGAAGTTTGGTTTCTGCAGAACATGATTGTTGTAGGTTGAAAATCCCAACTCAAGCGACCAACCGAAGCGGTTAACTACTGCATTAAAATTAATATATATCTTGTCCCGAAGGCTTAAATATACATCTTAAAAGCGCCATTAGTATAAAATCCTACTGGACATGTTGCAACAAACATGGATAAATAGGGTGTGTTTTCCCCCACTTCGTGGTATGGGTGGCGCTTGAAGATTTGAACACTCACTGAAACAGCGCCACCATTATTGGGATTTAGTGAACATAACTTTGGTGGGCCGTTAAATGTTTTCTCATTGCACAAAAGGTTTGATTCCGCCAGGGAGCGTATATCGGTTTACAAAACGAATCCCCCCTTCAGTCGTATCCAAATTTTAGAATTTTTTTTTAATCGTTGGAAACATCTGCAACCTAAACCGTATTATCTTTTGATTCTGCTCATTTTGAGTATTAATAGCTGAAATCTACAAATCGAAACCCGCACCAGTAATATCAATAAAAGCATTTTTTAAAAGCCTCACGCTGTAAACACAGACGAACGTGATTGGTCCATTCTGACCTGCGCTGATAAAAGTAACAGGCACCACGTGTAAACGAGCAGTGGTTCAACAGCAGGCTACTTGCAAAACTTTGCACTGTGAGAGACTTTAATGGACATGTCTTTAAAATACAAAGTTACAAATCGAAATACAAGACAATTCTTTAGACTCTTTGCCTCAAAGACCAGCTGGTAAATAAATACCGCCCATTTTATGTTACTTTTAAAGGGACAGTTCACCCAAAAATGAAAATTGTGTCATTAATTACTCGCCCTCATATCTTTCCAAACCCGTAAGATCATCGTTCATGGTCGAATGAACCATCATTTTTTTTTTTTTTTTTTTATGAAATCGGAGAGCTTTCTGACCCTGCATGGACAGAAACGCAACTACGTGTTCAATGCCCAGAAAGGTAGTAACATTATAAAGACATTGTTAAAATAGTCCATGTGACATTAGTGTGCATTCCTCTGCTTGTAAACAAATTAATGACAGAATTTTCAGTTTTGGGTGAACTATCCCTTTAATTGCTATTCTATGTTATATTTCTGTGCAATTAAGGCAAAAAATAGCTAAAATAAAATAAAAAAGTGACTATTAACATTATTATTATTATTATATATTATTTTATGAATCATCAAATTTGTCATTTCTGAATATAAATTATTTCTCTTATCTTCAGACAGATGGAAAATTGTTTGAAATTCAACCTTTACAACATACTGTAAATTTTTATTAACATATTTACAAAAGACATACAAGTAAAACATTTGCTTGAGAACGTTTGCATAAAAACATGAAAATAAAATATGAACAGCATAAAACTGAACAAAGGTTAGGCTTTGTGACTAAAAGCTGAATATAAAAATGCTACAAATAATGTGGAGAAATGCTAAAATACAACACAGACAGCATGGAGCTGAAAACGGGACAGTGCTTATTTAAAATGGAGGTTTGTTTCAAAGCTGCTCTTAATACAAAAATAAATTATACAGAAAGAAAAGTCACTTTCAAAAAAAAAAAAAATATACAAAAATGTAATTTTCTGATTTAAAAAAAAATATTAGCAAGTGATGTAAGAGAAATGAACGTGTTTCTTATTCATAACTGGAAATAAAATGCAGAAGGTCAGGACTAAAAAAAACAAAAAAACAATTCAGTTAGGCTCAGATCAGACATTAATTATAATACAACTTTACATAACAAAAGAGCGCAACAGTATCAAAAACATAACTGAATTAATACTTATTTATCCTTAAATAAAATTAAAATAACAAAAGACTTTATGTCATCTGTAACTGAGGTACGTTTTCTCTGCATCTCTTCAGTTGTGGTTCCTCTTGGTAAAAGTGTCCGGAGAAAAACTTCAAATATTCACACGTCTATGCACCCGACTTATGTCAAACTATATTTCTGATTTGTTTAGTTAGTTGTGACTAGTTCGTTATTCCAATCTTTGGCCTTAATCCATGTCTTCTAGTTCATCAACTTCAGTAAAGATGTCGCTGAAAAAGTACTTGGAGACACTTGTGGGTTCTTCATCTGAGTTCTGATGAGTAGAAAAAGATCAAATTCAGTTTTATTAATAAAAATATACAAAGTGACCATAAAAGAACTGAAATATCTGACCATATGATACCTCGATGACAGATGCAGCGGTGGAAGCAGGGGTCGGTGAGGGTCGCTTTACTCCAGGGTTGGTTGCATTGGTATCAGGTCCGGCCGCTATCCGTTTTCTCTCAGGACGTGTGGTGTTGACTGCTGGTTTTGGGGGGCCTGGTTTGGCCCCTCGATGAGCCGCTGGGGGTCCTTGTGTACTCTTAGATGAAATGAAGGACAGGAACCCTTTGGGTCTTCTGCCTGGTCTATTAGAAGACATCAAAATGAACAAAAATTGATCATAACATCTAGACCAATATCAAAGCCAATACACTGCCCTGGAGAGTTTGCACTGAAATTTGGTGATATTAAGCCTTTTTAGCAGTTATTTTTTTCAAAACTCTGAAGATTCACATTTTGTTTTAAAAAACAAACCTTGTAAGCGGCCCACTTGTGGTAATAGGCGTGATTTGACTGACACCTTGTGAGTCTGATCTACTAGCCACCTCAACTGTCTCTTTGCCTGAGAGGTCCACGTTTCCCATGATGCCTTGGGAGGAACACTCCTGGACAGACTCTTCAGAGACAGGTGAACAAGGATTATCGCTAGTCACAGAAACGTCTGTAGCTGCTTCTCTGTCTGAGATGGTGGTTGATATTAAGTCGTCTGTTGATGAAATGACAGCGGGAACAGTTTGTTCTGGCGCTGATCTCGTCTCTCGTATTGAAATGGGTAATGAGGTAGTCTGTTTAAAAGAGAGAGCTGCCGTGTCCTCTTTAGCGTCACCGCCTCGAGCGTTTCTCCGCGAAACAGGGATGGGTTTAACTTGCAGCTTTGCTAAACAGAAGAAAGTGCATTCAATTAAAGACATGTTTTAAGTCACAAAAGATTCTTTGTAAAAATGCTTTTCTTCTGAACTGCAATTCATCGAAGAATCCTGAAAGACAATGTATTTCCACACACACCAGGACAACTGTTTTCAACATCGATAATAATCAGAAATGTTTCTGGAGCCGCAAATCAACATATTAGAATGATTTCTGAAGGACACTGAAGACTGGAGTAATGATGCTGAAAATTCAGCTTTGCATCACATGAATAAATTACATTTTAAAACCATTTCAAATAGAAAACAGTTATTTTAAATTATAATAATATTTCAGGATATTACGGTTTTTACTGTATTTTTAACCAAATAAATGCAACCTTGGTGAGCATAAGAGACTTCTTCCAAAAATATGAAAAAATCTTCCAGATAACAAACTTTTGAATGCTCCCTTACCTCTCCTGGTTCTCTCAGGTATTTTGCTTTTCTTTTCCAAATGTTCCTTCTCATCATCAGTCCCCTCTACCACAAGGCTTTGCAATCCTTCCACTACTAACACATAAAGAAATTTGGTTATAGGGCAGCGCAATGCATTAGCAGATGTTAAATCTGTACCATATATGCTCATTTTTAGAGTATAAAGATGGGCTGGAAATGTTCTCACCATGATGTTCTGCTTGACTCTCATCTTTGGTATTCTAGGAAGGAAATGGCCTCACTATTAGTCACATATCAGCATTTATCAAGCATTTATAATGTTTAAAGACAAGATGCATGTTTTACCCCCTGAGATGTAGAGGCTGGTGTCTTGCGTTTCAATCCTCCTTTCCTTGATTTGCCCACGTCTCCCTGTTCACATATCTCTTCCTCATCCTCTGACACAGGAACTAAAGCGTCTGCGATCAGTAGGTGAGATACCTCACTGCTCTCACTAGCACTGAAATGAAGAGGAATGGGGAAAAAAAAAAAAAATCAAGCACAATAGGTAGAACAAGGAAACATCTGCAAATAAGACTTAAATCCACATTCATTTGGCTAACAAATTCTCAAACAGGACAAAATATTCTGACGGCATCCTTCTAATGTTTATTTAGCTCTCTCCAAGTGTTTATGGCATCAGATAACAGTTGAAAGAAAAGGTACCTTTGACCATGAGAATGCGACTCAGACGCTGCTGCAGGTGGGAGGAGCTCTGTCCGAAGGCCCGTCCCCTCATCTAAAGTGGGTGGGATTTCTGTGAGAGACAGTATGAACACAGGTTCCTCAGGCGTGCGCTCAGCAGACCTCTCTTCTGATTTACATCCAGGATGTTTCACAGTGCTGCCTTCACAAACTTCCTCAGGATTAGTTCTATTGTTCTCATCCAGCATGACCACAGTTTTCTGTCTGGACTCATTTTCAGAAACAACTGGCAGGGTGACAGCTTCGACTACCTGAATTACAGAGACATAACACATGATATTTATTATTTTGATGCCGTTACTTTAATAATTCCACCTGATGAGGTTTAATAGTATTTCACACGAATTTAACAGATATTTTACCTCGGCTGATTCAATGCTCGATGCCCCCTCTTGTTGAGCTGCACTTTTGGATACCACAAGTTCTGTGGTGACTACAGCACCCTCTTCAGGACTTTTAGTGAAAGTGGCCATGGAAGGCTGAGCAGCAGAGGGTTTCTCATTTAATACTGCAAGAAAACAAATGCAAACATAAAAATAGACATTTACTTTTGTTTTTAAATGATTCTGATAAATTATTAACTTATATGTTGTATAATAAATTGGATTTGATTTTAATTAAATTTACATTTTTGTGTGAATAAAGCACATTTACACATAACATTACACAATACTCTTAAAAGATTGGATGATAATATAATAAACATTCTTATGGAAAAGTAATTTTAATATACAGGGAAAATATATAATTTATAGAAGGACTAAAACAGATTTAAAGTTTTTTTTAATTGTTATTATTATTATTATTATTATTATTTAAACAATCATGTAAATTGAAATAGAAAAACATATACAGTACATTATAATAATAAATGAATGAATGAATGAATAAATAGTTTTATTCAATCAGAAAATTAGACTTTATCAGTGCATTTTTTTGCCCAATTTGATTTCATGCTTTTTTCATTATTTGAACAATGATGTAAATTGAAAAACAAAATGATCATAAATAGTTGTATTAATCATACAATGTTTCATAATAAAATGGAACCTGATTTTAATGAAATTGTCAATCTTTTTTTTTGTTTTTGTGCAAAAATCAAGCACATTGAAAAAAAAAAACATTGCTGTAAAATGTAAATATAAAAATGTTACAGATAGATAATAGATAAAACATACCTGCTGTGGTTAACGTCGTGCTGCTTTGTGTCTGTGCGCGTCTGGATGTCTGAGTCAGGTTTGGTATTGGTTTGGGTCCACGGTACCTCCTGACAGGTTTAGAGGGCTCAACTGATGTGCTCTGAGACTCGTTCACACTGAAACAACATGCAGACATATTTTTAGACAAATACACATAAATATCAGTCTCATATTATGGAATCTGAATTGCTTCCATTCAGAAGCATTGGTTTTAGATATTCAAGGAACCATTTTAATATGCAAATGATTCTATTTATTGTATTTATTAATGAAAAAAATTAACTAAACAAATTTAATGAGCTAAATTACAAGAGAGGACACTGACTAACATCAGTGAAAAATTAATAAATAAATAATTTAAAAAAACTAAATTAATGGGCCACAACACAACACTTTTAATACCTTTTAGTCAGCTGTGGCTCTGATCTCGCCCGTTCTTGTTCTTTTATATTTTCCTCTGTGATTATATCATCATTCTTTCTTTTTAAAGATGAGACAGATCCATTATCTTCTGTAGACACTCTTTCAGGAATGACTTTGGGACTGTCTTCTCTTCTTACAGATGATGTAACCGGCTGAAGTACCTCAGGGTAGATGGTAGAGGAGTCTGACAGGTGATCCACAGGAACAGAGTTGTCTTGCATTGCATTTTTATCCAGTTCTGCGGAAGGTGGACACTTAGAGGTCCCCAAAGAACCTGTGCCAAGTTCTGGAGAGATTTGTTGCTGTGGAGCTCGTCTGGGTCTCAAACCTTGACCAATATTGGGTCTGGGTTTGGAGAATCGACCTCTTTTGCTTGGTGGAACCTGTGTCTCATGTTGAATGGGAGCAGGATGAGCATCGGTTGTCTGTGATTTGATTGGTTCTTCTTTCTGGGTGGAGGTTTTTTCAGCAGAAGGTTCTGGAATATGAGTTTCACAGCTCAAAAGTTCAACGTCACGTTTTGTCCCTGACTCGCAGCTTACAGAAGAAGCGGAAATGACAGCCGTTTCTGTGATAACTTCCTCATGGACGACCTCTTCATGTACAATGTTCGACTGTTCAACAACATCATTTCCACCTGAAAAAGATTTTGAGTAATCAATCATCTTGATTTAATTTGAAGAAAAGTGTTCATTTGGACTGAAGCAAATAAAAGGGTTGAACTATGAAGTTCTTCTTACTTGTACAGGGCATTTCTGATGTCTGGATCATCTGAGCGGAGGTCCCGATGGTCAGAAGAGTCTGGGCTGCTTCATTGTTGATCTCTTTACATACTGAAATATAGATGTATAAAAATTAACTACCAGAATTTTAAAGCTTTTGGGTAAAATAGTTACATTGCATTTACACAAATGCATGGTTAAGCCATATAATAATTAATTTGGCAGTTCTTTCAGTTCCTCAGAGAATTTTTCCATGTTTGCAGGTGGTATGAAAGTTTGTGAGAGTTTCGTCTTACCTTCCATGTGATCTGGGTCAAGAAACTCTATGACATCCTTCAAAACACATCAGACACAATTAGTACCATCTCATCAAACACTAAAACACTCCAATTCCAAAGTGAAGAAACTAAATTCAATTTCACTGCAGATAAAAAGGATATTGTATGTGCGTTTATGATGGACACTGAAACATTACAAACGAGTAAACAGAGGAGGCGTCAGATGTGACAAGAGATAGAGATGATGTTGGTGAGACTTACAACAAGCAGGTCCAACTGGTGTTCACAAGGGACAGGACCAGCAGGCACCGTGGCCTGATCATATGACAACTCGGGGCACAAAGCATTCTGGGATGTGCCCAGGATATCAGGCACATTCACAGATATGTCCAACTGGCAGACAATGGGAATGAATGACAATAGAGGGAAGGACAACGAAAGATAGGAAGGTTGTGCGTTTATGATATGACATGCAGAAATTAATATGAACAAAATGGCAAAACAAAAATAAACTCACTTTTTGAAAACCATAACACAATTTATGAAAAAAAACAAAAAACAAGCACACTGATGGCAATAATGATAATACATAAACATACCTCTTCCATAGTTTCTACCACCTCTGAATCAACAGGCGGTAGAGGACGTAGACTCATTGGCACAAACGCCTGGTTTTCCTCTTCAGGATTTGAAGGAAAGTCTTCCTGGCTCAGGACAAATTCTTCTACTTCCTCTTCTTCCTCCTCCTCATCACCATCTTCAGTTCCAGAGGCCAGTAAGGTCACCAGTCTAGATTTCCCCCTCCTTGGCATGCCCTGTTTCAATCTGGGACCTGGTTTTAATTTAGCTCTCCGGCCAGGTGCCTTAATGTCCTGACCATGAACTTTGGAAGACACAGGAAGATCAGAGAGCTCTTCCTCATCTTCCTCTTCATCTGCCGCTGCCTGTATTACATGCTGAGAGAGCTTAGGGATCCTTCCTGACCTAAATAAAAGAGAAATAATAATTAGCATGACAACCAAAACTGAAAACAAGACCATAGAATATTGCCAAAAAAATATAATGATCATCAAAAATAAAATAAATTGATTCAAACATCAATCATACTTATTTATCACAAGATTCTGGATCTATTCACAATTACATCTGCACTGCATGTAAACATATTTAAAATAATTTATGGCAATAGAAATAAAGCTGCAACAAAATAAAATATTGACATTAAATGAACAACGTAAAT
Source organism: Acrossocheilus fasciatus (assembly GCA_036784905.1). Classification (NCBI taxonomy): domain Eukaryota; kingdom Metazoa; phylum Chordata; class Actinopteri; order Cypriniformes; family Cyprinidae; genus Acrossocheilus; species Acrossocheilus fasciatus. The sequence continues at coordinate 7,911,210 of CM071958.1, forward strand.
GAAATGAGAAATTCTGCATAGACAACTAACTGAAATCAGTAGAGTTTAAGTTAAAGTACTAAAATTACTAAAACTAATCTGAAATAAAATATAAAGCTAAATAGCATTGCTTCAAAATAAAAAAACAAAAGCACATAAAATTAATAAAACTAAAACAAACATTAAATAAAATAATAACAAAAAATTAAATATAAAAGCCAAAAAAAACTCCAAATATTAATATATACTGTAATAGTGTATAACTAATATTTAAAAATGCACAGTTGCATTGAGATCCTTAAAAAGTTATTAAAATGACCTAAAGGTTCTCACACTTACCTGGTTGGTTTATTGAATATCTGTTCTTGAACAGCACTCAGGTCAGGTTCTTCCTCTAAATCTTCCAATTCAAGGAGAACTGCAGACTGCTTCTTCTCTTTTATAGAGGCTGAAGGCACCTAAAAAAAGAGCAAATTATACAATTTGTTAGACAAAACAGGCAGATAAAAATGACTTTGTACAGTATATCACATAAAACTATCACATCCAGCAGCTGAAAACATCACCTTGGGGGACTTGTCCATTTTACCCTCCTCCCCGGCTGAGGTCCCGTTCTCTTTGCCTTTGGGCACGGGGCGCCTGTTCCCCCATCTGCGGCTGAGGTCTGGGATCGGTCTCTGGGGTCGACCTTTGAGCTGAGCCGGTTTAATAGCAGGACTCGTGTATCTACTAGAGAAGTTTTATTTTCAGCCCCCAAATCATCTTATAACATTATAAATTATAACTGCACTAGTAGTGGAGAAATTACATTACAATTTAAAAGTTTGGGTTCAGTAAGAGTTTTTTTTATTTTTTATTAATTAATTAATACTTTTACTGGGCAAAGAGAAAATATTTTAAATAAATGCTGTTCTTTTGAACTTTTTTATTTATCAAAGAATCATGAAAGAAAAATAATCATGGTAAAAAAAAAAAAATCTAACCGACCCCAAACGCCTGAATTGTAGTGTACATGTAAATGCACCTTTAAATTGAATAATGTGAGATATCTGTAACCTTTCAATAATATACTTGGGTTAATTCTTACCTGTCATCTTGTGACTGGCCATCAGAAGTAAGATTTTCACAGTCCTCAGGTTCATCTATTTCAGCTACAAAACATGAAAACAATTAAAAAGTGAATTAAATGATAATAAAAATAATAATAAAATTACAATAAAAACACAGTAAAGTTTCATTAGGCATAGGCGGTGATTTCCAATTTATCTGGACTTTTACAAGACAATGAAAATGATTTTTTTCTTTTTCAATTGTTCCTTGCATACCCTCTCCATTTGTCCTCTTAATTCTCCTGTCTGGAGTATTCGTCCCTTTTCCTCTGCGTTTCTTTGGAGTGGTATCACTTCCTCCATCATTTGAGAGATCCTCATTCTCCTTTTCTCCAGCCACCACATCACTGTCCGAATCCGATGAAGAGTCCATTTTCTTTCTTTTAGCTGCTGCATCAGAAAACAGTGCAATTGTGTATGAGAACTTGTCCAAAAAACTGTGAATCATAAACAGATGGACAAACCTGATGTTAAAAAACTGACCTCTCACTTTCCTTTGGACTCTCCTTTGTGCTTTAGCCAACTTGACAAGCTCTTTGTTTTTGTTTTTCTTATTTTGTTCGTTTTTTAGGATCTGCTCCATTAATTGTTTGAAGAAATCTAGATCCAAACGCCGCTTCTCCTCTGAAAATGCACTTGAGTTTACTTCATTTTCAACCAAATGTCTTAAAACATAATATAATAAGGAACCAATTTCATTTTTAAGTTAGTTTAAAGAAGTAGAAGGTCACTTACTGAAAGCTTTATCTATTCTCCATGAGTTATTTCTCTCCTCTTTCTTGAACTTGTTCTGGAGGAACAGGAGAACAGCAAAGAAGATGGTATTAAGGTGAGCTTGTATTTTACACCACCAAATCAGCATATTTGAATGATTTCTGAAGGATCATGTGACACTGAAGACAGGAGTAATGATGCTGAAAATTCAGCTTTGCATCACAGGAATAAATTTAATTTTAACATATTAAAATAGAAAACAGTTATCACAAACACAAAGACATTGTGACCACCTTAATCTCTATTCGAGCTCGGTGTGGAAACAGCTGACCGATCATGGAGAAGTCTGTCCCCACCATGCTGATGGCCAAGTAAAACATTTCAGTCTCTGGAATAGTCAAAGAAAGGATCCTATATAAATGAAATGTACAACACACTTTGGATTAAGAGGTGCATTTTGACTGACTTCTGACCTCCACTGGACCAGGGTTTGGTGTAGGTGCCCTTCCTAAAGCTGGAGTAGGTGGTGGTAGAGCCACGTTCAAATATAGGATCTCTGTCTTCTGCCGGATTGGGTCCTTTTGCCCTTGACACCTGGACTGTTAAACTACACACACACAAACACAAAACAAAATAAAAAGCTGTTTAACATACGAAGTTCACCTTCAATTCTAATAAAAATGGTTCTGGACTTCATTTCTCAGCAGCTCAGGAAGAAAAAAGCGTCACTGACCTCTCCTCGTCTATAATCAGAGAGCCATCCTCCGCCACCTTCACCCTGGGCACTAGAAGAGGCTCTTCCTCCTCCGGCTGGGTTTCTTCCATTCTTTCCTCATCTTCTTCATTACCAACATCTTCTACAACTGTCTCCTGAACTGATGGAGCAGCTGGAGTCTTAGAAGTCCTGAAGAGAAAATCGTAATTCTAAATCATAAACGAGAAAACAATATCTTATAGTGGCATCAAGGTGGTAGACGGAGTGATCAGGCTTACGTTGGTGTAGGAGAGTCATCTAATACGGTCTCTTTCTGCTCCTCTTCTGTGAAAGACCTGTACAGAAAAACAAGACAGGGTTTGATATAATTCAATGCATAGGAAACAATAAATAACGTCATTATAGAGGTTTGTTGTAATTGCTGCACAGCATCGCAAATCCAATAACAGCATTTCCATTGACATGCGCTTCTAAAACACACAGAGGAAGAACGGCACATACTTCATTGGGTTTGAAACAGGCAGGTAATAGATCAGCTCTCTCATGGTCATTTTGGTGTGGTCTTTGGGTGCCTTGAGTTCTTTGATTCCCAACTTGGGTTTCTTCTTGTCTTCCTAAATGTATGCATTAATAGACAGGTCAAGGTTTCATATTAAAAGCACAGAAATAATTCCCTTATAAATTCCCCATAACATATGCAAGGATCAAACAGCACTTATTAAACTGTGATTAAATGAAAATCCTATTTAACCTGGGACTAAACTTTATCTATATCAAGAATATTAAATGAGTGGGATTTTATACATTTAAAAAAAAAATACAATACTTTTTTTTTTTTACATTTTGAAAGAAATAATACTTTGATTTAGCATTAAATTGCTCAAAGGTGACATTAGAGAATTTTATAATGTTAATAAAAATAATTTTTCAAATAAATGGTGCTCTGTTGAATTTTCTAATAATTGATAATATTAATTTTCATATCACATTGAAAACTAAAGTAATGGCTGCTGAAAATTCAGCTTTATAAATCACAGGAATAAATTACATTTTAAAATATATATTAAACAGAAAAAGTTTATTTTAAATTGTAATAACATTTCACAATATTACTGTTTTGCTGTATTTTTGATTAAATAAATGCAGCCTTGGTGAACAAAAGAGACTTTGGTCCGCTATTTAAAAAACATTACTTACTACATCTTACTAACCCCACACTTAACATGCCTTGACCCAAACATGCCTTGATTATTTTTGAGTAGGATTTTATTGTTTATTCTTTAGCCAGATTTTGGTTTAAATATTTGGAACTAGCTGCCAATGTTTGGAGCAAAATACAGCTTTTCTGATATATATATATATAAATTAGAGCACACCTAAATACTGAGATACAAATCCAGACAGCAAACTAATATAGAACACATACATACCTTTTGTTTGTTCATTTCTTTTTTAAGAAGCTCCCGAAGTTTCCGTGCCTGAGCTAACCTGACCATGTCTGCTGGGTCGTTCAGTGATTTCAAGGAGTTGAGAATCTTCGATGGCGTCTTAAGTTTATTAAGTCTTTCTCTTAACAGATCCATTTGGCTCTGGCTGGGAGAATCACTCTCCTGTTGTACAACCACATCTTCCACAGCAGAAAGAGCCGGAGGGTTTTCACTGACCAAAACGGTATCAAGTTGAGAAGTTATAAGTGGATGTTGGGACTCCCCTTGCTGAATGGTCAGTGGCACAAGAGTGTCCTCCAATCCCCCATCCTTTTGCATCTCTTGGTCATTCTGCAGAGGGGCTGCAGGGATGGGCAGAACTTTGGCCTGTCTGCCTCCTCCAGAAGGTCTCCGTCTTACAGGAAGCTTGGGGTTATGGACAGGCGCAGGTATCTGGAGGGAAGACTCTTCAGTGGGGGTTGAGGTTTCAGGTTGACTGGGTGTTACTGGTTTTACAGTGGACTTGGATGGGGATTTAGGAGTCCTAGAAGAGGCTGGAGAGGCTCGTGGTTTGGCCAGGTTGGGCAGAGCTGTGAAGCGTTTCCTCCTCTGAGGGCCAGAAGTCGCAGAGGTGCTTGTTGAATCCTGGACATCAGAACTTTTAGATGCTGCATCCCTGTTGTGAAGAAAAGAATCAGTGATAAAATGGGCAAACTCTCTTGCATAATGTAATATTTCACCTAACGAAAAGAACATTTTGAGGAACAGACCAAAATTTAAGAGTAGTTTACATTAAACATCATGCAGCTTTAGCTACAATGAGACATTCATTTTCTGTAATGAGTAATTATTAGACATACATTTTTCATGACCTAATATTAATTGACAATATGATGACATAGCCTATTTACAAAAATGAACACTGATGAACCAATTTAAAAAGAAACATTAAAAAAAAAAAAAGTCATCAAAAAAGTAAAAAAATAAAATCTTTTAAAATCTGCTTTACAGAATTTGCATTTGTTTAATAATTTAAGAACTTGGCAACAACATTTTCTTGCTTACTGGAAATGCTTCGAAACAACCATGATTCTAAATAATACATATACAGAATTGCTCTTTAATTAAATGTAATTGAAGGTGTCAGACTCACTCTCCATGTTTAGTGGCCTCCAACTGGTCACTAGGGCAGCTGCTCTGAGACGCTTCCTCACCGATCCTCTCCAAAACTGCTATAGGTGGGTCAGTCTTCAACTTATCAACCGTGACCTCTGACCCCTCAGATGGAGTGGAGTCAGCAGAAGCCTGGGGAGGCTGAATATTATCTACAGATGCATCTCGAGAGGCCGTCTGAGCTCGGCCTATGGGCTTTACATTGGGCCGAACACTAATTCTCGATCTGCGTATCATGTTTCTCTGAGGGAAAAGCATAGAGGATAAATGTATAGGCTATATACATATATTTAGAGGAAAAAGCAGGCATGCATGCATATATGCATATATATATGTATTCTTTGCAATAACAGACTTCAGTTAAAAGGTTAGCTCAGTTCAGTTCATTATAAGTAGACTGTCATGCAAACTAAAAGTCTTTCCACGGGGCTTAAATTCATTTTGACAGTTGAAGGTGGTCTTGGTCTTAGTCCCAAATCAGATTTATTGTAATAGACTACATATATGTTTCTTAAATTAACAATAACAAAACAGAAACATGTGACAACTACATTGACGTTTACAACATTTCTGTTTATTGCATCAACTCTTTCAAAACCATTTACGAGCTACTTTACATCGAATTTTCATTTCTCACTTCAAAGCACAAATATTTAGTTTACAGCTACTCACAACAAATTGCTCTTACAAAAAAGTATTTCGATTTTCTACACATTTTTTAAATTGTTTTTTTCTTCGACTGTCCATTGAGAGGGTCCTGTCCAACAATGTCCATTAACCTCGTATGCTGGACGGTTTATTAGAGCAACGTCACTTTTTACAAAACCACAATGAGTATAAAGCTGTGGCAATATCATAAACTTACTTTATTTGGTATCCCAGGGTGATTTTAGAGTAAAATCTTCAGCGGCTCGCGTCCTCCATGCTTGCTGTGTGTTACTGAGCATGCGCACTGTGTGAGGTGTCAGGCCCGGAACGAACGTTTCTTCTTTTGACTTAGGGCAGTTCCACCCGGGTGCTTTTCACAAGCGTACACGTTCCTGTGCATGCTGTTTACCAAGGCACTCTGCCATAGAAATACACAATTCAAAAGATGTTTTTTCTTTATGCATAGGCGTAGAACAACAGTCGTTTAAATATGGATCCGCTGATCACAAGCAATCCGGCTTCGTCAAGCACAGATGTGAGAAACAAAGGAGAAAGCCAGGATACAGCTGCTGTGTCAGGCAATACAGCAACACTGGCCCTGTCTGACACTAGTCTAGTGTGTGTTGAATACCCAGCAGTCGTCAACAATGTGGACACAATGCTAGAAAGTATTGGAGGCGAAGAGGGTGTGTCGAAGGTGATCACATTTTGCTTTAAATTAAATGGATACATGGTTAAGGCTGTTGTTGTCATGTAAACAATGTTGATTTGTAGATGAGCTCAGTCAAATATTTGTTTGTCAGGTGTATTTATTTAGGTGTATTTATAATATTGTTCATTGTATTTTATTCATGTAATTAAATTATTTTTAAGCTTTTTTTTTTTTTTTAATTACATTAATTTACTATTTTCTCTCTCTAATAATAACTATATATATATATATATATATATATATATATATATATATATATATATATATATATATATATATATATATATATATATAATTACTCCTGTAATGGCAAAGTTCAGAGACTTCAGTGTCACATGATCCTTCACAAATGATTGTAATATGCTGATTTGCTGCTCAAGACACTTATTTCTTATTATTTATGCTGAGAAAAAGTTTTATAGCTTGATGTTTTTGTTGGAAACCCCTTTTTTTAATCAATCTTTGATGAATAGAAAGTTCACAAGAACAGCATTTATTTGAGATTATGAATCTTTTCTATATAAATGTCTGTTAAGAAAGTATTTAACGTCAATTTTGATTAATTTAATGCTTCCTGGCTGATTAAAAATAGTTTCTTTCAAAGAAAATCTCCCTGATTTTAAACTGTTGAATATGTGTAGATTTTAACCTGAGATTTTTTTCCAAACAGACCTATGCAGATTCTTCTAAAAGACTTGAACTCCGTTTTCGGCCGAAGGATCCGTTCTGCCATCCTGCTTATGGGAACCGCTTCTCCTCCACCAACCTGCTGCTCAGAGTGCGCCGCAGAACCCGCAAAGGAAACAGTGCAGAAACCCAAATCAGCATGGAGATAGTGGGACTTATTGGGACCACGTATAAATTTCAAGGTATAGATGTCTAAGTTCACCTACTAGTATTTTGAAAAATAATTTAAGGAATTTTATTACTGTTTTTACATTTTGGTGTAGGACTGAATACAATTTTCACTCAGAAATTGCTGGTAAATTTCACTAATAATTACAAAGAAGCAGGAAGTAACACAATGAATTAAACATGAAATATTATTTATTTATTTATTATTATTATTATTGCAAAACATTCTTTAATAATCTTTAGTTAAAACTTTGAAAGAATCATTTTTACAGGGTACCACAATAGAAAAATATATATTCTTCTTCTTTTTTATTATATTCTACATGAATACAGTTTTTACTCCACAGTTTTGATTTCATGGGGTCTTAAATGGATAATTCTGTAAAGAAAGTCATTCATGTTTGGAATTACATAAGGGTTTAAATTTATTGGTGGGCTGTCTCTTTAAGAATCACACATTCTCACTTTTAATCCTTCAGGAATGGCTGACTTCCAGTACTTAGCGACTCACAATGACCCAGATGGAAACCAGATGTCTTTGTACGACAAGATAATTTTGCGTAAACCCGAAAAGAAAGAATTCTACGACGATCCCGTGCCTCTTTTCCTTCCTCCTCCTATTTTCTCTCGTCTGGACTCAGCTGTGGATTATTACTACCGTCCAGATGTATTGCACAGGTAAGCTGGAGAAAGTACTGAATTCTCACATGAGTTGACTGGCTGCCATCCTAAATGATGACCTGCTGTTCTCAGTTCAGACGTATGTGTGTGTTTTGGTGGTTTGATTTATTGATTACATTTGTTGGCTTCCCAATAAACAGCAGGGAGACTGCAATGCAGTCTGTTCTTCTAAAAGATCATCTCATCGCCCCGAATCGAGCTCGCCGACCAAACAATGCCATTTTTGTCAACTTTGATGACAAGACCATACCATCAGAACCTCTAGAAGCAGCAGTGACCAGCTGGAAGAAGGTCTGTGTCCATCCTAATGATGCAAAGGCAGAGCAGCAACTCAGACAGGTTAGTTAAATGGATATACATGTTTTCCGTTTTAAATAAAAACTGTTCTTTTGAACTTTCTATTTCATATTCCACAAAAATAGTAAAAAGCACGACTGTTTTCAACATTGATAGTGATAAGAAATGTGACCCTGGACCACAAAACCAGTCTTAAGTGTCAATTTAGTGTAGATTTATACAGCATATAAATAAGCTTTCCATTGATGCATAGTTTGTTAGGATCAGATAATATTTGGCTGAGATACAACTATTTGAAAATCTGGAATCTGAGGGTGCAAAAAAATCAAAATATTGAGAAAATCGGCTTTAAAGTTGTCCAAATGAATTCTTAGCAATGCATATTATTAATCGAAAAGGACGTTTTGATATATTTACAGTAGTAAATTTACAAAATATCTTCATGGAATATGATCTTTACTTAATATACTAATGATTTTTGGCATAAAAGAAAAATCTATCATTTTGATCCACACAATGTATTTTTGGCTATTACTACAAATATACCCCAGCGACTTAAGACTGCTTTTGTGGTCCAGGGTCACAAATGTTTCTTGAGCATCAAATCAGCATGCTAGAATGATGACACTGTAAACTAGCATAAAGGCTGCTGAAAACTCAGTTTTGCATCATGTGAATAAATTATATTTTAGAATATATATATATATATATATATATATATATATATATATATATATATATATAAGTTATGTTAAATTGCAGTAATATTTCACAATATTTACATATACAAATATATGCAGCCTTAGTGAGCTTAAGAGATCTCTTTCTAAATCATTAAAAAAATCCAACAAACTTTTGAACAGTCATCTATATATGTAGATTAAGAGTGCAGGGAGACTTGTTTACATAATTATCAATGCTTCATGGTAGTGGGCTGTAGATGAAAGGATAAAAACTATAAATTGTGTATAAAATTTTTTTTTTTTTTTTTAAAGCTGTCAAAATCAGCTTGAGCAACTATTGGACAAACATGGTGTTTTGTTATGGGAAAATGTCTTTATCTTATCCTAATCCCACCTGTTTTCCAAAGCTATTTTATTTGGAAACGCTGATTAATTTGATTTTCCCTCCGCAGCTTTTCGAGAAAAGGCCCATATGGTCTCGCAATGCAGTCAAGGCCAACATTAACATTCACCCTGAGAAAATGAAGCACCTCCTCCCGTATGTGGCGTACTATATGGTGAGTCGATTATAAGTTTAATAGACTTAAATATGATGTCTCCTATGTTATTGCATAAAGATACAAACACTCGTGTGAGATTAGGGTGGACTAACTGTTTATCTGGACTGAAGGTCAAGGTTTGGGTGGTAAATATAGAGGGGTATTCAACCATAAAATCTTCACAAAGTAGTTTATTTGGTTAGTCACCTATACTCTTTTAAAAAGGTTTATTTCTAGACTTAAATAAAATTTTAATTCACAGATTTTTACAGTGGCCGAGAGAGCTCAAAGCGCTGTAACTTAAGAAAACACATGTAAATAGAAATAATTCATCGGTTTGACAGCACATGTGCTGCAAATACTCACAACACAAGCAGAAACGCACTGCAAATACACAAAGCACAAGTATTTGGTTGTGTTGTGAGTATTTGCAGTGCGTTTCTGTTTTTGCTTGTGTTGTGAATATTTGCAGCACATGTGCTGTCCAATTGATGAAGATGTTTTCTTAATTTGCAGGTGTTTTTTTTTTTTCTTTCATTTGCTGCACATTGATCTCTGTCAGCCACCGTAGATTTTACATGTGTATATATATAAATACAATATAATATATAGATACTGCATATCACTTGTGCGTCTATTTAAAAATGTCCTCATTTTATGTCCTTTGAGGTCATAAATGGTCACAAATATATTATATCATTAATATTTTCTTCCCGCTTTCTCTGATGTGGATTTTTTTTACCATCATCACTCCTGATCATAACTACCAAAACCTGATTAATTTTCAGGATTTTAACCATTTAAATGACAGATTGTTTACATAATGCTACTGTTGTTTTTTATGATTTTTTTATTGTCCATATACTAAATTCTAAGTAATACTTAAAAAAAAAAAAAAAAAAGATTTTGTAATTTTTTTTTAAAATTATTACAGTATAGTCACTTGAATATGTCAGCTGTTGGCAACAACAATTTAATCCGATTAAAAAGAAAAAAAAGAAAAAAACTACCATACACATACAAATCATACTCTGATATGCACAACAATATACCCACACAACTATAATTACATCATTTCAATTCAATTGGCCTTTTTCTCAGCAGAAGCAGAAAAACGGAAAGAATACGTATTTGCTCCACAGGAAAATCCTGAGGTGAAAAATTGTAAAAAATAAAATAAATAAAAATGTTTAAATAAAAAAGCCTTGTCAATAGAATGAAAGTCTGTTGACAAAGAATGCTGATTTTATGGGTAAATGACACTGGGATTAAATATTACTGTTTCAATGGGGACATTTTTGTCCTTTAGGTCCAGAGTTAATTATTTTTTCTACCTAGTGTAAAATAGATTCATGAAAGGAAATAAGTTAAAAAAAAAAAAAAAAAAATTTCCCCAAAAATTAAAAATTTCTGCTGGTTGCATTAACAGAAAAAAAAATCACAAAACAGCAATGAAAAGACAACAATGTCCATAAGGACGCACAAGGGTTATCTCACAGTCTTACGTGAAAATATATTTTTATTTGTAGTTAACAGGGCCGTGGAGAAGTTTGTGGGTCAAATTTGGATACGATCCTCGGAAAACTGCTGAAGCAAAAATCTACCAGGTTCTAGACTTCAGGATCCGCTATGGAATGAAACATGGTGAGCAATCAACAAAAACATGTTCATAACAACCCCAAATGTGATTCATTCCTAGAATGCTGTGAAGAACTGTCCATAAGTGCACAGAATCGGATGTGAGTTTAATGACAATACAACTAATTCCAGTGATTTTTCTGTCTTGCTAGGATTTGGTGTCAACGACATGCCAGTGAAACCCAAGAGAAGTGCTTATCATTACAGCCACCCAACCACTATCAACAGGGCAGGTACACAGATACAAATGTTCTGGCACACGCAGTTCCCTTAAAGTGTTAATTATATCTTTTTTTATTTCGTTTTTCACGCTCACTATCTGACCTTTAGAATCCAATAGGACTTTGCTTTTGAAATTCACAATTCAAAGGTTTTGAGTCAGTACGATTTTAAAAACTGAAGGACGCTCACAAAACCTGCATTTATTTAATCAAAAATACAGAAAAAAACAGTAATAATGTGAAACAAGTGTTTTCTGTTTTAATATATTTAAATATTCCTGTGATGGCAAAGCTGAATTTCCAACAGCAATTCCTCCAGTCTTCAGTGTCACATGATAAGTAATCATTCTAATATGCAGATTTGCTGTTTAAGAAACATTTCTTACTATTATAAATGTCCCTATTGTCACTTTTGACCAATTTAATGCATCATTGCTGATTAGAAGAATTCATTTCTTAAAAGCTATCCCCAAACTGTTGAATGCTTGTATAATAAATTAAGCTATTTAATTGCAAAAAATCAAAAAGATGTTCATGGCTGACTTCTTTAGTTCCTCAACCTGCTAGTGTGACTGATATCACCCAGGAAAGCCCTTCATCTTCAGGACCCAAACCTGCCACTGCCAAGTACTTACTAAAGGTATTCAGGTGTTTTATCACAGTGGATTTTGCCTTGAGCAAAAGCTAATGTCTCGGAAGAGTTTTAAACCAATTTTGTGGAATGTTCTCTCCAGGACTCGGTCTACATCTTCCAGGAGGGAATGCTTCCTCCATACCGCCAGATGTTCTACCAGTTGTGTGATCTGGATGTAGAAAAGTAAAAACTTGTCTCGTCATATTCATTCATTCACTATAAGACCCATCATCCTACTCCTCCTGACTTTGCAGCACTTCTTTTTCCCTCTTTTTAGAATAAAGAATATCATTCATAAGAATGATGGGAAAGAGGAAGTGTGTGATGAGAGAGATGGCTGGTGTGTGCCTCATACAGCTGATGAGCTCAGGAATATCATCTCTGGAATGATCCAACAACACGTCCGAGCCAACCGGCCAGGTAAAACACAATATATAATGCATCGTTATTTATTAAATATAATAATAGCAAATTTTGCATGTGTTTGTTGTTTTTTATATTGTGACATTTTTATTGTCACAGCTTCATCCACCCAAAAGCCTGTAAGAACTAGATCCCAAACTGCTGACAGCGGAGAGGAAGAAGATGAAGATGACGATGATGATGATGAAGAATACAAGCCCTCTGATGGGAGTGACAATGAAATGGAAACTGAGATCGCAGATTATATGTAATTCCCTTTAGTTTTATCTATGGTACTTATAAAGGATTTGTGTAAGTGCAACTTTGTATACTAATAAAAATTAGTTTTTCCTGTAATAAATAAAATAATAAATATATATATATTCTTTAAATGATCTGAATGCAAGTAAATTCTTCAATAAAGAATTCGACATACAATAACAAGAGAGAAGTTATGACTTAAGTGTTTATATATATATATATCTCCCAGGTCCCATGGATGCTGTTTTTGCCCAGTCTCTTTCTTATTGTTGAATCATGAACACTGACCTTGATTGAGGCAAGTGAGGCCTTCAGTTCTTTAGATGTTGCTCTGGGTTCTTTTATGATCTCCTGGATGAGTCATCTTTGTGCTCTTTGGAGTAATTTTGGTAGGCCGGTCACTCCTGGGAAGGTTCACCACTGTTCCAAGTTTTCTCCATTTGTGGATAATGGCTCTGACCATGGTTCACTGGAGTCCCAACGCCTTAGAAATGGCTTTATAACCCTTTTCCAGACTGATACATGTAAGCTACTTTGCTTCCCCCATCTGTTCTTGAATTTCTTTAATCATGATGTGTTGCTCTTTAAGCATGCTTCACTTTGTCAGACAGGAGATATATATATAGATAGATAGATAGATAGATAGATAGATAGATATGTATAGATATATAGATATGTATAGATATAGATAGATAGATATGTAGATATAGATGTAGATATAGATAGATAGATATATAGATAGATATAGATAGATAGATAGATAGATATAGAGATAGATAGATAGATATGTATAGATATAGATAGAGATATAGATAGATAGAGATGTAGATATAGATAGATAGATAGATAGATATAGATATATAGATAGATAGATAGAGATAGATATACGCAAGTTGATATTCTGATTTTTATTTTTCCCGAATACATTTTAACAATTCCAAACCACATCAATCTTAATAACTACTATGAATTTAATCATTTATAAGTGATATATAATTGTCCATGAAGGCTGTTCACGAGTTCACTCTTACCTATAATAAACTGAGTAAAGATTATGCGTATTTGGCGTGCTGTCCAGGGGGAGGGCTCAGAGCTCGGTAATTGCTCCGGAGCCCAGGGTACTCCCCCTGTCCGGGGAGAGGGGTCCGAGCTCGGCATTTAGCCCAGAGCGTCCCCACCCCCACCCGAGTGCTCCTCCCCTTGCTGGGGTAGAACTGGGCTGAAGGTGAGGAGTCAGGGTGGTGGAGGGATGCTGGAAGACGAGAGATAATGAAGGTAAGACTGCTTGATTATTTATAGGGGTTCTCTCTCATGCTGATTGGATAGGTGGTGTGATTACTGATGATGAATTGGCCGTGTTAATTATCTGTGCGAGCTCCTCCCTAAATTTGTTAATAAAACATCACAAAGTGAAAAACTCCTTGTATTCAGGTGTGTAGAATTATCAGGCAGGTTTTCTTTTACAGATAAAATGATCCAAAAAAGAGATTTAACTCAGACTAAAAATAAAAAATTATTAAATGTCCATGAGAAGGATGCAATATTAATGCAATACTAGAATTTGCAAAGCTAAGACATGACTATTGGACAGTGAAATGCTCATTGGGTCAGCACGGTCAGAAAAAAAAGAAGAAAAGACATGTTAACTGCAAAGTAATTAAGAATCAAGGTGAAGAATTAGGTGAGCCACCATTTTCCAAAACTGCAACCTACCCGGAGTCTCCAGGAGTGCAAACAGGTTCTCAGAGACTTTGTTTGGCTAAACAAAATCTTAAAAAATGACCCTCACTTAATAAGAATAACATGCTGAAGTGTTGTGAAATACATGACGTCTGTTTTTTTGGGGGGGGTTTTTTGGAGAGTGACTCTTGAAGGACCAGCATCACATGCTCTTGTACCACTGAATTTATCTTCCAGAATCTGGCAGTAAGTTTTGGGGGTTCATTTTTAGTCCATCTCCAATCCTGAAAAGTCTTGTCTTGCAGAGATTACATTTTACATACATGCATACATACATACATACATACATGCATGCATGCATACATATTAGTATTTTACTTATTTATTTGTAGTAAAGACTTTAAGATGAGTTTGTAGAGACTTTCAAAAATGAATCCAACAAATAGTCATTTTGCCAGATGGTGAATTGACTTAATTTCTTCAAAATTGCTTTGATTAACCAAAGTCTTTGTGGAATTATCCAGCAAGATGGCACAAATATTTTTACCTTCCATAAATATTTCTTTGTAATGGAAAAATTAGTTTTTTTGAGATTACAAAAAAAAACTTCAAATGAACTCCACACAAATTTTCCATGAGAGTTTTAATACAACTGCACATATGTTTTCCAGTTAATACATTAATACAGGGACTGTGTACTTTATAAAGATATGGCTTTGGCGCACCTTGAAAAGAGATATGATATGATATGGCTTGTTTATAAAAGCAGCAGAACTCCCTTCAATGCCACACTTGCAGCGACTGATGATGATGGCGATGCTGGGAGTTTTCATCTCTGTTGCCCTCATCCTGGGGACAGCAAATGCAGCTTCTGTAAGTCATGATATGTATTCATTCAAATTGATTTTATAACCACTTGGATATGTATTTGCGGGGGGATGCATTTGATAGTTTCATAGTCAATTATGCAAGACTTCGGGATGGAAAGACTTCATATCCATGCTTTTTAAAAATCTGACTTTTTATCCTATACAATAATATACATATTATGAATCAGTGTAAAATATCCGTCACTGAAAAGTAATGTACCCAAAGTCTAAAGCGTATTCTTGCCCATTTTTCAAAGTATTGCAAATTTTTATCTAAAAATAATACAGAAATAAAGCTGGCAATTTGACTGGGAAATTGTAATTCATTATGCCTTTAGATTCTGTTTTTGTGTTTGTGAGAGATATTTTTATAATTAATGTCACTTTGTTATATTATACTTAACAGTAAAGTAAATGGTTAACATATAATTATGCTTAACAGCTCATTACGTTTATGTATTAGAGAAGTTAAGAAGTATTATACTTTTAATACAGAGCTCCTAAGATATGATAATGGGGTGAAAATATGAAATGGAAAGATTTTGCAGCATTTTGAGGAACACTGCCTCCGCATTAATTGACAAAACGTTTGAGTTGCTTGTGACCAAATATAAGTTTCCAATGGACCGTAAAAAAAAAAAACAGTTTGGTGAGAGAATGTAAAAGCATTGAAATATCATTTTTTTCCTCCAATGTCATTTTTTTCCCCCCTTCATATTTATTTTAACTTGGTCTTATTTTACACATCATTTTTAGTTGAGTACCAAAAAGCAGTAGAGATGGCAATTTTGCAGAACATGGCTAAAATGCTAAATATGCTTTAATGCAATTTCTACCAAAAATGAACTATGAGCGTATTGCAGCTGGGAGCTGTGAACACTGAGGGAGGGATGGTACAGGGAAAGAGTCACAGTGTTGGAATCCTCCGCTATATGGACGTGTTCAAGGGAATCCCCTTCGCCGCTCCACCTGGCAGATTAGCGAAGCCCGTTCCTCACCCAGGCTGGGACGGTGAGTACACCTGTCTGTTTAGATGTTTTCAGGCACAGCTAGGGTCTAAAATAAGGGAGTGTATTGACCGTGCACTGCTGCTGACTTTACCTGCACAGGTGTTCTGAAAGCCACCGACTACAGAAAGAGGTGCCTGCAGCTCAATCTTCTCGCTACTGATGTTGTGGGCAGTGAAGACTGTCTCTACCTGAACATCTGGGTCCCTCAGGGCAACACTGGTAATGCAAACTTGTTTTAAATCACAAGACAACACGAAATGTAAGTTAAAGGGATAGCACACTCAAATTACAATCCTGTCATTATTTACTCACTCTTATGCCATTCCAAACTTCTGACGAACAAAAAATAACATTTTAAAAAAAATTTTGTTCATACAGTTGAAGTCAATTGGCTCCAATGTTGTTTGATGGGAGAATTTTGGAGTTTGATGGGTGAACTAGCCCTAATTTAGTTACAAATCTGGTGTCAAATGACTGAATTTTCCCTGTGTGGCTTGACACCTTCTCCTTTGCAGTGTCTACCAATCTGCCTGTTATGGTGTTCATCTATGGTGGTGCCTTCCTGCTTGGTGCTGGTCAGGGTGCAAACTTCTTGGACAACTACCTGTATGACGGACAGGAGATCGCAGACAGAGGAAATGTCATTGTGGTGACATTCAACTATCGTGTCGGATCCCTGGGTTTCCTCAGCAGTGGAGATGCTGACGCACCCGGTAAGAAACTGTGTAAAAGATTTCATCTCAATAAGAGTCATACAAATATAATACATCACAGGAGGGAAAAATATGCATCCCCTAAACAGACATAACACTGGGGAAAAGTATGAGATGAAGGGAATAAAATGTTATTTTAATGATTTTGTGTTCCCTAAGAAAGGTTCACTCTTACAGTTCCTTGAGAAACTTTGCGTTGGCTCAAAAAGAACTCAAAGTTTCTCAGGGGAATGCGAAAAAAAAAAAGTGTAAAACAACCCATATGGTGATGGTAAAAATAAAAAACAATTAGATGGGAGGAAATATTATATTTAAATTTTCCTCCAATTTATTTTTGCATTTTACAGAAAATCATCACAAAAGCACTGAAAGTTTTTCTCCTGCCTCATATTAATTCCATCACAAGTTAACCTTCCCATTCAATTATAAAAATGTTCTCTGAATGTCCAAAACATCCAGTTTTTTTTAAATGTTTAAAAAAATTCTTGACCATGAATGTTAAGGAATCATTCCATTTCATCATTTTGCAAACATCATGAGAACATTCCTTTTTTTTTTTTTTTTTTATTCACAACTTTGCGATAACCTTGCCAGAATGTTAGCTACACTGTAAAAAATGACCGTGATTTTAACGGTAAAAAACTGAAAATGCTACAGTAAAAACCTGTTAAATGGTTAACGGTAAGTTCCTGTAAAATATACAGGGAAAAAATTAAAATGTTTGAATTTGATGTTTTTTCTTTACAATAACTATTATGACGGATCGGTGCTCCTCCCGTCACACTATGCTGCTTCTCAGTTTTTTCTTATCAGTTATGTTTATTAGGGTTGTATGTTACATCTAATGTTGTTAAATTAATGTTTATTGCATATTTCAGTTTAATAAGTCTCCCCATGATGGTGTGAATGTGTGAATGACACAGTTCTATATATGTTATTATTTAAAAGTTGCTTGGTTCATCATGTGACTTTCTCATCACCACCTGCATTTGGTGGTTATCAGTGTATTTCAAAGGTACAAAACAGATTTCAGTACTTTAATAGGTTGGAATATCAGTTAATGAAGTTATGGTATTTAACTGTAAATTTAAGTTAAAACCTAAAATGTTGTGACCATATTTTTTACAGTAGAATTCCAGCAACCACAGCTGCCGTTTTTTTACCGTAAATTTTACAGAATTGTTTTTTTACAGTGTAAAGTTCTGAGAATGTTCTCTGTTAGCTGGATAGAAGCTCCATTCAAAGTTTTGGACCCCTCTGTATTCATGTATGTATATATGGATTGGTAGATTGTATTATTTAAATGACCTGAGCATGTCCTGTTGGACAGGAAACTATGGCCTGTGGGATCAGCACGCCGCTATCTCCTGGGTACACAGAAACATCAGGAATTTTGGTGGCAATCCAGACAACATCACCATCTTTGGGGAGTCAGCAGGAGCCGCCAGCGTCAACTTCCAGGTGCTGCATAATTCTTATTTATTTATTTTTTTTACTTGCATGCTTATGTATTACATTTTAAGTCTTTGTGTGTTTTTATGGCTGCAGAGTGAGCACGTACTCTGTAATATAGTTTCTAATTTCTCTGTGTGTGTCCTGCACAGGTTCTTTCCCCTAAAAACAAGGGCCTGATCCGCAGAGCTATCTCACAGAGTGGTGTTGCTCTCTGTCCCTGGGCTGTCAACAGAAATCCACGACAGTATGCTGAGGAGGTGAGCTTCACCGTCATGAATGTCCCACATTGTCAAGTACAAAAACAGACATTGCATACAGTTCTAGCATTTAATATAAAGTAGTCGCAAAATCCTATGGAATTTGTTTACTCTCATTCCCAGCCTTTTGCAAAATACTTTAGTGTACACTTGCTAGTGTTGACTTAGTGAAGTCATCTGTTCTGTTTCACATACAGACTGACATTTCAATGTTTTTTGTTAGTTAATAATTATTGTATAGATATCACAACTTGGTTTACGTCTAGAATTCATGCAATTATTTCTTTAAAACTACATGGGTTAATTGTTTTTTGTGCACATTTAGATCGCAAAAAAGGTAGGATGTCCTACTGATGGCGGGATGGTGGCTTGTCTGAAGAGGACAGATCCAAAGACTGTAACTCTTGCTGGGAATGTGAAATTCAGTACATCTGCTTCTCGTAAGAAAATTTAAGAGTGACTGCTTGTGCAGTTTTAGCCCTTTAGATGTTTTTAAAGCAATAGTTCAACCAAAATGAAAACTAATTTACTCACTGAAGATGAGTAAACGTTGATACAATGTTCATTTTTGGGTAAACTATCCTTTTTATATGGCTAAATGTCCACTCACATTATTTTATTTCAGCTAATGTTTATTTTATTTCAAGTAATGAAACTCATTTTATTGCTTTAGTTTTAGCTATAATAACTCTGGCTCGAAACCACAGTAAATGCAATGCAAATTTGAAATCTCAAATCTGACCATCTTTTCCAGATCCCATTGTACACAATCTGGCTCTGTCCCCGGTCATCGATGGTGATTTTCTCCCCGCCGAGCCTGAAACCCTTTTCGGGAATGCTGCTGACATTGATTACATCATTGGAGTCAATGACATGGACGGCCACATCTTTGCCACTCTTGACATCCCATCTATCAACAACGCACTGGTGTCCACCCCTGTGTAAGTGTGCTACATTAAAGAGTCATCTGAATTTTTAAAGACCCCATAAAATCAGAAAGAGGCTTTTACGGCTTTTATGTCTGCTAGCATTGAAGCATCTATATGCTAGTGTACTATTTACATGAAAAGTTTAAGAAGGCCTATACAGACTTTTTTTTTTCTGGCCACAATATATTTACTCAGTATTTTTTTTAAATATAGCGTATGCTTAAAGGGTTAGTTCACCCCAAAATGAAAATTCTGTCATTAGTTCCAAAACCGTAAGACCTTTGTTCATCTTCAGATCTCAAATTCCGATATTTTTGATGGAATCTGAGACCTCTCGGACCCTCCCATAGACCGCAACCCAACTGTAATATTCCCAGATCCAGAAACGTAGCAAGGACATCAGTAAAACAGTCCATGTGACATCAGTGGCTCAACTTCAATTTTGCAAAGCTACGAGAATACTTTTTGTGCCGAAGAAAACTCAAATCCCCCCCCCCCCCCCCCCATTTTGGAGAGTATCGCAACACATATGCATGCTTTACCCTAAGTGTAAACAATATTGATTATGTAGATTACGTTCTTGGGTACTCTCCAAAATAGCGGAAGACACAAGTCGAGGGAGAAGAATTGATAAATAAATTATTTGTTTTCTTTGCACACACAAAGTATTCTCGTAGCTTTGCAAAACTACGCAATGCAATGAAAATAATATTAAAAAATGTCCTGGCTCTTCCGAGCTTTATAATGGCAGTGAATGGTGGTCGGGATTTTGAAGCCCAAAAAGTGCAACCATCAATCATATAAAGTACTCCACGTGGCTCGGGGAGTTAATAAAGGCCTTCTGAACCTGGAATGCCACTCTCTAGTGAACGTACTTACGACAGTTAGCGGAGGCTAGATATTACGGTATATAAAAACATTATTTTTAACAATATTTTTCTTACACAAATGCATTGCTTTTCTTCAGAAGGCCTTCGTTTTTTTTCCTATTTTTTTTTTTAAATATGTAACATACACTACCGATCAAAGTTTGTCATCAGTAAAATCTCTTTTGTTGTTTTTAAAAAAAAGTCTACTTTACTCATCAAGGCTGCATATATTTGATCAAATAAATTAATATTATTGCGGAAACAGTGATTTATTTATTTTTTTTCAGGATTCTTTGAATAGGAATTTCAGAAGAACAGCATTTATTAAAAATAGAAATCTTTTGTAACATTATAATTAATGCATCCTCGATGAATAAAAGTATAGAAAGTTATTATAAAGTCATTATAAATGTCTTTACTGGCACTTCTTATTCAGCAAGAATGCATAACATTGATCAAAATATTGATTTATTTTTTTAAACATCATACCGATCCCAAATGTTTTGAACGGCACTGACGGGCCTTTATGGTCATGATTTCAAAACTGCTATTGATTTCTAACAGGGCGGATGTCAGGGCTCTCTCGATTGCTCTGTCTGAATCTAGAGGACAAGAGGCTGGTATCGCAACTTATGAGGAGTACACGGTCAACTGGGGTAGTAAACCTAGTGATTCGGACATTAAGAAAACGGTTGTGGACATGGAGACGGACTACATCTTCCTGGTGCCAACCCAAGCGGCCCTGTACCTCCACTCTGACCATGCCAAGTAAGTTGATCTCATCTTATTTACTGACCTCTAAAACCTTAAAAACAACCTTTCTTTCCTCATTAGATCTGGGAGAACCTACTCGTATCTGTTCACTGAGCCCTCTCGCATACCTGTCTTCCCACTCTGGATGGGTGCCGATCACGCCGATGACCTTCAGTATGTGTTTGGGAAGCCTTTCACCACTCCTCTGGGCTACTTTCCTCGCCATCGTGACGTCGCCAATTACATGATTTCCTACTGGACCAATTTTGCTCAAACTGGGTATTTAAAGATTCAAATACTTACAATATTATAATACTTCATCCTATTTGACTTAAATGTGTAGGAACAACTGTAATAATGAAAATATATATTAGAATACTGTGGTACTAGGCCTGTCTATTTTTCTGCAATTCCATTTATTTTTATTTTTTTTTATTTCAATTTCAGTTCATGTTTTTGTTATTTTTGTTGTGTATTATCATCTTTATTAGTTATGTTTTTTTTTTAAATGGGTCTATATGGTTTTTATTATTATTTCAGTTTTAGTTTTGGTTGTTTTAGTACATGAAAGTACACGATTTTAGTTAAAGCAATAGTTCAGCCAAAAATTTACATTTACTCACCTAGGCCGTTCAAGATGTAGATGAGTTTGTTTCTTCATCAGAACAGATTTGGAGAAATTTAGCATCACAGTACAAATGGCTGATAAAAATATTACAAGTATCCAAAAGTAATCCATATGACTCCAATCCATCAATTAATGACTTCTGAAGAGAAAAGCTGCGTGTTTGTAAAAAACTATTTCATCATTAAGACGTTATTAACTTCAAATCATAGCTTCAGGCTAAAATATGAGTCCTCTATCCATAATAATGAGGAGAGAAATAAGCAGCAAAAAAATAATAAATAGATTATTGACTGGTATGTTGGCCAGAAGTATCCATTGGTGAGCAAGTGATGTGACGCTAAATTTCTCCAAATCTGTTCAGATAAAGAAACAAACTCATCTACAACTTGGATGGATTTTGGGTGAACTGTTTCTTTCACATTAATTTTATTTCAAGTAACACTTATTTTTTAGTTAACTATAATAACCCTATATGTCATTTCTAACTTCCCTCATTGTCTGTATTTCTTTCTTCCTCGCAGTGACCCTAACAAAGGAACATCCAGTGTTCCTGTAACCTGGCCCGAGTTTGCCAGCAATGGCCATCAGTACCTGAATATCAACAACAAGATGAACAAGGACAGTGTGAAGCAGATGTTGAGAACGCGCTTGGTTTACTACTGGACTACCGTCTTTGCCAGCTTCCCTGGTGTCCAGAAGAACTGAGCACTACCAAATCGACTAGAAGTCATGTAGCCATTCTAGCAGTGAATATGATTCTAAGATTCATGCAATAAACAAAATATATGATGATCAAAACAAGCTGTCCTGTTTTCTGTATTAACTTGGCAGTACCTCAAAAGAATGCAATGCTGTTTGGTGCTCCAAAAAGCTGAGAGAAAGTTTACTGCAAATAACAATTTCTATGATTCTTATAAGCTCAGAAAACTCTACTACATTTATACAGATTTAGTGATATTGTGGATAAATGTGGAGATTGTTCCATGGCATGGTCACATAACCCTAAACAATAAATCCTCCTGGTGTTATCGGTCCCCAAACACGGACATAAAATGAGTGCATTGAGTGGGTGAACTGAAGAGAAGAAGCACCATCATGGAGCTGGGAATCTAAAGGGTCTGGAGTGATTCTGGATGAAGGAATGGTCTCTGATCTCTTGTCAGGTGTCTCTAACCTCATCAGGTATTATAGGAGAAAATTTAGAGCTGTTAAACTGGCAAATGGAGGTTTCAAAAAGTATTGAATAAAAGGGCGCCGTTAATTGTGGCTGATTTGTATTACAGAAAAACATTTATTTCATAATGATATTTCCCCCCATTTTAAATTCTTATTATCCAATGAAAGGTTAGATTTTTTTAAATAAAAGATCAAAAGGATTAACAATGCAGATTAATTTTCACAGCCGCCTTTGATCATATTTACCAAGGGTGCCAATATTTTTGGCCGTGACTGTAAGTGCGACAACTAGTCATTTAAGCAGATGATGAATTGATTTTCTTTAAAATGGCACAATTTTTTTTTACCATTCATAAATATCTCTCTGTAATGTGCGTCTGAAAAATGTGTGTCGTTAAGATTACAAAAAACTGAACACCACACAAATTGTCCATGAGAGTTTACCACAACTGCACACATGTTGTCCAGTTAATACAAGGACTGTGTACTTTTAAGATACGGTTTGGCACACCTTCTAAGAGAGATAGGATTTGGCCTGTTTATAAAAGCAGCAGAAGTCAATGCCACACTTGCAGCAACTGTCTGATGACGATGATGGCGATGCTGGGAGTTTTCATCTCTGTTGCCTTCATCCTGGGCACAGCAAATGCAGCTTCTGTAAGTGTTCTGTATGTTTAACAGTTCATTATGTTTATGTAGTAGAGTAGTTTAATAATGAAGCTATTCTGAAGTATTATATTACTAAATAACTCTATTACTTAAAATTATATCTATTTTAACTTTTTATACAGGGCCCTAAGGAGACGATAATGGGGGGAAATTATGAAATGGAAGGAAAAATTATATTTTAATAATTTTGCATTCTTCTGAGAAACTTTGCATTCGTTCACAAAACTTTTGAGTTCTTTGTGAGTGAATATAAAGTTTTTCATGTAAAAGAGAATGTGACCGCATTAAAATATCATTTTTTCCTTCCATCTAATTTCTCTCCCGTTTTAATTGTTTTTTTGTTTTTTTTTTTACAAAAAAAAAAAAGCAGTGGAGACAGCGAAAAGCATTTTGTAAAATTTGGCAGAAAATGGCTAAAATGCTAAATCGGCTGTAATGCAGTTTCTACCAATACTGAACTGTGAACGTATTGCAGCTGGGAGCTGTGAACACCGAGGGAGGGATGGTACAGGGAAAGAGTCACAGTGTTGGACTCTTCCGCTATATGGACGTGTTCAAGGGAATCCCCTTCGCCGCTCCACCTGGCAGATTAGCGAAGCCCGTTCCTCACCCAGGCTGGGACGGTGAGTACACCTGTCTGTTTAGATGTTTTCAGGCACAGCTAGGGTCTAAAATAAGGGAGTGTATTGACAGTGGACTGCTGCTGACTTTACCTGCACAGGTGTTCTGAAAGCCACCGACTACAGAAAGAGGTGCCTGCAGCTCAATCTTCTCGCTACTGATGTTATTGGCAGTGAAGACTGTCTCTACCTGAACATCTGGGTCCCTCAGGGCAGAACTGGTAATGCAAACATGTTCCAATTCACAAAACAAAACAAAAAAAAACACATTAAAGGGATAGTACACTCAAAAATTACAATCCTGTCATCCTTTACTCACTCTTGAACATTTTTGTCCATACAATTAAAGTCCGTTGGGTCCAGTGTTGTTTTGACAATGTTTGATGGGTGAACTAGCCCTTTAAGAATAATTTAGTTTCAAATCTGGTGTCAAATGACTGAATTTACCCTGTGTGGCTTGACACCTTCTCCTTTGCAGTGTCTACCAATCTGCCTGTTATGGTGTTCATCTTTGGTGGTGGCTTCCTGCTTGGTGCTGGTCAGGGTGCAAACTTCTTGGACAACTACCTGTACGACGGACAGGAGATCGCAGACAGAGGAAATGTCATTGTGGTGACATTCAACTATCGTGTCGGATCCCTGGGTTTCCTCAGCAGCGGAGATGCTGACGCACCCGGTAAGAAACTGTGTAAAAGATTTCATTTGAATAAGAGTCATAAAAATATTGCAAATAAATTAATTAATGAAAATTTTCCTACTGTGTACTGTTTTTTTTCTTCATCACATACACATGTGTAAAAAAATAAAAGACAAGCATTTTCACTAGACATACAGTAAACCTTGTAAAGTTGACATCAAAAAAAAAAAAAAAAAAAGATGGGAGGAACACATTTTTCAGTGCTTTGCTTTTTATTGCCAAATGTTTGTCGAAGATTGTGTGATGAAATATTATTAGGTCAGAGGAAAAACTGTATTTCAGTGTTTTTGTGTGCTTTTGTGAGCAAACACAATTTCCAGGAGAAAACACTACTATAGCAAAAAAAAAAGTGAAAGCATTTAAAGTGGACATATTCCACACACTTTCTGCCAATTTCATGTTAATCTTGAGTACCTACAGAGTAGTACTGCATCCTTCATGTCTCCAAAGAGTCTTTAATTTTTATCAGATTTATAAAAGACAGGTACAGCTGAAAACAGTCGAGCTTCTGGAGGCGTGCCGTGGGCGGAGCTAAAGAGTCACGGGCATGCAAAGCTTTTGCATAGCGAAAATAATTTAGGGGAGAAAATAGATTTAATGGGTTCCTAATTAAACAAATTACGATGTTCTGTTAACGTTACTGGAAAAATGTTTTCTAATAATTTCGAAAGAACCTTTAAACTCTAAGCTTTAAACTCCATTCAAAGTTTTGGACCCTGCTGTATTCATGTATGTATATATGGATTGGTAGATTGTATTATTTAAATGATGACCTGAGCATGTCCTGTTGGACAGGAAACTATGGCCTGTGGGATCAGCACGCCGCTATCTCCTGGGTACACAGAAACATCAGGAATTTTGGTGGCAATCCAGACAACATCACCATCTTTGGGGAGTCAGCAGGAGCCGCCAGCGTCAACTTCCAGGTGCTGCATTAAAAGAAAAAGAAAAAAAAGAGTCTTTAATGTTTTTACTCTAAATCCGATGGCAACAGGTTTGCATAAGTGTGTAATTTATTAGTATGAAAACCATGAGAGGTTCTCAGTAATATAGTTTCTCATTTCTGTGTGTGTGTCCTGCACAGGTTCTTTCCCCTAAAAACAAGGGCCTGATCCGCAGAGCTATCTCACAGAGTGGTGTTGCTCTCTGTCCCTGGGCTGTCAACAGAAATCCACGACAGTATGCTGAGGAGGTGAGCTTCATTTTTACTGATTATAAAACAGAATTGGTACATTGTGTACAGTACAAGCATTTAATATGAAGTGGTCACAAAATCCTATGGGGT
Source organism: Acrossocheilus fasciatus (assembly GCA_036784905.1). Taxonomy (NCBI): domain Eukaryota; kingdom Metazoa; phylum Chordata; class Actinopteri; order Cypriniformes; family Cyprinidae; genus Acrossocheilus; species Acrossocheilus fasciatus. Next base: position 7,937,508 of record CM071958.1, read on the forward strand.
TTGTTTACTTTCATTCCCAGCCTTTTGCAAAAAACTTTAGTGTTGACTTAGTGAAGTCATCTGCTCTGTTTCACATACAGACCGAAATTTCAATGTTTTTGGTCAAATTAATAGTTGATGTATAGATAATACAACTTGGTTTATGTCTACAATAATTACACATACAATTATTTCTTTAAAACTGCATGGGTTAATTAATTTTTGTGCACATTTAGATCGCAAAAAAGGTAGGATGTCCTACTGACAGCGGGATGGTGGCTTGTCTGAAGAGGACAGATCCAAAGACTGTAACTCTTGCTGGGAATGTGAAATTCAGTTCATCTGCTGCTCGTAAGAAAATTCATTGTGCATTTTTAGCCCTTAAAATAAAGCATAAATTTAAATTTACTCACCCTGATGTTCCAAACCTGCATGACTAGTCGCTCTTTTCCATGCAATTACAAGGAATGGGGAAGCCAGTATTTTTGGTGAACAAGTCAAGTGAAAAAGGGTTTGAACATTTTTTGGGTGAACTCTTTTTTTAAAACCATAGTAAATGCAATGCAAAGAGAAATATCAAATCTGACCATCTTTTCCAGATCCCATTGTACACAATCTGGCTCTGTCCCCGGTCATCGATGGTGATTTTCTCCCCGACGAGCCTGAAACCCTTTTCGGGAATGCTGCTGACATTGATTACATCATTGGAGTCAATGACATGGACGGCCACCTCTTTGCCACTCTTGACATCCCATCTATCAACAACGCACTGGTGTCCACCCCTGTGTAAGTGTGCTACATTAAAGAGTCAACTTTTAAGGAATAAATGAAATTCTGAAGTATAAAAGAACAATATGAAAACACCTGTGAAGTTGGGCCTTTAATGGTCCAAACGTAAAACAACAACAACAACATGATTTCCAAAAACTGCTATTGATTTCTAACAGGGCGGATGTCAGGGCTCTCTCGATTGCTCTGTCTGAATCTAGAGGACAAGAGGCTGGTATCGCAACTTATGAGGAGTACACGGTCAACTGGGGTAGTAAACCTAGTGATTCGGACATTAAGAAAACGGTTGTGGACATGGAGACGGACTACATCTTCCTGGTGCCAACCCAAGCAGCCCTGTACCTCCACTCTGACCATGCCAAGTAAGTTGCTCTCATCTTATTTACTGACCTCTAAAATGAAACTGAACAGTATAAACCTTAAAACAACCTTTCTTTCCTCGTTAGATCTGGACGAACCTACTCGTATCTGTTCTCTGAGCCCTCTCGCATACCTGTCTACCCACTCTGGATGGGTGCCGATCACGCTGAGGACCTTCAGTTTGTGTTTGGGAAGCCTCTCAGCACTCCTCTGGGCTACTTTCCACGCCATCGTGACGTCGCTAGATACATGATTTCATACTGGACCAATTTTGCTCAAACTGGGTATATAAACATTACAATGTTTTATAATACTACAGTATTGCAGTACTTCACCTTGTTCCACTAAAATGTGTAGAAACAAATATATAGATAGAGAGAACTATGGTACTAGACCTGTCTATTTTTGTGCAATCCAATATGGTGCCAGTCAGGTATTTTAATATCGAGGTACTATTTATAGTTGTTGTTTTTTAATTTTATTAATTTTTTAAATAATATATTTTTTTTAATTTAATTTAGTTTCAGTTAAAGATTTAGTAATTTTGTTGTGCAATTTTGTTATATAGTTTTTGTTCATTTTTATTTTAGTTTTTGTTTTAGTTATTTTAGTACATCAAGTTAAACTAAATTAAAATTCTGTGACAACTAGCTGAAATATAATATAAATATGTTTGTATATATATTTTATTATATTTGAGTTAAGGGAATAGTTCACCCAAAAATGAAACTACACACACTCAGGTGATTCAAAAAGTAGATGAGTTTGTTATTTTATCAGAACAGATTTGGAGAAATTTAGCATTACATCACTGTCCTGATGAAGAAACAAACTCATCTACATCCTGGATGGCCAGAGTAAATTTTCAGCAATTTTTATTTTTATTTTTGGTTGAACTATTCCTTTAACATTCATTTTATTTCAATTAACGGCAATAAATTTACTTTTAATTAACTATAATAACCCTGGTGCCACTTGTGGTGTATGATCATAGCTGTATGTCATTTCTAACTTGCCTCATTGTCTGTCTTTCTTTCTCGCTCACAGTGACCCTAACAAAGGTGAGTCCAGTGTTCCTGTAACCTGGCCCGAGTTTGCCAGCAGTGGCCATCAGTACCTGAATATCAACAACAAGATGAACAAGGACAGTGTGAAGAAGATGTTGAGAACGCGCTTGGTTTACTACTGGACTACCGTCTTTGCCAGCTTCCCTGGTGTCCAGAAGAACTGAGCACTACCAAATCGACTAGAAGTCATGTAGCCATTCTAGCAGTGAATATGATTCTAAGATTCATGCAATAAACAAAATATTTGATGCTCAAAACAAGCTGTCCTGTTTTCTATATTAACTTGGCATTACCTCAAAAGAATGCAATGCTGTTTGGTGCTCCAAAAAGCTGAGAACATGTTTCCTGAAAATAACATTTTCTTATCAGTTAGCATCATTTCTATGAATCTTATAAGCTCAGATAACTCCAATACATTACTACAGCTATATAGCGATATTGTGGATAAATGTGGAGGCACATAAGCTAACCCAAAACAATACAAGGGGCCCTGAACCGAATCCTCCTGGAGCTATCGGTCCCCTTCAACACTGAATTTAGTCAGGGCCTCACAGGACTCACAAAACATGGACACAGAAGAAATATATATATATATATATATATATATATATATATACAAGGACAGAAAACCTGAGCTGATATTGAACATCTGAAGTAGATAATGGAGCTGTAAACCCTAAAAAAAAAGACAAATGCATACTGTATGTGTTGTTGGACACATGAGGGCTGCCGACTCGTGCAATTGACACGTTTCTCATGCTCTCACGCAACACATCCATTTTCTCGTGCAGTCAAAAGCAACCTTAGTTAAAACTGTAATAATAGGATATTGTCGAAACAGATTTGGTAAAGGCTGCAGTTCACATTTGTGTTTGCACTCTGGAAAGCGTCAAATGATTGTATTTACAATGTGTTTTCGTAGCGCCGAGTAATACCAAAGTCTCTTTAAAACTCTTTGGTAATGCAGCCAATCACAGACATATGTTGATTCCTTGAACACCTGTGATTACATCACATAGATCACATAGTCTTTTTAAAGCATTATCTATTGATTCTACAGCTTATTTATATCAGATATGATCTGTATATATTCTTTTAAAATAAATGTTTTTGCATTATTGTAAGGTTTAGGGTTGGGGTAGGTGTAGATGTTAATAAAACACAATCTAATAGGTAGAAAATGTAATTTATTGTTAGTTTCCGATCGTAGCTGTATCTTTAAGTTGAGCCAACTTAAAATTTTAAGGCAACCAGCTTCAACAGATTTTTGAGTTTGCTCAACTTATTTTTGTGGGAGATTCTCAAATTTTTTTCGTATAAACTTAAAACGACAAGTTGAGAAAACTCAAAAATCTGCTGAAGCTGGTTGCCTTAACATTTTAAGTTGCCTCAACTTTTTTTTTTTACAGTGGTGCACTTTCAAGGCTAAATATAATACATTCAGAATTTGAATAAAATTTTGTTTTTCCTGCTGCTAATGGCCATATACTCTATACAAGCAGCAAAGTTTTGGGAGGGAGAATGGGAGAAAAATATAATTTCTCAAAATAGATGTTCAAGCAATGCATTAATAGATTAATAGAAAAATATTAGAATTTTAGTGTCAAGATTTTTTTTTTTTTACATGTGTTTGAACCCACATCATGCGATCAAAGGATCTCTCCATACAAGTGAAACTTGTTAGGCATCAAAAACAAAACAAATCCATCAGTGAGACAGCAGGAACATTATGAATGGCCAAATCCACAGTTTGGTAAAAAAGAATGAGAAAAAAGAATGCACTGGTGAGCTCAGCAACATAAAAAGGCCTGGACGTCCACGGAGGACAACAGTGGTGGATGATCACAGAATCCTCTCCATGGTAAAGAAACACCCTTTCACAACATCCAGCCAAGAGAAGAACACTCTCCAGGAGCAAGTCTACAATCAAGACAAGACTTCACCAGAGCAAATACAGAGGGTTCACCACAAGGTGCAACCAAGGCCAGATTAGATTTAGCCAAAAAAAAAAAACATCTCAAAAAGCCAGACCACCTCTGGAAAAGCATTCTTTGGATGGCTGAAATATTAAGATCAACCTGTACCAGAATGACAGGAAGAAAAAAAGTATGGAGAAGGCTTGGAACAGCTCATGATCCAAAGCACATAATATCATCTGTGAAACATGTTGGAGCAGTGTGAAGGCATGAGCATGGCTTCCAGTGGCACTGGGTTACTGGTGTTATTGATGACGTGACAGAAGACAGAAGCAGCTGCAAGAATTCTGAAGTGTATAGGGATATACTGTTTGCCCAGATTCAGCCAAATGGAGCAAAGTTGATTGGGCGGTGCTTCAAAGTACAAATGGACGATGACCAAAAACACAGCAAAAGCAACCCAGGAGTTTTTGAAGGTAAAAAAGTGGAATATTCAGCAATGGCAGAATAAAGTCAATCTCCTGATTTCAACCCGATCGAGCATGCATTTCACTTGCTGAAGACAAAACTAAAAGCAGAAAGATCCACAAACAAACAACAATTTTTGTTCAACCCCTTGAATTAAAGCTTAAAGTCTGCACTTCAATTTCATCTTGATGTTTTTGTATATAAATATATAAAATAAAAAACAATCCAACCTTTAACCTAACCCAATGTGAGAATTCTCACTCAAAGTTGAACTCAAAAGTTGGCAGCCCTGTAATCTTCATGAACTCTGTCATAGTTGGCTGCTGGCATGAGTCACCGAAGTGCGGTGGTGACGGAAGACCAGAGAATTACCACCTGTTTATCCAAACAGCAGGTATCGGGTTTTAGACTCTCACATGCTGGAGAGAGGAGAGTGAAGAGTGTGACAGTGCTGGGTAAGTAACAACTGCCAAAAACGTTAAATAAAACTGCGCAGGTGAGGTAAAATCGCGTCACTGGGGAATGTCCCACAGTTTTATTTCTCATTTTTGCAGCAGTCAAAGTGTCATGGGAACCCTCATTGATTAAATAATTAAACATAAGCTGTATAAAACACAGTAAAGCAGAACGTGGTGGAAGAACAGCTCAACATGGTACACAGTGCTAGTATCTCCAATGTCATAAATTGATTAAATTTGATTACACACACCTAATGATAAACAGTAAATATTTTTGATGTGTGCCTCATAGAAATATCATCTCTGGAAGGACCCAACAACATGTCCGAGCCAACCAGCCAGGTAAAACACATTAAATAATCCATTGTTTACTATTAATATAATAATAGCAAAATAATATGCATTAAATAGAAATGGATGTGTTTGCCATTTATAATATTGTGAAATTTTATTTTTGCAGCTCCATCCACCCAAAAGGCTTTAAGAACTAGACTCTGAACTGTTGTGTTGTCTGTCTATCTATCTATCTTAGATATTTATATCTATTTATTTATTTCCTTCCAAGAATTTAAGGTGAGTTTGTACAGAAACAGAATTTCAAAAAAAAAGAAACCAACAAATGGTGAATTGATTTAATTTCTTTAAAATGAATGGCACAAATATTTTTACCATTCATAAATATTTATCTGTAATGGAAAAATGTGTGTCATGAGCTTAAAAAAAAAAAAACTCAACAAATTGTGCATGAGAGTTTACCACAACTGCACACATGTTGTTCAGTTAATACAGGGACTGTGTACTTTTAAGATACGGTTTGGCACACCTTCTAAGAGAGATAGGATTTGGCCTGTTTATAAAAGCAGCAGAAGTCAATGCCACACTTGCAGCAACTGTCTGATGACGATGATGGCGATGCTGGGAGTTTTCATCTCTGTTGCCTTCATCCTGGGCACAGCAAATGCAGCTTCTGTAAGTGTTCTGTATGTTTAACAGTTCATTATGTTTATGTAGTAGAGTAGTTTAATAATGAAGCTATTCTGAAGTATTATATTACTAAATAACTCTATTACTTAAAATTATATCTATTTTAACTTTTCATACAGGGCCCCTAAGGAGACGGTAATGGGGGAAAATTATGAAATGGAAGGAAAAAAATATTTGAATGATTCTGCATTCTTTTGAGAAACTTTGCGTTCACTCACAATGTTTGAACTGTGAACGTATTGCAGCTGGGAGCTGTGAACACCGAGGGAGGGATGGTACAGGGAAAGAGTCACAGTGTTGGACTCTTCCGCTATATGGACGTGTTCAAGGGAATCCCCTTCGCCGCTCCACCTGCCAGATTAGAGAAGCCCGTTCCTCACCCAGGCTGGGACGGTGAGTACACCTGTCTGTTTAGATGTTTTCAGGCACAGCTAGGGTCTAAAATAAGGGAGTGTATTGACCGTGCACTGCTGCTGACTTTACCTGCACAGGTGTTCTGAAAGCCACCGACTACCAAAAGAGGTGCCTGCAGCTCAATCTTCTCGCTACTGATGTTATGGGCAGTGAAGACTGTCTCTACCTGAACATCTGGGTCCCTCAGGGCAGAACTGGTAATGCAAACATGTTCCAATTCACAAAACAAAACAAAAAAAGTATGTTAAAGGGATAGTTCACACAAAAATTACATCCTGACATAATTTACCCTGTGTGGCTTGACACCTTCTCCTTTGCAGTGTCTACAAATCTGCCTGTTATGGTGTTCATCTTTGGTGGTGGCTTCCTGCTTGGTGCTGGTCAGGGTGCAAACTTCTTGGACAACTACCTGTATGATGGACAGGAGATCGCAGACAGAGGAAATGTCATTGTGGTGACATTCAACTATCGTGTCGGATCCCTGGGTTTCCTCAGCAGCGGAGATGCTGACGCACCCGGTAAGAAACTGTGTAAAAGATTTCATTTGAATAAGAGTCATACAAATATTGCAAATAAATAAATGTCCCTCCCATCTACTGTTTTTCCTTATCACATATTATGGGGACATGCAAAAATACAAGCATTTTCACTAGTTGTCACTCTGTTGTGACATAAAAAAAGATACATGGGAGGAGAAATCATATTTCAATGCTTTGCTTTTTTTTTTGCAATATGTCAATATGATGGAAACAATATTAGGGGAGAGGAAAAACTATATTTCAGTTTTTTGTGAGCAAACGCAAAGTTTCTTAGGGGAACACTTGCAAAACCCTTGAGAAACTTGAAATAAACATTTTTCTCCCACCTCATATTATTTCCATCACACAAGTATTGCAAGAAAACGCAAAAGCATTGCAATATAAGTTTTCTTCCCTTCTCATTTTTCCCATAATAACCATATTGTTTTATAAATCATAATAATTTATAAACATTTTATCATTTCCATTATAAAAATGTTATTTATGTATGTTATCTGAATATTCAAAAAGTCCAGTTTTTTAAATGTTTAAACAATGTTTTTTTCTTGGTTATGCGAACACCATCAAATAAACACTGAAACTGAAAGACCTAGCCTGCGTCCCAACGTGCATACTATCAATCATAAATTCTATGTGATATTAGTAATTTTCAGTACTATTTAGGGCAGATAGGGTGGATAGTATGCACACTGGGACACAGGGTTAGACTTTGAAAAAAAAAAAAACCTTTACAACGAACCATCAAAATAAAAGTCCAGTTTAATTTAAAGAAATTATGACAGAAATATATTACTAATATAATATAGTTTATTAATAATAATATTTTTTTAAGGAATATCACAAACAACGTGTTTTTTCATTAATTTGTTCAGTTCTGTTGTGCAGCATCTTGGTAAATGAATACTGTGATAATATTGTTGGGTGATTTTATCATACAGTATCACCTAGCACTAAACATGATTAAAGACCTGATAACTTTAAATGAATGTTCTATTAATGTTACTGAAAAAACATTTTAATTACTTTGAAAGAACCTTTGAACATTTGAAAGAACCCAGAAGCTGGATAGAAGCTCCATTCAAAGTTTTGGACCCTGCTGTATTCCTGTATGTATATATGGATTGGTAGATTGTATTATTTAAATGACCTGAGCATGTCCTGTTGGACAGGAAACTATGGCCTGTGGGATCAGCACGCCGCTATCTCCTGGGTACACAGAAACATCAGGAATTTTGGTGGCAATCCAGACAACATCACCATCTTTGGGGAGTCAGCAGGAGCCGCCAGCGTCAACTTCCAGGTGCTGCATTAAAAATAAATAAATAAAAAAATAAAAATTACTTATATATATATATATATATATATATATATATATATATATATATATATATATATATATATATTTTTTTTTTTTTTTTTTTCTTTTTTTTTTTTTTTTTTTTTTTTGCTTGCACGCTATTACATTTTAATGATTGAGTCATTTAATGTTTTTGCTCTAAACCATTAGAGGTTCTCAGTAATACCTATAGTTTCTCATTTCTGTGTGTGTGTGTGTGTGTCCCATCCTGCACAGATTCTTTCCCCTAAAAACAAGGGCCTGATCCGCAGAGCTATCTCACAGAGTGGTGTTGCTCTCTGTCCCTGGGCTGTCAACAGAAATCCACGACAGTATGCTGAGGAGGTGTGCTTCAATTTTACTGATTAGAAAACAGAATTGGTACATTGTGTACATTAAAACTATATGGGTAAATTCTTTTTGTGCACCTTTAGATTGCAAAAAAGGTAGGATGTCCTACTGATAGCGGGATGGTGGCTTGTCTGAAGAATACAGATCCAAAGACTGTAACTCTTGCTGGGAATGTGAAATTCAGTTCATCTGCTGCTCGTAAGAAAATTCAGAACGGGGAAGCCAATATTTTCAGTGAATAAGTCAGTTAAAAGAGGTTGATACAACATGAGGGTGAATAAATGATAACAGAATTTTATTTTTGGATTAATTCTTCTTTTAAAATCAATAAATCTCTGCTAAAACCATAGTAAATTCAATGCAAAAGAGAAAATATCAAATCTGACAATCTTTTCCAGATCCCATTGTACACAATCTGGCTCTGTCCCCGGTCATCGATGGTGATTTTCTCCCCGACGAGCCTGAAACCCTTTTCGGGAATGCTGCTGACATTGATTACATCGCTGGCGTCAATGACATGGACGGCCACCTCTTTGCCACTCTTGACATCTCATCTATTAACAACGCACTGGTGTCCACCCCTGTGTAAGTGTGCTGCATTAAAGAGTCATCTGAAATCATTTTGAGAAGGAAAAAAATGTATTCTAAAGAATAAAAAATCTAGATGAAAACCCCTTTTAAGTCAATGCAAGGGGCCTTTTGTGTTCCAAACTTGAAAAAGCAACATGATTTCCAAAAACTGCTATTGATTTCTAACAGGGCGGATGTCAGGGCTCTCTCGATTGCTCTGTCTGAATCTAGAGGACAAGAGGCTGGTATCGCAACTTATGAGGAGTACACGGTCAACTGGGGTAGTAAACCTAGTGATTCGGACATTAAGAAAACGGTTGTGGACATGGAGACGGACTACATCTTCCTGGTGCCAACCCAAGCAGCCCTGTACCTCCACTCTGACCATGCCAAGTAAGTTGATCTCATCTTATTTACTGACCTCTAAAATGAAACTAATAAACTAATAAACTATAAACCTTAAAACAACCTTTCTTTCCTCGTTAGATCTGGACGAACCTACTCGTATCTGTTCTCTGAGCCCTCTCGCATACCTGTCTACCCACTCTGGATGGGTGCCGATCACGCTGAGGACCTTCAGTTTGTGTTTGGGAAGCCTCTCAGCACTCCTCTGGGCTACTTTCCACGCCATCGTGACGTCGCTAGATACATGATTTCATACTGGACCAATTTTGCTCAAACTGGGTATATAAGCATTACAATGGTTTTTAATACTTCAGTATTAAAATGCTTCACCTTGTTCCACTAAAATGTGTAGAAACAAATATTATATATAGAGAAAGAAAAAGAGTTAATGATTAAGTAGTTTTGTTGAGTTTGTCTTTTTTATACAGTATCTATATAGTTTTTGTTCATTTTTATTTTATATTTGGTTTTAGATACTTTAGTACATCAAGTTAAACTAAATGAAAATAAGAAATTTTGAATTAAATTTCAGCCAGAGAAATTTTCAGCATTTTTTTTTATTTTTGGGTGAACTATTCCTTTAGCATTCATTTTATTTCAACTAATGAAAATAATTTCAATTAACTATTATAACCCTGGTGCCACTTGTGGTGTATGATCATAGCTGTATGTCATTTCTAACTTGCCTCATTGTCTGTCTTTCTTTCTTCCTCACAGTGACCCTAACAAAGGTGAGTCCAGTGTTCCTGTAACCTGGCCCGAGTTTGCCAGCAGTGGCCATAAGTACCTGAATATCAACAACAAGATGAACAGGGACAGTGTGAAGCAGATGTTGAGAACGCGCTTGGTTTACTACTGGACTACCGTCTTTGCCAGCTTCCCAAGTGTCCAGAAGAACTGAGCACTACCAAATCGACTAGAAGTCATGTAGCCATTCTAGCAGTGAATATGATTCTAAGATTCATGCAATAAACTAAATATAGGATGATCAAAACAAGCTGTCCTGTTTTCTGTATTATCTTGCCATTACATCAAAAGAAGCCAATGCTATTTTGTGATGCTTAAAGATTACTGAAGATAACATAACTTTTTTTTAGTTAAAGGGGGCATAACACACACAGTTTCACCCAATCTCATGTGAATCTTGAATACCTATAGAGTAGTATTGCAGCATTCATATCTCCAAAAAGTCTTTATCATATTTGTAAAAGAAAAATACAGCTTTTTGTTTCTCTCTGAAAAAAGCGAGAAGGTCCTCACTGCAGAACACAAGATCCAGGTGGCGTGGTTGGATCTAGATCCAACTCCTCCCACCTTACATATACCTAAACCTACCCGTCTCCACCCCCTGATCCCTAAACCCACCCATTCCCACCCTTAAACCTACCCATCTGCAACCCTAAACCTACCCACCCCCACCCTTAACGTCTTTTCTATGATTCTTATAAAGCTCAGAAAACTCAGATAAAGGTGTTTCTTGGCATGATCACATAACCCTAAACAATACAAGGGGCCCTGAACCAACTCATCCTGGTGCTATCGGTCCCCTTAAAGATTGAATTTAATCAGGACCTCACTGGAACAAAACATGGACATAGAATATTTAATACACCTACAAAGGTATTCTTTTTACTGATTGCGATACTGGTTTATTGGAACTTGACAAAGCAATTAAAATTCTTAATCTATTTGGAAAATATCACCAAGTTATATATAGGCAACAGTTCTGGAATGATGAATGAATGGGTGTTCATGTACACTGCTACTGAATTTATATCTTTATTAACCGAATCAAAACCAAATTCGCCAATGCACTTCGCTCATGAAGTAAAAGTACATGTACAGTGTCGCACTGTACATTTATTGCTCTGAATCTGAAAGCACACCTGCGTGTGGGCGTGGCCTCGTGAATGTCAATCACGCACAGCGTCACGTATCCACGGCTCTCTTCAACGCTACGGACATATGCTGTGTTTGACCCCTAGAAAAAAAGCATAGCATGCACAAACAAACAAACACTACCGCTTTACTGTCTACTTAGAAACTAAAATGAGAAGGAGGGCTTATCGAGAACACTGACTGGCTGTCATAGTGTATGTGACATCGCAGGTGTCATGGAGAATTCACGGGTATCACTGATGTTCAAGGCAGGCGCGGTGGCAGCGATCGGTCTCACCGCCACGTTAGTCATGCTCGTTCAAGATCCATCAGACACGGTGCTCGGAGGGGGATACCCAGAACTGTGGCGGAAAGCCGGACTGGCAGGAGCCCCTACGCGGGCGGCAGCCTGCATATTCACGGGCGTGTTGCTCCTAGCGATGGGCTGGTTGTACAGACTGTTATTCGCTCCTCTGGAGCTGCTCCGCGGTGTGGATGAGGTGGGGTACATCGCGGAGGACGGGCGCTCTCGTGCCCAGGCTGCCAACGAAGTGCGGCGGCGACGGAAGACCGGAGAATTACCGCCGGTTTATCCAAACGGCTGGTACCGGATTTTAGACTCTCACATGCTGGAGAGAGGAGATGTGAAGAGTGTGACAGTGCTGGGTAAGTAACAACCGCCAAAATGTTAAATAAAACTGCGCAGGTGAGGTAAAATCACACCACGGGAAATGACCTACAGTTTTATTACTCGTTTTTGCTGCGGTCGAAATGTCATGGGATCCCTCATTGATCAAATAATAACACAGAAGCTGTGTATAAAACAAATGATCAAATCAGAACTTGGGGTTAAGAACATCATAAAGCAACGCTTAAATTGGTTTGCGTATGCATGCGTCAAAGAGCGCAATCGAACGGAGACGCGTTTTTAGAAGTCGAATCTGGAAGCAGAGGGAACACAAGTGTGTACTGCGTTCCTGCGTCCCATCTAAACGTTTTTGAACGCAGGAATGAATGCCACCCCTTAGACACTTAACAGTTAAAATTATTAATGAGTTACATTTCCCTATGAGACTCCGCACATTTTCAGTCATGTGTTTCCCTTATGTGCTGCGCAGACGCAAATCTGAGACTGAAATAGCTTTCCATTGACTGTTTTGAAGCCAGATGGGTTTGCAGGTCATTTCAAGAACAGAAACAGTCATTTACATCCTGACATTCCCGGCTTGAGATCAATAATGCAGATGCTTTGTCGCATATGTTGCATCAACATGTAGCCTACTGCACAGAGAAAGAGCTTATGACCCAATATTTTTACTAAAGGGCTAAATTTCGATTCAATTTGATTACATAATGCTAAACTGTGCATCTTGCAAGCAATGCAAGTATAAATGTAAATACTTGCCTATATACTTCATCTAAAACAACATTCTAGTACAATTATTATACATCCAGTATGATCTTATAACTCAAGAGACTACTTAAAAAAAAAAATTCACACTGCCAGATTATTTAAATGAATTGTTAAAAAGAGAAAAAGTCATTTAAAAGATGAAAGCTCAGGATCTAAAATACATTTATATAAATAGGCTATTAACTGAATATTAGCTGATGTAACGGTAAGCATTAAGCCATAAATGTATGCCATAATTATCTATGCTAACAGAATTAATACCATACATTTTTATGACAAAAATACAGGTTGCTGAGACCAGCTTGAACTCATTTGGGTGATTTCTGACAGACGCTATGTTGTGTATGTTGCTGCGACATATGCAGCTTTATGCCATGGTCTGTCTGAATACTCAATTCTGATTGGCTGGCAGGTGTTGATTAAATTCACAGGTGGTTCCAGGTCAGTTTAATCACGTTCTATATTAATGCGCTTCCTATAAACATTGGTAACCATAGTAACATACAGTTACAGTTGAATAGTAAAGTATCTTTAAGACAAGTCATGTCACTCGGCGGCCATCTTTGAAACGCCTCTCGGGCATGCAAGTGCAGATCCTATCTCTTTGAATGGGGGAACATCAAATTCTCCAAAAATGTTAACTAAGCTTATGATTAAATTTAATATTTGAAATCACCAAAGAAATCTGGCAACAACTGTATCATAAATGTTGTTTATTTTGCTCAAATAGCGCTATAAAAAGCTTATTTTTCAGGCTAAATCAGCCAGTGCGCATGCACAGTCCTAAGCACATGTCTCAGAACGCTGACTGTTTCTATAGCAACTGGGACTTCTAACGGCAGCTGCAGTGACGCGCTGACTTTGCCGATTAGTGATTGGCTCTTTTATTCAGAAGGCGGGGCTTCCTGCATTTGAGCGGCCATATTGAGCGTTGCATTTTTCCCCATTCAAAACTATACGAGTGACACGTCTTGGTTATTCTATAGTCTTTGGTAATACAGACGAAAATAACCGTCATTTTTTCCGCTGTGCGTCGTGCGGTTCTTCGCCTCCACGTCGTGCATTCAAATCGTTTAATGCACAGCTAGCCGTTGATTATCCCTTACATATTAATATCTTCGATCAGTTTGTTATGCAAAATCAGCATAGTTATTGAGAACCTTCTGAGACATGCTTGAGGCTCTTATTGATTTCAGTCAGGGTTGCGGAAGAAGAGTAGGGATAGCCGCCAGCATGTGTCAAGTTTGATGAATTGCTTTGACCTTTGTGACCTCATAATAATATTAATGATAACCATATGTGACCTTTGATCTTATAATGAGTTTCAGATGTGGAAATCAGAGAAGCCTGAAATTCCGACGTCATCCGGGGCTGAGTTATGTTGTTTGTGCGTGTCCAGCCGGTGGAAAAACCAGAAATGATCTGTCGAGTAATGTTTTTGAAGATTTTATGGTGCGTTTTGAATCTTTCTCTATCAGGTTGAATTTTGAGGCACGCTCTGTCTCTCTCTCTCTCTCTCTCTCTCTCTCTCTCTCTCTGTATGGGAGAGCTGTGAGTAAAACAATAACAGGATAAATAAACAAATTCAACAGGTCAGTTTTAAGACACGCATATATTCTGTTGGTTGTATAAAAACAATTTAAATAAAAGAGGCTATCAATGAGAAGGGATAAACAAATGTTTAGCTTAACGAATAAAATGGTTAAAAAATATAAATTGTCTAAAAAAAATAAAAATAAATTGTCTTACATTTTTCAAGAGAAAAATAAAAAGAAATAAATTGTCTTACATTTTTCAAGAGAAAAAGATTTCCACCTCGTGCGAGGATGGCCATTCTTCAAATGTGAGGTTTACAAAATTTGTGCTTAGTTTAAGCTGGAAAAGGTCCTCTCTCTCTCTCTCCGCAAGCGTGAGCATGATATTGTGTGTGTGTGTGTGTGTGTGTGTGTGTGTGTGTGTGTGTGTGTGTGTGTGTGTGTGTGTGTGTGTGTGAGTGTGACGCGCTCCCGTCATTTCCGGCCGTTGTGAGTGAGAAAGCTTTCCAAACATTCAAATTATTTGTATACTTTAATGTTTAAATAAACAGAATCCCTAATACATATGAAGTATTTTGAACTTATTTTGCATCAAACGGTTGTTTAAAAGTTTCTTATTTTATTCATCCTCTTCAAAATTGTATCCCACTGCACACGGTGTGATGAAACATGCAAAGTCTTTCTGTATGTTTTTTAAAAATAAAACTAGTAACATTTCGGTAATCTTACAGCTGCGCGATGACTTGTGAACCGTTAAAACTTAACAACAGTATTACCGCTATAAGCAGTCTTAACAACAAAAGCATATGTTTAATACATATTGTATATAAGTGTTAACAACGTAGGTATTTTCTACCACCGGACATCTTTTTCATTTAGCTTGATCTGTGCTTTTTAAGCGCAATGAAATATTCTCAGGAGACTCCATTGACCCACTGAAGATGCTCCTCACATGTGCTGATTCATTCAAGTGTAGTTTACAACTCCGAAGAATGCGTGCCATGGACGATTTTGTAAAGACTTTTCACATGTCTGTAGCTGACTTAAACAAACATTTTAAATGAGCTGGAACGTTATGGGTAAAAGGGCTGGTGCCTGCAAAAGCCATAAACTCGCTCATCAAAGACGTGACCCTTCAAATCACATGACCATCAGGCAAGATGTTACATCGTCATATGGTCTTTCTACATATATTTCTGAGTAGACACCCAAAAATATATTTTCAGCTAAGGGTATGTTTCACCCTACTGATAAAGAGCGTTCAGAAAAGTACAACCATATACGACTATATAAGTGTATATGACTAGATCATAGCTACAGGCTCACCATAGTAGGCTGATACTCTTAAAGGAACACTCCACTTTTTTTGGAAATAGGCTCATTCTCCAGCTCCCCCAGAGTTAATAAGTTGAGTTTTACCGTTTTTGAATCCATTCAGCCGATCTCTGGGTCTGGCGATAGCACTTTTAGCATAGCTTAGCATAGATCATTGAATCCGATTAGACCAGTAGCATCGCGTTCAAAAATGACCAAAGAGTTTCGATATTTGTCCTATTTAAAACTCGACTCTTCTGTAGTTATATCGTGTACTAAGACCAGTGGAAAATGAAAAGTTGCGATTTTCTAGTCCGATTTGGCTAGGAAATATCCTGCTGCGGCCATGTTACGGCAGCAAAATTCCTTGATTATTACGCCGGAATGAGAGTATAGTTCCTAGCCAAATCGGTTCCTTTAAGATATGATCGCTTTTTAATTTTGAATTTTATTTCGGCAGTAATATGCCTTGAAATAAGTTAAATATAAAATTTTCTAAAAGATAAAACTTAAATAAGGAATCACCGGCTCCGCGTTTGACGGAAGATACGTCAACGCTGTGACAAACACCCAGACGCCTTCACATATGGAACTTTTTAAAAATCAACCCTCACCCTCCCTTGTCTTGTCTGTGTCGCTTTCACATTGGAGATTACCCTAAAGAGGAGCTGCGAGTTTTGTTTATATTTAATATCATTTACAACTTAAACATTTTTATTTATTTTTTATTTTATTTTGGAAATCTTTAATTCACAGAATGGACATCATTGTTCACAGAAAAAATGTAAGACCTTTTTATTGTCACCTAGCCAGGCTATTGTAAATGTTTACTTTTATATAGTATGTTACTTATAATCACATTTTAATTATTGACATCTTTAAAAGACGAGAATGATGTGTTTTATAAGTTCAATAAACTTAAATAAATGCTGAATATGTGTTTAAAATATATGATGAATGAATTGCCTTTGTAACATGTTGTCATATATATGTATTACCATTAGTGATTTTCAGAATCTTAAAAGCATATTAATGGCTAAAGTCTGATGATACTGTATTCAGCACAAACTGGTCTACAATAGTATGCCAGCAGCATGAACGCACATGTTTGTGTTTTTAAGAAAAACAGCATTTATGCGTGGTTATTGAAAAAACTAGAATACTTGTTTAAAATGTGTGATAAATGGTTTGCTTTGCTGAAACATGATTGTTACTTACAAAAAAAAACAAAAAAAAAAAACAAGTTTGTTACTTGAGTCTCTTTTTAGCTTGAAATGTTTATTTTTATACTGTATGCTACATATAGTCGCTGGAGCGCTGAAGAAGTTTTGACATTTGTGTTTTTCAGTATCTTAAAAATATATTAATGGTTAAAGTCTGATTATAGTGTATTCAGTACAAACTGAGTTACAATAATATGTTAGCATCGTGAATGTACATGCTTGTGTTTTGCAAATTTATGATGAAATTTCTTGAGTTTTCATAATTAAGATAGCTTACAATCAATATTTTATAAAAAAATGGATTTATAGGCAGAAATTGTTGTGTGATGGGTAGGTTTAGGGGGGTGATACAGTATAAAATTCATTAATGTAAATATGAATATAAAAGTTTGTAAATATGATGTAGAAACTTTACTTTTCTGTGAAACAATTTGTTTTGTGAAAAAGTTATACAAATAACCGTGAATTGAATTTAAATATGTCTATGGAAATAATACATTGAAAAATAATGTTTATGGCCTTCAAACATGACATGTCCGGACATGTCGAGGACCCCAAGAGCTCTTACCATTTATCTTTGTTGTGTCGATGTTTTGCTTTGTTTTATATCGTGTGTGATCGCACAGTTTATTTATTTATTTTCATTTCAAAAAAGAGAATATGACTCGGGACGATTGAATGCGCACACGTGCGTGTGTGAGAGAGAACGAGAGAGAGAGAGGACAGCAACATGTGTAAAACCCCATAAAATTGATAAATTGTGACTGCTTGTTCCTGTGTAAGCTTAGGACCTCTAAATTGTTCATGAGCATGTCTAATTAGAAATATTTATTTCGTAACGGACAGAACCGGAACACATGTACATACACATAGAACTGTTATTTAAACAAACTTCTTAAAACAAACCGTAAAATTACGCGGACAAAGTCTAAACAGAACAACAATGCTGGTGCAGTTAGGCTAAACTGAACGTCTGAATTCTCTGGAACGAATTTCTGAAAGGTTGTGAAATAAACGCTACCAACATTAAATTTGTAGATTAAAAGTTGAATAGTTGTAATTTAGACAAATAATTTAAAATGTTTTGAAGCCGGCCGGGATTAGATAGCTGTAAGATTACCGAAATGTTACTAGTTTTATTTTTAAAAACATACAGAAAGACTTTGCATGTTTCATCACACCGTGTGCGGTGGGATACAATTTTGAAGAGGATGAATAAAATAAGAAACTTTTAAACAACTATTTGATGCGAAATAAGTTAAAATATAAATACTTCATATGTATTAGGGATTCTGTTTATTTAAACATTAAAGTATACAAATAATTTGAATGTTTGCAAAGCTTTCTCACTCACAAAGGCCAGAAATGACGGGAGTGCGTCACACACACACACACACACACACACACACACACACACACACACACACACACACACACACACACACACACACACACACACACACACACACACAATATCATGCTCACGCTTGCGGAGAGAGAGAGAGAGGACCTTTTCCAGCTTAAACTAAGCACAAATTTTGTAAACCTCACATTTGAAGAATGGTCATCCTCGCACGAGGTGGAAATCTTTTTCTCTTGAAAAATGTAAGACAATTTATTTATTTTAATTTTTTTAGACAATTTATATTTTTTAACCATTTTATTCGTTAAGCTAAACATTTGTTTATCACTTCTCATTGATAGCCTATTTTATTTAAATTGTTTTTATACAACCAACAGAATATATGCGTGTCTTAAAACTGACCTGTTGAATTTGTTTATTTATTGTTCTTCTCACTGCTCTCCCATACAGAGAGAGAGAGACAGAGCGCGCCTCAGAATGCAACCTGATAGAGAAAGATTCAAAACGCACCATAAAATCTTCAAAAACATTACTCGACAGATCATTTCTGGTTTTTCCACCGGCTGGACACGCACAAACAACATAACTCAGCCCCGGATGACGTCGGAATTTCAGGCTTCTCTGAT
This sequence comes from Acrossocheilus fasciatus, assembly GCA_036784905.1. NCBI lineage: Eukaryota > Metazoa > Chordata > Actinopteri > Cypriniformes > Cyprinidae > Acrossocheilus > Acrossocheilus fasciatus. The sequence continues at coordinate 7,956,497 of CM071958.1, forward strand.
TTCCACATCTGAAACTCATTATGAGATCAAAGGTCACATATGGTTATCAGTAATATTATTATGAGGTCACAAAGGTCAAAGCAATTAATCAAACTTGACACATGCTGGCGGCTATCACTACTAAGAAGTGTCAATACAATAATTCTCGATCTTTTTCATTGTGCATCACTCTGACAGACTATACCCTGATCAGGATTAAGCATGTGTGTACGTGCAGTCCTGTCATTGCAAAGTCTTTTGTTACTGGTTTTTGTTATGTTTAAGTACCTGTTGCTTAGCTGAGTTGCTGTGGGATGCCCTATCATGTTGCAAAGACCTTTTGGTTTTCAATGAAAACCAAACAAAACACCTTTGTAATTTTGTTTTTGGGATACAAAGAAACGCTGTTGTGCTTTGCAACCTGGAGACTTTTGAACCTGTGATTCCCTTTTCTACCTCTTTTGACTTTTACAAATGCTGAATGACTGTCACTACCAAAGATCTTACAGATAATGGAAACTGTTTTTGTTTTTTTTCACGATATCAGCCTCAAATTTGGAACACAGCTTGTTTAGATTTACATTATAAAATTGAAATAAAACGAAAACAATTTTCCACATACACGAATTTAAAAGTATGGTACTGTAAGTGTACAAGATGACCCATGTTTGACGTCTGTAGCAACTCGTAATGTAATAACTGCACATAATGTAAAAATTGCACATAATGTAATAAGTATTACATTATGAACATTTTAATACAATAATAATGTAAACATTTTCTCAAACCGTAATAAAATCTTGAGCTCCTAATGTAATATATTTTTTAATGTAATAACAATTCTTCTCATAATGTAATAAGTTATTGTATGAGACATTTATTACATTATGAATACACTGTGGCAACTTATAATGTAATCACAGTTCATAAGGTAATACCAGCACATAATTTAAATTAATGTTTACAATATTATAATTATCTTTCAATATAATAAATCTGACCACAAAGCATAATAGTTTTATGTAAAATAACCTATTACATTAGGCTAAAATTAGGCTTATTAGGCTACATTGTGAACATTTATTGTGAAGAAATATTCATTTAACTCGTGCTCCGTGCTGCTGTTGCCTGAGGCAGATAATGCAATCTACTACATTAGACTTTGGAAACTTTTATTTGTTTTTTTTCCAAATTTGTTCATAAAAATGCTTCAATGCCTTAATTTTGATCAAACAATTCAAATATATTTGTCACTGTCATCATACCATGGACAGAAGTTAAAGTAAATATGTCAGCAAACTGCGCTCTTTCAAGGGAGTGCATTTAATGCATGGCCAAAGTAAGAGCATAATCTACTGAAAGTGTTCAAAACATGCAAAGTAGGATTGCCAACTGCTCCCATATTTGTCACATGTTGACCCAGTTTCTTTAGTTCCCTGATTGGTTAATTAGCTCCTCACCTGTTTCTGTTCCCCTTTGATTACGTTGATTATTTAAAGCCTGTGTTCTGCCCTCATTCTTTGTCTGCTATTACATTTGTATTATGTGTTTTTCTACCCCTTGCTCCTGGATATGCTCTGTTTTCTTCATTTGGATTTTTATTAAAAGACTTTGTTTCTGTGAGAACTCTTTCATCGTGCGCTTTAACTAGCTAACACTTAACAATATTTAAGTAACATTCCATATTAAATCCATACAGAAAGCATCGTGTCACGCCCAGTTTAGGATAACTCTCTAAATAAATAAAAACAAAATAAAAAAACAAGAGCACCCTTAGTTAAAACTGTAATAATAACATATTTGGCAAACTCTTCTGAGCATATTTGCATTTGCACTCTTGAGAGCATAAGATGTTTCTGTTTATAATTTTTGCAGCGTTGAGCAGTGTAGCCAATCACAGACACATCCATTGAGCTGATGAACTGAGATGAGTGACAGGCTCAGTGCATCTGAAATTATAAAGGGAGCACTCATTGCATGCATTCTAGGCTAATGCACTCAGAATTTTAATAAAATGATTTTTTTTTTCATGATGCTAAAAGGAACAATGTCCCCTCACTAAAGTTTAGCTATAGTTTAGTTATTCTATATAAATGCTGAAATGAATCTCAGACATGAACATATTTGCTTAGTCTTTTCATGTACAAATTAATTCTAAAAAGAAATATATATGTCCTTTTAGAATGAATTTGTTTGGGTATACACACACACACACACACACACACACACACGTCTAAATTAAGCAAAGCAAATGTGTTCATGTCTGAGATGCATTTTGACATTTATCTCTATATCTCTATCTCTTATATATACACTGAACAAAATTTTAAACGCAACACTTTTGTTTTTGCCCCCATTTTTCATGAGCTGAACTCAAAGATCTAAGACTTTTGCTATGTACACAAAAGGCCTATTTCTCTCAAATATTGTTCACAAATCTGTCTAAATCTGTGTTAGTGAGCACTTCTCCTTTGCCGAGATACTCCATCCACCTCACAGGTGTGGCATATCAAGATGCTGATTAGACAGTATGATTATTGCACAGGTGTGTTGGGGGGGGGGGGGGGGGGGGGTGACCACCATTTGCCTCACACAGTGCAACACATCTCCATTGCATAGAGTTGATCAGGTTGTTGATTGTGGCCTGTGGAATGTTGGTCCACTCCTCTTCAATGGCTGTGTGAAGTTGCTGGATATTGGCAGAAACTGGAACACACATATTATATATTAGTGCTGTCAATCGATTAAAAAATGTAATCGCGTTAATCACAGTCATGTGATCATGATTAATCACAAATTTAAAATACTAGGATTTACCTGTAAATGTGTTGAAATAAAGAAATGCATGACAAACTAGTTTAAGGAAACAGAACCTTTAACACTTCCACCAGGTATGAGACATAATCCTTATTATTCTTTTGTTTTTATTCAGCCATTATCAGCCTTTATACTGGCAATAAAATGTTTACCAAGCCACATCGCTTCAATCCCAGTATACATTTACCCAACTATTAAGTTACCAAAAGTATTTCTAAATAAATACAACAAAACATTTTCTTGCAACCTTACGTGACGTATTATGACAAAATGCATTATGAAGAAGAATTGGACCTGTTCTGCAGGTGCATTAGAGCTAATATTAGCATCATGCTTCATAAAGCAATTTATGAGATTAATAGTACACTTTTACTCAGAACTCACGTCAAACCACCATCGAGTGTTTGTAATAACTTCCTTTTGCGATCACATGTGGAATTTGGTCGTTTACTGTTGTTAAAATATGCTATTTATAGCCTTTTATATCGCTGCACAAATTATGTAATAATTGTTATTACATTATGAGCTCAAGATTTTATTACGTTTTGAGAAAATTATTACATTATGAACATTTAATAATGTAATACTTATAACATTATGTGCAGTTTTTACATTATGAGTTGCTACAACGTCTGCTTAGATGCCATCTAGACACTTCTCCATCACAAACCCAGAGACTAAAAGGCAGAATCTTTAAGCAGTGAGGCAGCTAAATGGAGTTTCCTTTAGTGATCTCAAAGGGCACAGCATTTAATTGCATGCAGTTACTGCTACAGTGTATTGATGTGCACTTCATAAAACCTTAGTTAAATGGGCTATCGGGTTAGATGCCTCAGGAATCATATCAGACAACAGACATGATACCTGATATGCTTATGCAGCTGAAACACACTCCTCTCTTTCTCTATTTATAGTATACATAATTTGAAATGTACTGTATATGACCACTTCATGGCTGTTTCTTGTTGTTTGTACTTGCTGTGTTAGAATGAATGAGAGAGTATTTTCATAGATACTGTTTGCTTTTGCCATAATGTTTGTTGGATTCCACTGCGTTTTTCTTTGTCATTTGAGTCTTGTAGCTTTTCTAGCTTTTTCTAGCAGCTTTCAGGGGCTCTGCATTGCAGGCAAATAAAACCCCTCAGGTCAGCATAACAGAAAGAGAGTTTTTGGGTCCTGTAGCTGTAGACCTGAGGATAGAGAGAGAGAGAGAATGTGTGTGCAAATCAGGATTTTACAGTCTTGAATGTTGCTACGCCTATTCCTGGTTATATAACTCATTAAGCCTAATTATTAACTGACATAGTTTACTGTTTGTTTTTAAGTAATTATTAACTTTTCAAATCGGCTAATGATATTGGTTGAGATATAATAGCAAACCGTGTCATATATGCTCAATGATGTGACATAAAATGTTATTCTCAGCTCTTATTTAATTTCTGCATATCAACTGAAAATCTTTTTTTTTAAATACACTATACATATAACTACACTACTAGTTAGGGGTGGGCGATATGACCAAAATCTTATATCACGATATGACTAACTTTATATCACGAAAACGATATATATCACGGTATAGTAATTTTTTTTATTTTAAAAAAGTAATGATTTTAAAATCTTTGATACCATAGAATTTCCATAATCCTTGTCACCAATGTCAATATCAAACTAATACAAGCCTAAAAATAGACAAAAAAAAAACAAAAAAAACTCAAGCTCACTGAAAATAAATAAACAGTCAGTGATGAAATAAGTATAAGAAACTAATTGCAAGCAATAGGACAGAAAACTACAATAAATAAGAAACGCTACATACAGTGTGTAAATTAATTAGTCTTCACTGTGTTAATTATATCTATGATAGATATAATTAACATGTGTATTATGTATAGATTCTATACATGTATATATAAATATTATTTTTTTCTTATTAAAGTTACAAAAGTGATTTAGTCAAGAGCAGTGAGAGATTTTCTAGCAATGTGCTATGATTAATATGAATGGCAGACAGGACAAATATTGGACAGCTTCCCCTTTAAGACCGAAGTCCGGATCCAATACTGTTACATATGCCTTTTCTCTTTCAGCTGTTTTCTCTCTCTTAAGACCTAAATCGCTGTCTTTATGAGGATACTTGCCAAGACAGGGATTCAGACGCATATAAGTGTATTTATCTAATCGTTTAAAGCCAATAAAGCGTCAAAAAAAGAAAAGAAAAAGCGCAGTCCTCTCACACAGAAACAGAGACGGCGCACGCATATAGCTCTGTTGTTTGTGTTTCAACAGCTTAAAATCGGTTGTGTTAAAACTGCCGTGCTTAAAAACGCGTGCCCATGCTACAGATGTAGTCCCTCGTTTAGGAACGAGCTCCTCGTTTTGTTCTGGTTCTGTCTTCCCTTCACGCCCCGTGGTGGTGTGTAAAGATCTCAGTCATCCAAATGATTAAAAAGTATTAGCGTAAACAATGTATTTTGCGACACCACGAAATAAACGATAGAACATAATATGAAACAATCTTTTATTTTGGATGGACTTTTTATTTCGTCCATCCGATATATATATCGTCATATCGCACAGCCCTACTAGTGAGAGTATGTGATGTAACAGTAGATGTGGGAACTTGGGGCATAAGCAAGCAAGCCCGGGCTTTTTCTAAAAGGAAGTTCATTTCTAGGAATTAAATGCTTTCTCTGAATCTTTAAAGTCTCTCCGCAACCGATTGTACAGGTGCGGATATATTTGTGGCAGCTCAGCTATTCGACGCAGTGTATTTATGTTGCTAGTGACTTGGAGATGTTGTTCTCCTGCCTGACCTCTGTTGAATAAGAAACAAATATAAATAAAATTTAAAAAAAAAATTTTTAAATCGCAAGTCAAAGAAGGTGGAGCTCCAGGACACACCCACTGACTGCGTAATCGCCTCGGACCAATGGTAGCTCAAAGGTGTTTAGCAGCCAAAACAAACTCCCCCAGAAAGTTGACTTTGGTGAGCTGTTTCGAGCTGCTGAAACAAACTCAAAACGAACTTCGTTTCGACCTGATTTTGTTCGAAATGACGTCATATCAGTTTGTTCATCGATTTCGTTTGAAGTATATCAGGGCCTTTAGGCGTCCCTTATTTTTATAGTAATTTTATTGTTAAAGCAAAATTACATTCATTTGTATTTTCCTCCAGGACAGCAGGTGGCAGTGTTCCGTGGGCAGGATGGCAAGGCCTATGTGGTGGATGCTTACTGCCCCCACTTAGGCGCCAACCTGGCTGTGGGAGGGCGAGTCGTAGGGGGATGCATTGAATGCCCCTTCCACGGGTGGCAGTTCCGTGGGGCTGATGGGAAATGTGTCAAGATTCCATATGCAGATAAAGGTAAGAGATCAGAGAAGCACTAAGACCTCAAACTTTTAATCAGTAGTGTACAGTATATGACATTTTTTGGATGTTTTAGTGCCTGAGTTTGCAAAGGTGCGGTGTTGGCCCAGCTGTGAGATCAACGGACAGGTTCTGGTGTGGTTTCACTGTGACGGGCTGGAGCCCAGCTGGAGAGTGCCAGAACAGAGCGAGATCACGCGCGGGGAATGGGTGTACCGAGGCCGTACCGAACATTTCATTAATGCACACATCGAGGTCAGACAGCATATTTGTAACTCAGCTCTTGTGTGAGCAATGTGTTTTATATTTCTCAGTGAATGTGATGTTGGTATCTAGCAGTCATTTTAATTCACACTTTCATCTCTGTCTTTTCTCAGGAGATTCCAGAGAACGCAGCAGACATTGCGCACTTGGCTCATTTGCACACTCCAGGTATCGTCAGTGGAGTTGATCTGCGCTATACTAACAGCAAGACCTGGGAGTTTATACGGCATGACTGGAAGGTTTGATTCCTCACACAGACATTCATCCCAGGGAGAAATGTCAACAGCAGTGTTATTTTAGTCTTACTGACATATTATTATAGTTTTTAGTAATATTTTAAATCAGATTATATTTTTACATTTTCAGATTTTAGCAATTTTGTTGTTTTTGTCATCTTTATTTTTATTTCCAGTAGTTTTAGTTTACATAGTTTTAGTCATTTTAGTACTTCCTATGCTGTAGGAGTCATAATTACTGTAATTGACAACCTTATTGGTCACACTTTATATTAGGAGGCCTTAACTACTATGTAACTTACATAAAACAAATAAGTACAATGTACTTATTGTGGTCATAATGTATTGCAAAACACTTTTGCCACTATTGAGGTAGGATACGGGTAAGGTTAGGGACAGGTTTGGTGATATGGGTAGGTTTAAGGTTGGGTTAAATTACAGAACTTAATTACAGATGTAATTACATATAGGTATTTTAAAAATATAAATACAATGTAAAAACATGTATGTACACAGTAAGTGCATTGTACCAAATTATTAATTTAAATGTAAGTACATAGTAGTTAAGGCCACCTAATATAAAGTGGGACCGTAATATACTGTTCACAATCATGGACTCAGAAATCTATTATTTCTATGGAAATGCTCATAATGAAGAAAGCCATTTAGGCCCTCATGAAAATGAGAAATGTTGCCTCGGCAACTAGCTGAAATAAAAAAAAAAATCAATAAATAAAAGTTTCTGTTTTTATTTATTGATTTTAATTTTATTTCAGTTCATGTTCATTTTGTTTCAAGTAAGGAACATGGTTTTAATTTTAGTTCCAGTTAACATTTATAATCCTGGTTAACAGATTTTATGTTTTTATGTCACAGAAAACCAGGATATATGGTAGAATTAAAATGGACAACACTATCATAAAACCATAAAAATCTAGCAATATCTACTGTAAAAACATACCACTTCCGTTTGTGGCTGTCTATGTGTTGAAGTGCCGTACATAGTTAGAGCCTCTACAACTACATATTCATAGCATTTTATTTATATAATGCCATTTATATTGTTATTCAATATGTCTTTTATCAATAACTGGCCTAATGTACCTCCAAAAAATAACACTTTTGTCATTGTACCTTTAAGAAAAAATATGATTATGTAAATTACATGTTATGATTGGCAAACTTTTGCATGTGAAATAAGTATTGTAAATGTCAGAGTGGACTTAAGTGTTTAAAAAATATTCTGTTAATAATTAAACAGGATAGTTCACCCAAAAATGAAAATTCTGTCAGTATTTACTCACCCTCATGTTGTTCCAAACCTGTATGACCTGATGTGATTCCAGGTGGAGTGGAAGCCTGAGTCTGAGCCGAACAAGCACTGTTCACAGATGTTGGTGAAACATGCTCTCACTGTGTTCGGACGCCACTGGCCTCTTCTTGATTTGGATGTCCTGGCCAGACAGGTAATGACCGGACCGTCAGCTAGAGGGCGTGAGTGAGCCGTGTAGACTGAGAGAAACGCCTGGAGACTGACTGTGATTAGCAGAATGGAAAACAAGTCATGAATGATATTGCACACAACAGCGTGTCTTGATCTCTGTGTTCTAAGGGTTGTTCTCTGTATTTTAAGCAGTTAGTCGAGTGCATACAGAGCATGCTTTTATGTAAATTAAATATGTGTGTGTGTGTGTGTGTGTGAGAGAGAGAGAGAGAAAGAGTTGGATGCCGTAGGATGTGTCAGATTTACAAATGAGATGCTTTTCTTGTACAGTGAAGTATGGCTGCACTAAATACAGATTCTTTGCTTCCGGAATCACTGAAAAAATGATGCTGTGCTGAAAAAAATATTTAAAAAAATGTCAACATTTGAAAATAAGGTTCAATTTTTTCAATCTAATTTATAATTAAAATGTTTTAATTTATTATTTATTTAATTATATGTATTATTTAATTTTATATACAGTCATGAACAAAAATATCGGCACCCTTTGTAAATATGATCAATGAAGGCTGTTAATAAATTAATCGGCATTGTTAATCCTTTTAATCTTTTATTTAAAAAATTCACAAAAATCTAACCTTTCATTGGATAATAAGAAGTTGAATAAAAAAATTACAAATTGGCCACAATTAACGGCACTCTTTTATTCAATACTTTTTGAAATTTGCCAGTTTAACAACTCTAAATGTTCTCCTATAATGCCTGATGAGGTCAGAGAACACCTGACAAGAGATCAGAGACAATTCCTTCATCCAGAATCACTCCAGACCCTTAATTTGGTGCATTAACTAATGTTAACATATAGAGCCCTATAGCGAAGTGTAGCCAACTTCTTTTTTTTCCTCGTGTATATGTACCAGTCCAAGTCCCAATGCCATAATTTTCCCTCATGGTCAGTTGTGCAACATTTTTCTTTTTGTGTTGTCTGAAAAGGAACTGCCTTGTCACCATAGTGACGGTGAATAATCCTGACGGTATGTGTGAAAACAGTTGTAATTCAAGGCTGCGCTTGGATCTTCTTTTAGTTGAAGTTAAAAAGCGTCTGTATATTTGAGTGGAAAGTGCTGTAGGCGTGAGAGGCAGAATCTGAATTGTGTTATGATTTATGTGAATTAATGTATTTTATTTAGTCTCACACAGTAGAATGCAGCATAAATTACTTTGATTTTACTCCCTGGTGATATGAATGAAATCTTTTATGTTTGTAGGTGGGTCCAGGTGTGGTTTTCCTGCTTTTTGAACACAGATTTCTCGGTCGGGGTGTGATTATGCACTGTGTTACCCCAGTCGAGCCATTACTGCAGTGTGTATCACACACCATCTTCTACCAGAGTACCATTCCTCCCCTGGTACCAAAATTCATTCTTCGAGCAGAATGCATTCAGGTAAGCAGATTTGACATTTGGAAGTCTATATTAATTGGCAACTTTGTTACATATTGCATCCAAACACTACTGCTGCTCCGTAAAGGGTTAGTGGTAACACTTTATAATAAGGTTCATTAGTTCACATTAGTAAACTACTTAAGTTAACATGAACTAAGAATGAACAATGCTTCTACAGCATTTATTAATCTTCCTTAAAGTTAATTTCAACATTTACTAATGCATTATTAAATTATGCTTGTTAACATTAGTAAATGCACTGTGAACTAACAAGGAACGACTGTATTTTCATTAACTAACATTAACAAAGATGAATAAATACTGTAATAAATGTATTGTCCATTGTTTGTTCATGTTAGTTAATACATTAAGTAACATTAACTAATGGAACCTTATTGTAAAGTGTTACACGTGTTAACGAAAGAGTGCCTTCCTGGTGGATGACGTAGGATGTATGCGTGGCGTATGCGCCGGTGAGAAGTGACGAACGCGGAAGGAGAGAGCAAAACAAAACACTGGTCATGAATTAGAAGTTTAAAGAAATTGTAAAGAAAAATGTCAGAGGATTTCGATATAAGCCAAGAGGAGACTGGTTTTCCTTTGCTAAAGTTGGTAAATGTTGGTTCTCACGAGATATATATATTAGTTGGTCCCCCCCAATGTTTAAGACATGGTTATGGCCTTATAGCCTATGTCTTTCATCTTATTTAACCACAATCATGATACCGTAACTGTCGTGTCTTGCTCACTTTCCCATTAACAAACACGCATAAATCATAAGTGGGACTAATGAAATTCAATATTAATGGCGGAGCCTCGACATTCGATTTGCAGCATTGTGCATTATAGCCATTCGCACTGCAGCTGAAGTGAATGACAGCTTGGGAGCGCTCGTTGCTTCCTTTCTGTAACCTATATATCATTTTATTTTTTAAGATTTATTTTTAAAGCTTCTGTAAAGGACTAACGGCCACATAGCCTATACGCTGCAGCCTCTAAAGAGAGACAATGGCACTTAACAGTAAAGGCATGTCTAAATATGTTCTTTTCATTTATGAAGAATTAAGCATGTCGTTTATGCACATTTGTTCAAAACAGTCTGGCAGATTGTTCACAAGATGTAGCCTAGGCAAAAGCTTTTATTGTTTACAGTAAGGATGCACGTTCTTATCTTTTTTCAGTTGCTTTGCTTGTCTATTAAAGCACCAACTTAGAATGCCTATTTTGGTTTGATTGCTTGTGTTATGAGAAAAGAAATCATTTTGCCTTACTGATGCAGTAGCCTAATGCGGGTGCGTTTCAGGACGCGGTCTTTATCTCAAACGGGTCGGGTACAGAATTAAATTGGTGCTGCTGTCGGATAACTGGTCGGGTGTTCTGTTATGTACTGTGGAAGCAGGTTTAAGAGACAGGACCCGTGCAGGACTTTAAACTGCTTTGCGTCTCTCCATCAGATAACCTCACGTGCATAATGCGCCATTTATGGGTATTTCCCTCAACCGACACACAGCTCATATATTTTTCCGCCACGGGGTGAGAACGTAATGATTACGAAACGATTATTTATTTTGATAATTATTATTTTATTTCAGCTAGTTTTGCAATAACTATTGTTAGTTTCGTTTCATGTTAGTTTTTCATTTATTTTGATTTTTTTACATTTTATTTCAGTTTACGAAAATGTTTTTTGACCAATCGTTTTCGTCTTAGTTTTAGTTTTCGTTTACAAAAATAACCTTGGTATGACAGTTAGCAGAAGTTAGAGAAAACTGTTTCTAAAGTTTTAAATATGGATATTCTTCTTACAAAAACGCATGGAGGCCTTTATTCACCCCCCCCCCCCCCCCCCCATGTATAGTTACTATCAGTGTTTATTTAAAAGAAACTGTTTTGTTTAGTTACAATAACCCTACCAAAGGATGCTTATGGGATCTTAACTGATGGTTTTGCTGTTATAGTTCGAACGAGATGTGATGATCTGGAACAACAAGACGTACATCTCCAAACCTATGCTTGTGAAAGAAGACTCAGCCATTCAGAAACACCGACGCTGGTTCAGTCAGTTCTACAGTGAGAACAGCCCGCGACTGCGCTACCAGCATGACACTCTGGACTTCTGAACATCAACTATGCTTCAACCCATATGGGTTGCTTAAAGGCCAATATCAATATTTTTTTAACCGAAGCTGATTATTTTGTTGGTATTTTTTAAAAATAATTATGCAAAAAATGCTAATTATGCAAAAATAAACACAATGCATTTTTTGAGCAGTTCATTGTTTCAACAAACAACATGTGCAAAGACAATAATAAAGCAAATGCTAAGTAAAAGTGCACTTGTATTTGGATATTACAAGTCAATATCTAGATATTATTTTATGATTGTCTTTAGTTTGTTTGCAAAATAGTAGTGTAAAAGTGGGTGACTTGTTTTCTATTCCATTCTAGGAACGTTCTGTCCTTGTTGAAGTGCTTCAGACAATCATCTGTCAGTAAATAACAGTTGTACATTTCTATCTAGTGTGCTGCTGAACTGATTGCAGAATTACACACTACAGCTACTGCAGTCTGGCTAGACTGCTGTAATTGGGATTGGACTGTTTGAGAGTCCTCTAAGCTTCAGCAAGCAATAAGCCAAAGCCCAGAACTGCCTTTGTTCTTGCAGAAGCTCCAGGTCTTTTACACAGACCTGTTCGGTGGCACAGTAGACAGAAATGTACAACTGCACTGTGAGCTTAGATGCAAAAGAACACAAAGTTTCCATCTCTTAGATGTACCTTGAATAATGCAAGCATGTTGTTCAGACAGATATAACTTTTTTATATTAAGCTTTGGCACATAACTCACCCCACACTGTGCTACAGACAGGATACCTAAAAAGAGGTGTGCTCTTAATTTCATATGTAATTACACAGGATGTTTGCCTGGTGAATGATAAATAGACCAAAAAAAAAAAAAACCATCCTACAGACTAGTTAAATTTTAATTTTCTACGTTTAAATAAAATAGAAATTCATATAGATAGATAGATTTATTTATTAAAGTGAATAAAGTAAAAGTTTCTAATAATAATAATATATAATTAAAATGTTCTTTATATAAATACATCTTATTCAATATATATATATATATATAATGTTTTATCTTATTCACATAGCATCTATTTTTGTATCTTTTTCCAAAATTAAAGTTATACTAAAAATGTAAATATATATTATAAAATACAATATATATTCCTTACAATAAGAAAAATACATTTAATTAAATAGTTAATTACATTTATTTAAATACAAATTTTAAAATTAAAATTTAATTAAAAATTATATTAAAATTGTAATAAAACGTTATTTATATACAGTTTTATTATAATCTTATTCTAAGGAACAGATAAATAGATACGATTCATTAGAATGAATAAGAAAAAGTACACATTTCTAATAATAACATATAATAAAAATGTTCTTTATATAAACACATTTTTATCTTATTTGCATAGCAGAGCAAATTTTTACTGATCTATTTTTTTGGATCTTTTTCCAAAAATTACACATATATTCTAAAATACAATATATATTCCTCACAGTAAGACAAAAATAAATTAAATTAAATATTCAAAATTTTGATTTGTTGATCCAATTAGTGTTGATCTTTGATTCGTGTACTGTGACGAGGCTTGGCAGAAAGCCCTTCTTCTGGTTTCAGGTATCACCCTAATTAATTGTTTATTTTCCAAGCTTGTTAATAAAGGCGCCTGCCATTATCCAATAGACCAAAACACACTGTGGAAATTAGTGTCCACCAAACAGCTGCCAAGTAGGTAGTGCAATTACCGGACATGTTGGTATCAATTACCATCAATGATGGTTATCCGCTCAAAAGGGCCACTGCAGCAGTTCAGTGCAGTTCCAGCGCAGTTCATCCGTTTCCATCCACTCTCTGTCTCATAACGCTAAGTGGCATTAATGAATATGTTTGACCATGCTGACAGGATGTGTCTATGACATACACCATATGTTAGGTCTTGCCCGGTTAATACATCCCGATTGTCATCTAGTGAGATGGAGTGATCATCATGCTGGGTGATTGCCCTAAACATATGCTGGTATGCAGATGTTTCGCCCTCGTTAATTAAGCCTTCTGAACAGCTCATCTCCTGTCGCGCCTGCAGTGTCTTGTGTGTTTTGTGTGTCTGTGTTCAAAGAGCATAGAATGGGTGTACAGACTGTTCCTCTGCTGAGTCTTTCTGTTCTGGCTGGTGCAAAACAAGGGGAGGAAAATTATGACAGACCCTGTGACAGCCCTAGGCACTCTGAATGAGATGATCTATGATTGTAGAAGAATTCTTTTATTGAATCAAATAACCATTGTTTGGTTCTAGGGCAAATTAATTACTGCCATATAATGTCAGAATATATTCTAAAATTATTGAATTATAACAACTTTTACTCTATTTACTAATATATTTCTATTTACTTTTTTATTTATATAAAATCTAGTTTATTAGAATGATTTCTGAAGGATCATGTGACACAGAAGACTGAAGTAATCATTTTAATTTGTATTAGCCTGACCATGTGAAATAATGCATATGAAGTTCCTGAATGTGAATGAATTAAATGCACATAAAATAATACCATGTCCAAAATTGAAATTGACAAGTTGGTTTCTTTTTACAAAAGAGAAGTCATCACAGTTAAACTGATACAGCATTTAGGCCATTAAAATGTAAATTAGACTTGATATGTGTTTCCGGAGAACTGATTATGCACATTATTTTTATAATTGCATTAGCTAGAGATGTAATATTTATAGATTTTACAATAAACTGTACAAGACTACTTTGTTTGTTTCTGTTTCATACATATTAATTTGCTTTTGCACTGCACAGCTCTGGGAGTTTTCGCATACAACAGACCAGCATTAATACAATGTCACTTTTTATTTCTTTATAGACTACATGAGGATATCTCAGGTGCATTGCACAACTTAACTTCAGGCAGTGTCTGTGATGTTGCTTCGAATCACATACACTTTAGAAGTGGGACAAGTTTTTTTTTAGAGCGCCTCTGAGTGCAGCTTCTGACCTTGAGACTGCTGATCTGGCAATAAAGAAGCTGAAGGTAAACTCACCTAACATCTGCTTTAATATCACCTTTGACTCGTGTCCAAACACTGGCAGATGGTCCTGATGGGGATTCTGAAAGAATGACAAAATTATTCTGTTACCTCTAAATATCCTTCATAATAAAGCAAAAGATAAATGTAAACATTTGACTTGTGGTGAATCTCCAGTGATGTTGAACACAGGTGCGACAGTGGTTTGATTTAATCAGATTCCATCTTCATTTATTGAACATTCTAATGAACAGATTCCACAGGGAATTCCGTGCTCAGAGCCAGAACCAATTCCGACAGATGGAACGATCAGCATGACATATAGAAGAATGAGCCAGGATTCTGATAGCTCGAGACCACCATGTGTGGACAGTATGGCCAGACTGAGCTCCAATTTGCAATTGTACGGCTCTACGGGCGAGCAGAGCGTGGAATTCCTGAACTGTGACCATAAAGAGTGCCAACTATGTTTCATCAACATGCTGAGACTCCAGCCGTGTCAAATGCCCCCTATGTCGCCAGAAAACCCCTCTATGGCAGACCCATAGAGATAACTTTTAGAATTCTCATCAGAGACGGTGCGGTTGTTTTGTAAATTGACAAATGAGATTCAGCAACGTTAGATAATGCAATTTAACAGAGCTGCTTCATTCTTGTTTTCCTGGCCGCTCTGGCATTAGCCCTGTTGTTTGCTTTGCAAACTAGCCACAGGCTGAGAACTCCAACGGTGAACTAATTTATTGAACTTGACAACAGATGCCACTAAAATTTTTTGAAAGAAATATGAGCGGTGCTTGCCCATGCAAAATCTGCTGCCAAAATACCAGGGTGTTCTGGGTGGTTGCCAGGGAGTTGTTATAATATAAACATATAATACTTAAACACAATCTATCTATCTATCTATCTATCTATCTATCTATCTATCTATCTATCTATCTATCTATCTATCTATCTATCTATCTATCTATCTATCTATCTATCTAGCTATCTAGCTATCTATCTATAACCTTTACAGAGTAAAATAAAGATATAAATAAACTGTCATACATAACTGTGCACAACCTTGAAACACCATAAAATGTTCCCTGTTCGCTGACATCAATAATTAGGACACGCATTCATAGAGAAAACGGTTTAAAAATAATAAAAAGTCTCAAATTCACTGAGGGAGCCACATATATCATTGTGACAGAAGTCTTTTGATGTGGATTAAAATTGTCAAAAATAGAGCATCTATATTGTGCCTCAGTTTAAGAACAGACAGTCCTCTTTTTCGTTTTAAATAGCATATTTTTGGTGTAACATTTGGCTGGTCGAAAGTTCTGCTCTTGGTCTGCGTCCTAGTTTTCTAAAGAGGAGATTGGACATCATTTATAACCATAGCAACCCTCTGAGGTTGGTGCAATGCCACAGTACTTCTGTGTGCATACTTTATCCCAAGATGTTTGTTGCTTGGATTTTGTTATTTTACCCAATCTGGCCTAAAAAAACGTCGAATTTACAGGTTGTAGGCAGAGGTGATCAATATTACTATGTTTTCCATCTTCTCACGCTCTGTATTGATGTATAATATTTATATAAGATACACATTCTTGCATTTAGGCTGCACATGCAGTTTGCAGTGCTAGACCAACTCACTATTTATGGCGATAAAAAAAGGACAGAGATGGAAAGATCAGTCATCAATTATAGATTGACATACCACATACATGAAAAACACATCATGTGGGTCTGCATGGTCCACAGTTGGCATCTAGGACAAGCCAGAACAGCAGTGAAACGTTTCTTCTTAACCCATTACCAGCCTGAAAACACACACAAGGATGATATGATAATAATTCCTTTGAAGCATACTTTTAAAAAATGCAATACTGCCATTATTAACTGTATTCAAAATGAACTTTGTATTAATACAGAATTTCTATTAAACATATCATGTTATCACTACATCTGCGTTTACAACTTTTAGAAGCAAATAACTGTATTAGCAAATACTATATGCGCAAATATTTATATATATATCTATATATATATATATATATATAGATATATATATAAATAATGATAATTACATTTTTTTGTGTCATTATTTTTTTCTGCTCATTGAACTTTCTATTCATCAAAGAATCCTGAAAGAAGGATTCATGGTTTCCATAAAAATATTAAGCAGCAGAAACTTTGCTTGCACTGATAATAATAAAAAAACATTATATATATATATATATATATATATATATATATATATATATATATATAAAATGTTACGAAACTGCCTGGAAGAGGACGTGTGTCTATATCGTCCTAATGCACGGTGAGAAGGAGAGTTTGAGCGGCTAAAGACTCTCCATAAACCACAGCTGGAGAATTGCAGAACATAGTTGAGTCTCGGGGTCAGAAAACCTTAAAAAAAATTGTCAAAAAGCACCCAGTTTGGTGCACACAGGGATAAAAAGTACCCCATGTGTACAATGAAATATACTGCTGTATTTTTGATGTTGTGGGCCTATATTTCTGTTGGAGGTCCTGGACATCTTGTTTAGACACATGACATCATGGATTCTATCAAATACCAACAGATAAAAAATCAATGTGACTCTGTTAGAAATCTTATAATGGGCCATGTTTGGATCTTCCAACCGTACAATAATCCAAACACAAACCTCAAAAACAACACAACAATGGGTCACTGAGCACAAAACCAAGCTTCTGCTGGCCGTCCCAGTCCTCTGACCTGAACCCTGTAGAAAATGAGTGGTGAACTGAAGAGAAGAAGCACCAACATGGAGCTGTGAATCTAAAGGGTCTGGAGTGATTCTGGATGAAGGAATGGTCTCTGATCTCTTGTCAGGTGTCTCTAACCTCATCAGGCATTATAGGAGAACATTTAGAGCTGTTAAACTGGCAAATGGAGGATTCAAAAAGTATTGAATAAAAGGGAGCATTTAATTGTGGCCAATTAGAGAAAAACATTTATTTCATAATGATATTTTCCCCCATTTTACATTCTTATTATTCAATGAAAGGTTAGATTTTTGTGAATTTTTTTAAACAAAAGATCAAAAGGATTAACAATGCAGATTAATTTTCACAGCCTTCTTTGATCATATTTATCAAGGGTACCAATATTTTTGACCATGACTGTATATATGAATTGAAATAAATGAATTTAAATATATTTTATTATTTTATTTGAAATAATGCATAGCATTGTGACCACAGGTTGTGCACCAACCATGTTACCATCATATTCTCCCCTACTAAAATTAAACTAAACTGAAAAAATTGTATTTAAATTAAACTAAAATTCAATTAATATTTTTTAATATGAAATACAGCAATTACTGAAGAATAAATGTAATCCAACATACATTAAAAATTGTTCATTTAGCTTGAGATGGCACATCTCACAATAAATTTATTAACACTTAAACACATATTTTTTTCTCATAGCATATTTAAGATCTTACAAAATCCCTTGGACCTTAAGCATCGCCTTATCTTTTCCTTTTTCTGCTTCTATTGCCACACACACACACACACACATTAGAGGTGTGTCATCTCTTAATTAGTCCTGACTGTTCTTTGGTAAATGGTCTGTCTCTATGAGTGTGTGTGTGTGTGTGTGTGTGTGTGTGTGTGTGTGTGTGTGTGTGTGTGTGTGTGTGTGTGTGTGTGTGTGTGTGTGTGTGTGTGTGTGTTGGCAGAAGCGTCATTATATAACGGCTGCAGTGCAGGCTGGCCCAGCTGTATTGATGTGCAGAGATGTGGGAGTGGGGGGGAGGGAGCTGAACACGACCGAGGCCAGTGAGAACCTTGTCGCTTGGTCAGCCTTTTGTGTGGCTCCCAGCAAGCGAGAGACACCCGAGTATTACAACACCTCAGACAGTGAAGTAGCACGCGCCACTGCCAGCGCATTCACTGCTAAACTCACACTTATACACTATCTAAGAACATAAACAGAATACTTATAACTCATTCTTGAGATGATAACATCCATAATTAAGTAAGCTTGTTTTATATTTCTAATGATTCTTTTGTGCAACAGACTATAATTTGACTTTGTAATACAAGTAAATAAAACCATGGAGCTATATAAAGATGCCCCCCCTGGGGCGTGTGATACATTATTTAAAGTTGACGGCATAACTAGATCAATTGTGACCTAATTTACAAATCCACTCTTCATATCAGAGTGTGACATTCACATGTAGGGGGATTATTTCCCATGGATAATGAAATATTAATAGGGTTTCGATTGCAGGTTCTCTAACACGGGAAAATTAAATCAAATCACAATGAGTCTGACAAAATCACAACACAAAGCGAGGCCAAATGCATACGGTATGTACAAGAAAACCTGCATATTAATATGCCAACATCAAGCATTCAAGATGTTCACGTGTTTTGTGGTGCATGTTTATAAGGCGCACTACAGTCATTTCGTCTCATTAACACCTTGCGTTGCCAGCGTGTACAAAATGCCTACATGTGAATACTTTGAAACTTCACACTTCAGGAGAGAGGCTTGTTTCCTTGGTAACCGTTTTTCCCCTTTTGTCCTTATGTGCCTACCAGTGCATAATGCTGCTCAGCTCATGCACCTGCATAGAAAGCGCTACCCTTTCTTCCCCACAAGCGATCAGTACACTTTTTTCAAAGCACCGCTCTTTTCTGGAGCTTTGACATGCATCTTTGAAATAAAGCACAAATTAAGAGTTCTGCACAGCTGCCATTTGAAACACACAGCACTTAAAGCAGGAGATGCTCAGAGAACCATGAAGACCTCTCAGACCTGCCACTTGAAGTAATTACTTTTAAAGTCTAGGTTTGAGAGACAGAGCAAGTGATTTCATGATTGAAAATGCTGAAATATAGATGGCGTGCTGCTTACATAATTGAACATCAGTCCTTAAAATACAACTTTGAGCATTGGTGGTAACATTTAGCTGTCTTAAGTCAGTCTTTTTGGGTGGGAGGCTATGCTAGAAGCAGGTGAGCTGAAAATAAAGGTTTGAAATAGAGCCAAAAGTGTTTTTAGAGTCAAGGAGAACTTCTATGCATTGGTGCTTTAAAGAAACCAATACAGTGATCTAAATACAACTAACAACTGTTCGTGACAAGAAGTTTCTTTGCTGAACCTTCATTTTTAAGCAATACACTTGCTTAAAAACTTCTAGCAATACACTTTATCTAAATGTTATTTGGCTTAAACACTGTCTTGGGCAAGAATATAAGGAAATATCCCAATTTGACCATGTTTTGTAACCATTTAATCACACTTTTACTTCTTGGAAAGAACAAAGATTAAAGTAATGATTCAAAGTAATGAAATTATGTGTTTATGGGACACAGTTGCTACAAATAGAAAACTTGAGGCAAAATTGCTAAGTTGCTCAATAGGTTGCATAGTAACATAATACTGTACAATCCAATAAAAATGTCATTTTTGTCTCATTTAGCCTAATGTAACACTTTGAGATCTACAGTTTTATGATGTGAATAAATCAGTTATTCAAAATAGGCCTTTCACAAATTTGATCAATGGCATGTTTAGCTATACATTGATACCAATTTTACCAATTTTGATTAGTAATAGAACCTTTAAATATTACCAAATATAATAGCTACATTTGTATTATGACATATTTCACCTTCATTTGATCTTTCAGCAAGGAAATCTCTGTTCATGTAAAAACGTTCATATTAAATCTATTTCATTTACAGTTGAGAACTATCTGTACAACAGCAACTCTTGTAAGACCCATTAAATTCAAAAGAAAATGGTCAAAATGCGGTGGGAATATGTGGGATTAAATGCGTTAGAAACATTGGAATGTGTCGATAAATGCTCGACACCAGACCTTTCAAAACCATATGTTTTTCCTACCCGTTTATAAAAAATAAATAAAACAATTCGCTCCAAATGGAAAAACAGTTCAAGCTCTTTTTTAATTTCACGCTCGGATTGTTTGTGACATCGGAGCGTTTTAATTCTAGCGGAACGCCAACGCGAAAAACTGGAGGAGGTGCGGGGGCGCGCGTAAAAGAGCGCGCACAGCTGTCAGCACCAAGGACAGCGCTCCGCCGCAGAACAACAGCCGACGCGCAGAGACGCATCACTGATTTCTGCTGCCAGGCTTCATGTAGCATGCGACTCTCCTGCTCTGCCTGTCTGCAGTCTGACTTAACAGGGGGAATTAAAGGAAAGGCTGCAGTGAATGCCGCTTCTCTCAGATGCCATCGCCTAAATGAACCGGACACCATGAACAGATCGCCGCAGTGTGTGAATTTCGTACCTGGGATTTTTTTTTTAGTCTAAAACTGCCACACTGGACATTGCTTTCATTCTTAACAAGCGAATAGCTCAAACAAGAGCCTCCGGCAGCACTAAGAAGGGAGGACACTGGGGCTCTCCGTGCGCTCTTCTGTTCATCCACACGATGCGTCTGCTTCTGCTGGCTGCGTTATTCTCCTGCTCCTGCGTGCGGGGCGGCTGCGAGCCCAAGATTGTGAACATCGGGGCCGTCCTGAGCCAGAAGAGATACGAGCAGGTGTTCAAGGATGCGGTCACTCAGGCGAACCAGGTGTACGGA
Organism: Acrossocheilus fasciatus; assembly: GCA_036784905.1. NCBI lineage: Eukaryota > Metazoa > Chordata > Actinopteri > Cypriniformes > Cyprinidae > Acrossocheilus > Acrossocheilus fasciatus. The sequence continues at coordinate 7,977,760 of CM071958.1, forward strand.
AGGGATAAATTCAAGTTGACCGCCATCTCTGTCACTCACAAAGCTAATGCGATTCAGATGGCGCTGTCTGTGTGTGAGGATCTCATTTCCAGTCAGGTGGGATTTTTAGTATCAGCGTTGCACTGTGGCATGTTCATGCGGCGAGATCCAGTATTAAAATAAAATGGCTTAAAAGTTGCTTGAGGGGTAAACATATTAATGCAATACGCACCACTCAGATTGAATTAATTTATTTAGCTTTCATGAGGCAGTGTTTTTTTGAAGCATGATATTATCCATTACAAGCACCATTATTTAGGTTATTGAAAAGTGTTTCATTAAATATGCAAATATATTCATTAGAAAGAGCTACAGATGTCAACTGAAAATTTATTGCACTGTAAAACTGCAACGCATAACCTATTTATCCATTAAAAATGGCTTTTGTTTAGATACTTTATGTATTCCGTTTACTTAGTCATAATAAATCATATTTTTGACTTGAGTGCAATTAAATGAAATGCATATTATAGGTTAGCATATTATATTTTTAGACAAACATATACACACACACATATATATATATATATATATATATATATATATATATATACAGTCATGGCTAAAAATATCGGCACCCTTGGTAAATATGATCAAAGAAGGCTGTGAAAATTAATCTGCATTGTTAATCCTTTTGATATTTATTTAAAACATTCACAAAAATCTAACCATTCATTGGATAATAAGAATTTAAAATGGGGGAAAATATCATTATGAAATAAATGTTTTTCTCAAACACACGTTGGACACAATTATTGACACCCTTAGAAATTCTTATGAGTAAAATATCTCTGAAGTATATTCTCATTCGTATTCACAATTTTGAGCACTCCAGGGTGATTATGAACATGAAATTATCCAGCCATGGCTTCCTGTTTCACATAAATATAAATAGGAGGGAAAACAAAGCCCAAATTCTCTTAATCATCCATCACAATGAGAAAAACCAAAGAATATATTTTTGATGTGCAGCAAAAGATAATTGAGCTTCATAAATTAGTGAAGTGGCTTTAAGAAAAGAGCTAGAGCAGTGGAAATTCCCATTTCCACCATCAGGGCAATAATTAAAAATTTCCAATCAACATAAAATGTTACGAAACTGCCTGGAAGAGGACGTGTGTCTATATCGTCCTAATGCACGGTGAGAAGGAGAGTTTGAGTGGCTAAAGACTCTCCAAGAACCACAGCTGGAGAATTGCAGAACATAGTTGAGTCTCGGGGTCAGAAAACCTTTAAAAAAAATTGTCAAACAGCACCTACATCACCACGTGTTGTTTGGGAGGGTTTCAAGAAAAATTCTCCTCGCTCATCCAAAAACAAACTCCAGCATATTCAGTTATCAGACACGACTGGAGCTTCAAATGAGACTGGCTTCTATAGTCAGATGAAACTAAAAAAATGAGCTTTTTAGCAGCAAACACTCAAGATGGGTTTGGTGAACACAGGGATAAAAAGTACCCCATGTGTACAATGAAATATACTGCTGGTTTTTTTATGTTGTGGGCCTATATTTCTGCTGGAGGTCCTGGACATCTTGTTTAGACACACGGCATCATGGATTCTATCAAATACCAACAGATAAAAAATCAATAAGTGACTCTGTTAGAAATCTTATAATGGGCCACGTTTAGATTTTCCAACAATAATCCAAACACCAACCTCAAAAACAACACAAAAATGGGTCACTGAGCACAAAGCCAAGCTTCTGCTGGCCATTCCAGTCCTCTGACCTGAACCCTATAGAAAATGAGTGAACTGAAGAGAAGATGCACCAACATGGAGCTGTGAATCTAAAGGGTCTGGAGTGATTCTGGATGAAGGAATGGTCTCTGATCTCTTGTCAGGTGTTCTCTAACCTCATCAGGCATTATAGGAGAAACTTTAGAGCTGTTAAACTGGCAAATGGAGGTTTCAAAAAGAACTGAATAAAAGAGTGCCGTTAATTGTAACCAATGTGTATTAGAGAAAAACATTTATTTCATAATGATATTTCCCCCCATTTTAAATTCTTATTATCCAATGAAAGGTTAAAGTTTTGTGAATTTTTAAAATAAAAGATCAAAAGGATTAACAATGCGGATTAATTTTCACAGCCTTCTTTGATCATATTTACCAAGGGTGCCGATATTTTTGGCCATGACTGTATGTATGTGTGTGTGTGTGTATATAAGTATATGTATATGAAGAGCTCAGATGCAAAAGCCTCTAAATGCCATCTGAAATTTTCATCTAAAATTAGCATTTTTCTCAGGCTTTTATGTTAATGTTCAGTTATTTAACTTGAATAGAAATGAAAACAACCTATTTATTGCCATTAAAGTGAAATTACTGAACCTACACATGGGAGCCTGATAAAAATGCTAATTTTAGAAGAAAATTTCAAAAGAAAATTTGCATCTGAACTCTCTCTCTCTCTCTATATATATATTCTTTATGTAAGTATAAATACTATATAAATAGATAGTGAGGGTGTATGTCATTTTAAAAAATGTTGAAAATAAAAGGAACCATTTTTACATATTCTAGCCTTAAAATGTAGCCTAATGTATTACTGTTGATTCACTCACATTCAATATAGTTTTTTATTTGAATAAACCCATTAAATCGGATGTTGCAACATGAAGCACATTTTTTAGGTCAGCCAACAAAACAGTTTTACAGTATAGGCACTGACCTGTGGAGACTTACTTGGACAGTTGAACTTGGTTTGGATAGTGGCAGTAGATTGAGGCTGCCTAATTCGTTTAGATGTCTAAACAGTACAGCCTGTCAGATGATGATCCAAGCAGGTCGATGGACTCGCGGTGGGAGGAAAGGTTAACGTACTGTAGCTGATCCCACAGGGCTTTGATGTCAGGAATGAGTGAGATGACGATGCTGACCGAAGGCAGCAGCTGCAAAACAAACTAGGTGACGCATGAAAAATCAATGCTTTTCAATGCAAGCCGTTTTCTATTTTCATTTCATATTTTTGTGCTTGATAAAAATAAAGATGGGGGTGGAAGGGTCAGCAAGGCATCGTATCTGCAAACTGCAAAATGTCTTTGGGAGAGGAAGCTACTGCAAGTCAAAAATGCTAGAGACATACAGCTAATGCTCATTATAAATACACCATATGAATACTAATGTTTATTATAAATACAGCATAAAGAGTGAAAATGCGAAACCATATTTTCATTATCTACCCATAAAAATTATTTGTTGGTATAAAATAATGTAGCCAGGTTGATTTAGCAATGCTGTAATCTGGTAGATAGACAGATAGATAGATAGATAGATAGATAGATAGATAGATAGATAGATAGATAGATAGATAGATAGATAGATAGATAGATAGATAGATAGATAGATAGATAGATAGATAGATAGATAGATAGATAGATAGATAGATAGATAGATAGATGCTCTTAAAATGATCAGCACTCAGTTCTAAGTTTTTTTTATGTCATGTTATAGCCTGAGAAGAGGAGAAACCATGATGTACTGTAGTAGCAATGCCCTACATGAAGTGTAAATGAGACATTTTCACTACTGAATAACTGAATAACTACTGTCACACTCGTGGGAGTAATTCTGCCTCATGCTTTGTTTCATTAAAAGCCCGCACACGCAAAAATCACATTACGCGGTTCCGCTTTAAGTGCTCTCTGGGCCGGTGATGTCATTACAAAAGTGCTGAGGTAGAAGTCTGTCTCAGGCCTGGATACTGCACTGAACAAAAACTGGGTTGAACATGAATCTCTCTCTCTCTCTCCCGTCCTGTTCATGGTGGTCCTTTGTTCGTTCTCTCACTAATATTCACACCAATCTTCCTGGTCAACCCAGTGGGTGTCTAGTGCTTAATTGTGTACATACCTTCAACAAATTTTAGCCGTAAGGTTGTGTAGCTAGTTAGCAGCATGTCAGGATAATTACTGAATTAATTTCTTGGTTGTGTGAGATTCTTCCATGCGAAACTGCTGTATCTCTCAGTTTTAGCGCCTTTGGCACAGTGATGTCTCTGCCCACTCTGAAGACATTCTGTGACAGATGGAGCTGATGCCGGAGGGTCTCTCTGGAAACACATAATGTTTTTCTCCATTGTTGTTTTTCCTTCTTAATACAGCATATTTTTTGGAAAAAAAACATGTTTATGTATGCCAGATTCCTCTTTGTCTCTTATGCTCCATTGAGTCCAACCAAACATCCTTCATCATCAATCAATCAAATTGTCAATCTGTCTGACTGTGATAGATTTATTCACAGAACGAGGCCAGATCCATGAGTCATGGCGATCACTCCGCTGTGATCCAGTCTTGACTGCTAGTTTGTATTTAAACCAGTTCTGGGATCTTATTCGCAGGTGTACGCCATCCTGGTGAGCCATCCACCACAGTCCAATGACCATCTGACGCCAACTCCGGTCTCCTACACTGCAGGGTTTTACCGAATACCTGTAGTAGGGCTTACCACCAGGATGTCCATTTACTCAGACAAGGTGGGCTGCAATGAGAGAGAAATTTAATTATTCGGTTTCAGTATGAAACATTTTGGGTATTGATTAGTGTTTATTCAAGTATGGAGATGAAATCAATTTTCATACTATGACTAGTTTAATTTGTCTGTTAACAAAAATGACAATAGTGCAGCTTGATTGGAAAAGACCCAGTTAAAAAAAATATTCTGCTGACAAGTGGCATTTACAGACCATTTTTTGTATTAATAGTTGGGATTTTTAATTACTCTATCGGTAGGTTCAGTTGTTATGCCAGTGGGTGAATCTCTTTATGACTGATTCTGTGAATCATTAATTCAACCGATTTGTTTAAAACATTGATTGATTCAAGAACAAAATTAGTGGTTGTCTTTGTGATTCAGTCATTGAATCATTCATTCAAATGATTCATTCAAATCTTTGATTCGTTCAGGAACAAAATTAAGTGACTGGCTTCATGCTACCAATTTGTTCAGAAATGCTGATTCATTTAGTAATGAAACAATTTTATTTTTTATTCATTTTCACACAATAATTACTGGAACCGATTATCTTAGTTTTTAAAATGTAATATTTTTATGATGTAATTTTATAAATAAAAAACAATGAAATCTATAAAACAGAACCGAACAATCTTTTTAAATAAACAATGACTTGAAACTACGGAAGATTGTTTCCACCACAGAATAAATAAAATCGGTGGTTACATCTTTTTATCTCACAGTTCAGACTTATTTTTCTTTTCAATTCTGTACGAGTTTATTGCAAAACTCAAAATTCTGTGAAAAAAATCTCTCAATTCTGAATTTTTTTTCTAAAAATTCCAAGAAAAAATTCTGAATTGTGAGGTAAAGTGACGCAATTACATTTTTTAAATGAGGCGTCCCAACTTTCTTTCTACCCTTCTACCAGTAGCCAAAAGAAAAATAATATATATTTTAAAAAAATGCCTGTAGTTGAAGAAATAGCTTTATTATTTCACTCAAATAAAAACAAAATGTAATTTTAAACTTTGTCTCCTACCTTCTTTTCTCTTGTACCCTTCTTCCAGAGCATCCATCTCTCATTCCTCCGCACAGTGCCACCCTATTCCCACCAGGCACATGTGTGGTTTGACATGATGCGCGAGTTCCGCTGGAATCACATCATTCTAATCGTCAGCGACGACCATGAAGGCAGAGCGGCACAGAAAAGACTAGAAACTCTTCTGGAGGAGAGAGAGACCAAGGTAAGCTATTCCCAGTTCCAGGATTCCCAGTGCGTGCTTGTATGCAAGCGTGTGTGTATCAATCGCAAAAGTCTTCTATGTACGTAACTGTTTTACTTTTTTGTCATGTGATCACATCTCTCATGCCATGTTGTAAATGTTGGCTAACATTCTAAAACCAAAGGCGTCAGCCATGTCTAATGTGGTCTGATTTGACTTAACGTGCGTTATTTGCTCATTTCATGTTGCTTTCTACCATAGTCAAAAACTCCTGTCTACCCACAACAGGAGCAAAATGAAAACCTTAACCTGGGGCGTTGCAAAGCATCAGTGACTTTTTGAACATATTTATGCTATATTTATACACTGGTATTTTTGTAGCCTTGAGCCACAGATATGATCCTTGCAATTGGCGAGTCTATCGTCAGTGTCACTTGAGGTGCTTTAGAGCTGTGATTGCTTCATAAATACAGTGGTGCATTGTGGGAATTTTGCTTTTGCAGAGGTTCTGCTCAGTTTCCTTGGGGATGAAAGCTAAATCACCAGCCCACATCCCCCCTGCTCAGCACTGAGGTAATTATTGTTGCCCTCATTGCTGAGAGAGATTATTAACAGTGAAACTATTTAGGTATGGTGCGAATTGAGCTACATACCCACAGAGACGCTTTTGCTGCTGGAAGACTGTTTAAATCCCAAACAGCTGCTTTATTTTGATTTGTCTTCCTCTTCCTCTCAGTATTATTTTTTGGAGGGGTCACCAGTGGCTATCATAGCTTACTCTAGTCCTGTGAAGATAAGACACGACCAAAGAAAAAAAAAATCACTTAGAAAAGGTGCACATATGTAAGAAACATACATGCATAATTTATCTATTTACCTACTGATAAAAATCACATTTATGCATGTGTATATACATACAAAAAAAATTATGTGTGACTTACCATGTGACTAGGTGTTTTCTGCCCCATAATATTTTTAAATGTCTTTTGTGCATTGCACTATTTATTATATAGTATATGTTTTTAAACTAGTTTGAATGGGAACTTATTCTTTTTAAATGTGTTCCTTTCATGTTCTTAAATTACTTTAAACTTGATTTGCATCTGTCTTAATCTCTCTAGTTCTTTATTATGCCCATGTAAAGCACAGATGTGCTAAATAAATAAATTTGCCTTTTCTTGCCTAGGTTTTTATCACATTTTGTAGCTGAGTCATTAGTACGAATGAGTCATTGCTATTTATCATGCATGAAACACCTCTGCTTTCTGATTTATTGCCATGTGAAAATAAGTTTAAGTAAGGTTTTTTTTTTTTTTTTTTAAATTAAAAGCATATTTTTGTTTTGTACATTTTGTACATCACACTCACAAGCTTTAGTTAGTGACCACAAGAGTGGTCATACAAACTGGAGTCAATTTTTTTAAACATTGCAAACATTTGCATAAAACACTTTATTTACTTTTAAGTCTCTGAAAGTAAAGAAGGCTTTATTTGACCTTTTATGCACTGCTATTGAAATTTTAAATTGCCTCCTGAATCATAGACCTGGCAGCCATTTTGTGGTGCTTGTGTAATATGCATTTCTATCAGGCTTTCTATTTTGTTATCTGAGGTGCAACTTTGATTTAGAATTCACAGCATCAGGCTCTCTACATTTTCAGAAAAAAAAAAAGAACAAAAATTGTGGTACCCTAAAAGAAGCATCTTTATACCTGATACCTTTTAGGGGGGAAAGGCATAAAGGTGTATCTTTGATCCCAGAAACAGACTAAAGGTAATTTTTTTTTCTGATAGTGTACTTTTATCTTATGTCTGACCATTTCTAATTTATGTTTGAAAATTGTAGCTCCTGCTTTCAGGGTATTTTTGGCAATTTTGTTCCCATTTGTTCTCATAATCTTTATTGAAAATGTAATAACTTGTTCTGAAATGACTGCTGTTATGCTTTTGTCACTTACTGGATAATGTTAATCAAATAGTTTTAGCAACACCAGTTCACACGGATTGAGAAAATATATATTAATATTTAATAGTTATAGAGTAATGAAAGCAAGTCCATCATGATATATAAATAATGCATATTTATAAATGTATATAAATAAGACTGCTGCGTGTCTAAATAACAGTGCTGAAATTTCACATTATTTTATATTCTAATGCAGATCAGTCTATTTTTATGCACTATGCGCCAAGGATCATTTTCATATTCCTTCTACTATCAGTTTACAAGAGTGTCAGATATAATGAGCTATTTTCAGCGAATGCACAGCGGGGGTTCACGGCGGCAGCATGAGTTCGGTTTTAAGAGGTGCTCAGGAAAGGCCAGTGTGTATTCACCTTTTTAATTTCCTTTGAGGTGACATAATGAGCAAATGCCATGACACGCATATAGGTCATGCATAATTTCAGCAGCCTGAAACGAGAATCGCATGAGAGTGCGTGTCCAGTCTATCGCGGTTTTAGGGCAATGTTGTGTGTCTATGCAGAGGAAGGTTTATTTATATCACTGCAAAATGGCACCGTTTGAGCCAGGGTTTCCCCCGAGGCCACTGCCCTCAAAAATACAGCAGAACTCAAGATGGTGCAGGAGAAAAGGTCTTCTTTGTATCTCAACAATATATGCATTATTATCGAGCGATTTGTTAACTTGGAAGCCCATCACAGTAGTCTGTCATTTTTATTGGATTTAGAGTAACGTTACATCAATAATTCAGAAAGCGTTCACGCGCCGCTGCAGGTAGCCGATCAGGATTGATGGAAAAGCACCACATGGTTCCTGAAGTTTGTAATGTTGCCACGCTTTGCTAGCTTTGTTTAGGTCTGCAATTTTATGCCAGATGGTCTATGATGTTTTTTGCAAGTCCCAGTGTTAGGGATTCAAATTTGGAGCAGAAAAGTAAAAATTTGTTGGTTGCTTTACTGCCCACCATTTTCAACTGTTTATAATATTCTTCTGTGTCTGCATATTTTCTCTGTGCACATTACTCATCAGAATAAAAAAAGGAACTATGAAAACCAAGACCAACTGTCCTATGACAACAAGAGAGGACCTAAGGTATATTTGCATGGTCAGTGCACGCCGCCCTCCAAAATCTCTAAACGTAGCTACTAGAACCAGCCCAACCAATCACCGGCCAACCCAGAAATGCCCTTCTCTTGGTAGCACGTGTTTCTTGTTACGTTGAGACGTTACTTTTCCCTTTTTTTATGATTTAAATGAAGAATGGATTTCTTTTGAACGATTATTATTTCCGTTTCAGAAAAAAAGAAAAACGCTCCGCTTCTTTCATTACCATTTTTTCCTTTTTAATAAAGGATGATGCATGATTCAGAATTTTAAAAAAGCAAGCCCATTCTTTGTGGAGATCCGATAGTTTGGGACACAACACTCAGATTCTACTTCCAATTGCAGCATCCCCTCGTTGCTCTTTTTTTCTCGACTCTTTTTCTTTGGGGAAATGACTTCCTCTCACCTGTCACTCCCCTTTACACCTGGTTTTAGTTTCCGGTTGCATCGGTCTCACTCCCCGAAACCTCTAACATGCACGTCCTTCTCTGAAGCCTTGATAACCCTCAGTTTGCATGCGACAATGCCGAAGTTTTTTTTTTTTTTTTTTCAAGCTTTTTTATTCTTTTATTTTTCATTTTGAAGCAGTTTCCCTGGAACTCTATAATTTCCCCCCTTTTCAGCCCTAAAAAAAAAAAAAAAAAAAAAAAAAAACTGAAACAACCAAACCAACCAAAAGTGCTAAATGAGGCAGCATGGTTCAGTTACGGAAGTAAATAGCCTCTTTGACTGATTGTGTACCCCAATCTCAGGCCGAGAAAGTGCTTCAATTCAACCAAGAGACTAACTTAACTGCCCTGCTCCTGGAGGCCAAAGAGCTGGAGGCCCGAGTGATCATTCTCTCTGCCAGGTAAGAGGTTTACTGCATGATGTTATCTCAGCAGGGCACCAAAATCTCTGCACTCTTCACTGTATAACTACCTGCAAAAGTAAAATGAATCAGAATGAGTCATCCATATATTTATTATTCGTTTCACCCTGCCGAATAGACCACCATATGTTGTGTTTTGGTTGCTTGTGTTTCTTAAAGGAATATTCTAGGTTCAATATAAGATTAAGGTTAAATCAACAGCATTTGTGGTTTAATGCTGATTACCACAAAAATAAGTTCCACTTGTTCTTCCTTTTCTTAAAATAAAATAAAATAAAATAAACAATTACCTTTTCAGGTTATATTCACTCTAACCATTTTGTTTTCTTTTTTGTTGTAATCAACATGTACCAAATGCTTTTGATTGACCTTAACTTGTACTGAACCTGGAAAATAATTAGATTATCTAGCATGACTTGGCAACAACCTCTGCAATACCTGCTATGCTGATCGACCGGCACAAAACTAGCACTAACCAGTTGGTCTTTTCAGCACATTGAAATAAATAATATTGAAAAGTCAAAGCAACGGGTTTACAAAATTTCATACTTCAGTAAGCTTCTTGTATTTCTGTCAGCGGTTGTAAACCTGTCTGTCTGCCTTTAGCGAGGAAGATGCAGCCGCCGTGTACAAAACAGCACGCTTCCTCAACATGACAGGCTCAGGCTATGTATGGCTGGTCGGGGAGCGTGAGATGTCCGGTAAAGCTTTGAGCGAGGCCCCTGATGGTACGTAAAGCCACCTTAGTACAACTGAGACAGGCAGAGGAAAATAAGCCATTTGTCTCAGTTTCTCTGTTAAACTAGAGAAATTTTTATTGATGAAGCGAGTAGTGGATGTTAGTGCGTGTGTATATAAATTAACCGTTTAAACATTTAAGCACTTTATGTGTTTAAAGGTTTTAAACGAGTCACTTTAGATTACACAATAATGGTTGCATTCTCTGGTTCACTGGCAAGATTAATTACAATACTGAACTTAACATTGACCTCTAGAGGTTTAATTAAGAAGTTACTATAAAGATGTCATTGTCATTAAGTCATTAGTTGTTTTTTATTTTTATTATTATTATTAAAAATGTGTGTGAACTCATAGAGTGTGGTTTTATCATATTATGTTATTATATTAATAGTCTGGCTTTTGTGAATTTAAAAAGGGTGTTTTTTCAACCCTCCCTTTGACGTGTTTCTGGTATTGGTAAGCTATAAATGGCCTTTTATGTCCCAGGCACTTCACAAGTCAAGTTTTTAAAGTTCACACTATTGTCGTCGTCGCTCCCAGTACACTTGCTCACCTTTTACCCTGCCAGTGTTTTTCTTGTCTTTGTCCTCACTTATAACACTTGTGGAGTATTCACAGTAATCTTTTGGAGATCTCTTACAGAAATGGATCTTTCAAACCCTGCTCCAATAACAACAAAAACTCAGCTGAAGTTGGATTTATGTATGAAGTATACCTTAAATCTGATATATTTCATCAATCAGTGTGTGTTAGTGTCTCACAACTGGACAGGACTTACCACGGTTTGGGCAGAGGTGGCGCTAGTGGGCTCAGTTCAGTAAATCCAACCTCAAGGGTCAAAGCTTGCATTTTGGGCAAAATGCCTCAAATAACATGCCTGTGAAGAACAAAGCATTCATTTTGCATTCCGATTGACTACTACCAGTAGAAAAAATCTGACAAAACATGACTTGACATCTGATTTAAGAGTCATTTACCCATGCTGGCTCAAAGGGTGACCCTATGGGTTTTTTTGTGTTGGAAAAGGCTCCCAAATGTCAAGGGTGAACAGCTCACTGCTTCATTTTTTACATCAACACATAGGGCTGATTGGCCTCCAGCTCATCAATGGCAAGAATGAGTCGGCGCACATCAGCGATGCTGTTGCTGTCGTAGCACAGTCCATCCAAGAGCTCTTTGAGAAAGAGAACATCACAGAACCTCCAAGGGGCTGCGTGGGCAATACCAACATCTGGAAGACCGGGCCACTCTTTAAAAGGTCAGTATCACTAAAGATCATGCATGCAGCTGACCCGTTTAGTTTGATTTTGTGTGATTTATTATTTTTCATGACGTAGTGCTTGAGGGTGCATCTGTGTCATTCTTTGATGGATTTTGACAACCACAGACTGTGATCTAATGCACTGTCACAACACATGATATTTCATCTATGCATATTTTTCATGCATCACATTCACATACAAAAAGTTACTCACAGGTCAGTACTGGCTGTGCTCCACAGGGTACTGATGTCGTCCAAGTACCCAGAGGGCCTAACTGGACGTGTTGAGTTCAATGATGACGGTGACAGAAAATACGCTCATTACAGCATTCTCAACTACCAGAAGAGCAGACTGATTCAAGTTGGCATTTACAATGGAACACAAGTACTAGTCTTTTCTTTCACAGTGTTTAATTTATAATTTCATGACATGGGTCCTGAATCTTGCATTAGTTCCGGTGAGCCATACAAAAATAAATTTGACAAAAAATACAGAGTTTTAAAGCCAACACTAAGTCATAATATTCCCATAATTGTACTCAAAAACAACCCTGTAATGGCACTTTTGGAATCTATCCAAATTATTTTAGATTAGAGGATTGAACAAAGATTATGATGATTACTATACGCCTGTTAATTATCTGCTTCATTAGGTGGTGATGAATAAACAGAGGAAGATTATTTGGCCTGGAGGTGAAACCGAAAGACCGAGAGGATTCCAGATGTCTACTCGATTAAAGGTACAGGGTTCACTACATCTATCCAAAACTTGCTAATAATTTAGGGTCATGAATCAGAAATTACCTGAAAGTGATTGATGCCACAAAGGAAAGCTGAACAAAATCCCACTCATCTATTGCAGATAGTGACCATTCATCAGGAACCCTTCGTGTATGTGAAGCCAACTACGCTGGAGGGGACCTGCAAGGAAGAGTACACACCTAATGGAGTCTTAATTAAAAAGGTGATCTGCACTGGACCAAATGAGACCATCCCAGGTAACACATCAGGGACGTTTATGTCACTGTGCTTTTCTACATCCGCCGTCTGGAGATACATATATACATACATACATATATATGCAGCAGGTATTTATATATGTATGAATGTAGCAAGTGTGTCCGTGGTATGTGTGTTTTACATTGTGTGTGACTATTTTTGCTTAATGCAAAATGTACGCATGTGATTTTTGTGTGTGTATCGCTTGGGCTTCAGTCGTAGCATTCTGCTTTGCATATAGTGACAGCAGACAGCTGTATATGTGCATTGTATCGCAGCCTATATAATCTACAGGTAAAGTGTGAAAGTCGACATGGAAGGATTGTACTCCTTTTAGATGTTGATGCTCCCATCTGGCTATTGCATCTGTCTGAGATCAAAATGGATGGAAAAATACATCCATTCCAACCACAAGAGTTGTGCCTACTTCAATTCAGCCAGTACCATAGATTAATTGAAAATTAATTCACATAGCTTGTTAATATTTCATTCCATTATCATCTGCAAAAAAAATCTATGACTGGCTGAGTAGCAGAGCGGAAGCTGAATTTATAGAAAAGGAATTGATCAGACCCTACATCAGAGCATACACCATCTAAAAGAGAAACAGTCTCTGAATGAGTGAGTGATTTTAGCATTGGGGTGAGTGAACTGAGAGTTTTGGGCTTTCTAAATGCTGACCTTTCAATTTTGTCAGACGGAATGAAATTTCACTTTTTCTGGTTTGGTTACAGGACGCCCAATTGTTCCCCAGTGTTGCTATGGATTTTGTGTTGACCTTCTGATCAAATTAGCAATGACCATGAACTTCACCTATGAAGTACACCTGGTGGCTGATGGGAAATTTGGAACACAAGAAAGAGTAAGCACACTTTCACGCTGTGCCAAGGACAGGAAAGATGATTGTCATACGATTGCTTTCTACTTATCTTTTGGTACGGTATATAGGTAAATAACAGTAACAAGAAGGAATGGAACGGTATGATGGGCGAGCTCCTGGGTGGCCTTGCTGATATGATCGTTGCACCCTTGACAATCAACAACGAACGAGCCCAGTACATAGAATTCTCCAAGCCTTTCAAATACCAGGGACTGACTATCCTTGTTAAAAAGGTATGATTGCACTGCTCAAACTACCACATTCTATTTGTACTTTAACTACAGATCATCATTATAACCTTTTTGAAAAGATCAGCATCGCTAATCACCACTTGCTACTGCAGCAGCATTGCTTGTACCTACCAGAGCTGGTGCTAAATTTATGCTAGTGACCATGCAATGTGTGTTTCAGGAAATTCCTCGCAGTACACTGGACTCATTCATGCAGCCATTCCAGAGCACGCTGTGGCTACTGGTGGGTTTATCGGTGCATGTGGTGGCGGTGATGCTTTACCTACTAGACCGGTTCAGGTACAACAAGACGTTGGGTTGAGAGTGTGGCTAACTGTTCTGTGTATGTCCATGGGGTGGCTGTATGCACATGTTGTTTGTTACTTTAGGTAGTTTGTTTCTCTCATTGGGATCATGCAGCAACTTTGTTTCAGGATGTCTCCACAGTACATGAGAGTGCTGAACACGTTTCATTGTCATTGTCGCCATGAAGGTGGGGGAGGTTGGGTGGCTGTACTCTGTGAGCCTGTTCTCTTTTCCCTCTCATTCTGTCTTTTCCTGTCTGCTCTCTGTCTCTTTGTCTTGCTTCACGTCTGTTATAGTTCTCTCTATGGTCTCTGCAATCTGGCCAATGCTAAGTGACTTGGGATACTGGAGCACTTATTTATTTGAAGACTACTTATATGGGTTCTTTACCTATTCTCTTTCTGATCATTTTCACTGTTTGACCTGGTTTTCCCAGCCCATTTGGAAGGTTTAAAGTAAACAGTGAAGAAGAAGAGGAGGATGCCCTCACCTTATCTTCAGCTATGTGGTTTTCCTGGGGCGTCTTGTTGAACTCTGGAATTGGAGAAGGTGATGTGAAAGTAAAACTTTTTTTTAATGATTATGTTATTAATTAAATTCTACTTGACATATGTTTGACTACTACTGTACTTAACACATGTTGACCAGGTGCCCCACGTAGTTTTTCAGCGAGAATCTTGGGAATGGTGTGGGCTGGCTTTGCTATGATTATAGTAGCATCCTATACTGCTAACCTGGCTGCCTTCCTGGTGTTGGACCGGCCTGAGGAGCGCATCACCGGCATCAATGACCCAAGGGTATGCTTCTCTAAGCACTTGAACTACCAAAGTAAAGCTTTTCGAGATGTATAGTGAATTTGCATTTTTTTTCCAGCTAAGGAACCCATCAGACAAGTTCATCTATGCCACAGTGAAGCAAAGTTCGGTGGATATTTACTTCCGGCGACAAGTTGAGCTGAGCACCATGTACCGCCACATGGAGAAGCACAACTACGAAAGCGCCGCTGAAGCCATCCAGGCTGTTCGGGACAAGTGAGTCCCTGCTGGGTAGACACCAGCAGGTCTGGCCTCATGGTCAGTCAATCTGTCAGTCAGTCTTGAGGGTCCTGGGCCTGCAGGTCTCAGGTATATAAATCAGTGCCAGCACTTACTGCACTAACCTGCGACCCTGGTCCATAACCCCACACAGGAGAGGCCCAGCTATGTGCCGCACGTAACATATATTAACAATGAGCTAAAGAACACCTTTTTCAGGTTTTCTGCAAAAACGTCATTGAGGGAATCCAATGGGGGACAAATCTCCACTCGTCCGGCATTGGATTTCATTTGCCTATGAGGTGGCAGTCTAGATTTCTGGTAACACAAGTCGCACAAGAGGGGTGGGTGGGGTCGGGTGCCACGAGTGTGTTGTTTCTCACTGTATTGTTGCACCGTAACCCCCCACCCTTCCCGTCCTCCTCCCTTCCCCCTGCCCCAACAGCAAGCTGCATGCTTTCATCTGGGACTCTGCGGTGCTGGAGTTTGAAGCCTCGCAGAAGTGCGACCTGGTGACCACGGGAGAGCTGTTTTTCCGTTCGGGCTTTGGCATAGGCATGCGCAAGGACAGCCCCTGGAAACAGAATGTGTCCCTGGCTATTCTCAGGTCTGTCCCAGCCGAAGCAGCATATCGTATGCTTCTGTATAGTTTTATGTTGTATAAAATCTCACCATTGGACACTTACTCATCTCTCTCTGTGTATTTCCCCTCTTTCATCCCTGCTCTGTTGTCTGTGTGCTTGATCATATATGTGTTTGTGTGGTTGTGGTGACTTTGTGGGATTTATCGGTACTTTCTACCAAAAACAACTTATTAACTTTTGAACTTCTCTTCCTGCTCTCCACCACCCCTTGCAGTTCCCATGAGAATGGCTTCATGGAGGACCTAGATAAAACCTGGGTGAGATACCAGGAGTGTGACTCAAGGAGCAATGCCCCAGCCACACTCACCTTTGAGAATATGGCAGGTATGGTCCATTTCAGGTACAGAGAAACCTAAAAGAGATTGGACAAAAAAGGTACAGTAGGTAAGGTATTGGGGCCTTTTTTTGTCCAATGCTTTTAGTTGACGTTTTATGCTCACCTGTGTTGGTGTTCACATTTGTAACAAACTCATTAACCTTTAACATCCATCCATTTTGCATGGTTTTCAGAAGCAGGCCCCAAATATATGGGCAACACATGTAGGATTCCATCACACAGAGGCTCCACCCCCTCCAGCTCCTCAGTGGGTTGATTCGAAGAATACCATGTCTACGTTAATCGTCTGACAGTTTTATTCATCCCTCTCATTCACAGGTGTCTTCATGCTAGTTGCTGGAGGCATTGCAGCGGGGATCTTCCTCATCTTCATCGAGATTGCATATAAGCGCCATAAAGACGCCCGCAGGAAGCAGATGCAGCTAGCCTTTGCGGCCGTCAATGTTTGGAGGAAGAACCTACAGGTAAGGTAGCTCTCTCTACAACACAAGAGGTAAAAAGAAGGGTGAACATGAGGGAACGACCTCCCAACAGACTTTTACATAAGAACCACTTTTTGTACAAGGGCTTTAGTTCCCAAGTTTTTCATTCATACTTCTGCTAAAAACAGATCTTTGGTTGCACTGTTTGGTGTGGTGACCAAAGGTGGACGATCTCCATTGCTTGTTCTTAGGCGTCTAAAAGGGCCAGCAATTGTCTAGGCCTCTCTGGTTCAATCAGCCTCCTTCTTCTTGTCTGTCCCAACAGGACAATAAGGAGAGCTCAGGGAGTCAAGCTGTGGGTGCGGCTGGGACTCCATCTTTAGTATGTAAAACAAGCTGATCCATCTTGTTGCCACGCCATCCTTGCTACGCGAATCAGTATATTTAAAATAGCTGATATGCTTAGTTATTCACCAGAATATGACGCTGCTTTCATGGCATGAACCACTTAAATGCTTGAAATCACTTAGTGTATCACAGTTTGATGAAATAGAAATTCCTGAAGATGATGTAGGCTGCCAAAATATTGTTTGCGATATAAAAAGGTAATGTTGATTAGGTACTGCTAGTATACATCATCAAGCTATGCTAAAGAGAACAGGAAGAAAAAAAAGGACAGAGCGCTACTTGGTGTAATTAGATATAGAAGTTAGTCCTAGCCTCAAACTGTAATGAGTCTTTGCTTATATAACTTAAAAACAGGACAAGGGTAATAATATAACATTAAACATATCATAGAAGAATATTTCAAAAGCCCTATCCAGCACATCCATACTATAGTCTAACACAGTCCAACTGAAATGTCTGCTACAAACTCTTGCTCACCTGTGTGTCCTTTAAGACCGATGTTTTCTAGTGAGAAGTCCAGGGAGGTCTTCCCAGTGGGACTGTGATATTTGGTGAGGGGTGGGCCAGTGGGGTGGGAGATGGGTAGAAGTACAGTGAGGCTGTGAGAGCCTCAAGCTGCTTCTTTATTCAAAATCACAAAAGGTCAGAACTGCTACAATAGCATAAACAGCAGTAGCAGTGAAAGGTAAGATCACAGTCGCTTGTCTTTGTGAGCAGGTCAATTTACTGTCAATGTCTATCATCTGCCTCACATGTATAATTGTTTCTGTATGTATATGCATGTAGGCTCTTATGCAGAAAGGTCAAGCAAACACAAAAACACTTTAAATTTGGAGTTTAGAAGACCTATCCCAGATAAAATTGAGGGGTTGATTTAAATATAAAACATTAGTTTGTATGGATCATTCACTGTGGCATTTCATACTTTTTGTCAGCTCTTCCTTTCTGTATAGGAATTTACACAACTTTTTTGATGGTGATATCTTTGCGAGCTTGAGTATAAATATAAATGTTTTGTATGAATACTTCTATATGAATGTCCATATTCAAACACCCCATTTGCACTTGTGTGTACTGCACATTCATAAAGGGAACTGCGTGTAACACACACACACTGCACTTCTGAATAACCTGCCCAATTTGAAATTTTGTCCACTGGGCTGTTCCGTTGTCATCTCAAAAGCACAGAGATGTCAAAAACAAGCTACCCACATTACAATGGTTAATGGTTGTCTCTTGGAGCAGAGCCCATTCAGAAGTGCACTGCCTTCAGGAAAATGAGAAAACAAATGGAAACACTGGAAAAAAAAGGATAATGCAAAACTAAATGAAGCGTGAATGTGCTCTCATGAGATACTATGTCAAAGCTTGCAGCCAGTTACGTGTCTCACTGTGCCGGTGGTCTATGTGGGTCCAGCATGCTAAATGCACAGACAGTGCTCTGACAACAGCCAAATAGGTCGTATTAATATTTTTTTCTTTCTTAAATGCATAAAATTGATGCAGGAAAAACAAGAGTGTGTTTAGCAAAGTTGTTCTTAGATTGCAAAGACATTGTGGTAAGTCCCAAAGTGGTAGACTTTTAATTTGTAGCAGGGAATATCAAATGATATTCAGAAACTTTTAAAGGACCGCAACAAATGTGAAGATGATCCTGAGAGTTTTCCATCAGCCAAAGTCAACTGTATGCTCATCCACATTTTGCTTACTTTATTCACACCCTTGCTCCTACTGCCCTCTGCATGAGTTTAAATGAAATTCACACCACATTTAACCCAACTCCCTGACACCCTAGAGTACATTACTTACTGTATGTATGTGTGGTGTGGATTTCCGTTATACCCTACAAAAAGTATAACGCTCAAAGAGGGTTCTTATAAGTATTCATGTATTGATCAGTATTACTTCATATCCTGTGCTCTTTTGGCATTTTATTGGTTGCTCTACTTCCCTATAAGAGTGTTGTTTTGTTTTGTGATATTACAGACTGCTTGGCTTTGATGTCATTATTTCCTCAGCAAACCCATTTTGCTGCCCTCTGCTTTTGCTTATGGATCTTAAAGTCATATGATCTTTAAAGCAAGTGGATAAATATTCATTTATTTTTCTTTTTTCCTCCCCAATGCAGCCCTCTTCCTCTGTAGAGACTCAGGATGTAAGAATACCTTAATTCGACCTTTTCTTACACAAACACACCCAGTCTTGTGCTATACCTTCGTACCATTTGTAGAGGCCAGAGAGTAGCCGTGTGGGGCACCTTTGTTGGACAGTGGGAGGGAAGGGGGCAAAAAGGTCCCAATCTTCTTCTGTGCCTAAAACCACAAAGTGTTAAGAAGAAGTATTTATGAAACAGCACAAAACAGATGCCAAGGAAGGTCATTTGGGAATTTGAAAGTGCTGCCACTTCATGCATCCAATTCTTAGTCTCTTTGCATCAAACAAGTCTGACTTCCATTCATATTTATAGATCGTTGGGTTTAAGATAGCTTATCAGCGGGGAACAAGGGGATGTGGTTTTGGCAGTTGAAAACCAGCCAGAGAACATGAATAATTGTTCTACGTATATTTATTTTAGGATAGGAAAAGTGGTAGAGCAGACAGCGACCCAAAAAAGAAACCCTCTTTTAGGTCCATCAGTACCACCCTGGCCTCCAGCATCAAGAGACGTAGGTCCTCCAAAGACACGGTAAGGAGGTTAAGGAATGGCATCTCTTTTTACTCGGCCGGTCTCTCTTCCTCTTTCTGCGTCTGTCTTTCTCTCGTCCTTTTCTTCCGCTCCTCTCTCTGTATCTACTTTCTTCTGTCTTAAACGACATGTCATGTCTGAAATCAAGAGAGCCGCATTTCTCTCTGGTTATTCCTCCATTCCTGGCATCTCGGCCACGGCCACGTGTCTGTCAGTCAGTCATCGAGTCACCATTCAGACCCCATCTGTCAGTTAGGACTTAAGAGCTCAGCCATCCTTAAGAGTTAAGCTGAAAGGTTTTAGGACCCAGTGATCAGGGAAAAGGTTCTAACCTAAGAGCTGTTCCAAGAGGAGGGGGCGCTGCACAATGCTGATGTTTCTGGGCTGCTTCTCTCCCTATCGCAACCTCTGGATGTGGAGTGTGTGCTAGTGTGGGTGGACGTGTGTGCCTATTTTGGTGGGATGTGTTGTGCGTATTTGTGCGTTTCTCGTCCCCAAACCTGCCTGATGTTATTGATATGAACAGTCAAATCTTGCGATGTTTGTTTCCCCGACGGCATGCTTTGGTGTTGTGGCGTTTGATCAGAGCAACCGATACCATGCGGACTAACTCATTTTTTTTTAAACAGCGGAACTTTCCTTTCCGACTTCGGAATCATCAATTAACAATGATTTTCTTTTGTACAACTGTTTTGTTTAAGGTCCTAACAAATTTTATTTCAAGGAATGGGAGTTTGAATTCTGTCATCATTTACTCACCCTCATGTTGTACCAAATCTGTATGATCTTCTTTCTGCCATGGAACACAAAAGGAGATAGTGGAATGTCCAAGCTGCTTTTCTCCATTCTGTAATAGCAGACAGTGATCAAGGGCTCTCAAGCTCTAAAAACATCATAAAAGTACCATAAAAGTAGTAATTTATGTGCTATATTCAAAGTCTTATAAAGAAGTCATAAAACACGCAAGAACAAATGACGTTTGGTATCGATGGCATAAACCTGTCATGCAATATATGAATTGAATTTGAGAGAAATTTCAATCTGATCCTCCAACAACATTGTGTGGCTTGGAATATAGCGTTGACAGCAAAATGATTATTATATCATTAATCATTACATAACTATTAATATTATTATATATTATAAAATGATTGTGCTGCCATAGTAAAACCTTTCCAGATATGGAGAAAATTCTATAACTATATATACTACATGCATACTTGTATTTAGTATAAACATAAATAGATCAATTCTTCAAATTTAATAACTGTTGATTTTGATTAACATAAATATGATTTGCTATGGCACCACGACTTATTAAATCGGGCCTAAAAATATATAAATGATTGTTAGTTTTTTCCCCCCTCCATTTTCAGCAGTATTTGCTATATGTTAAATTTTCTCACATTTTATTTAGGAATTATGTTACGTTTTTTTCCCTTTTAAAATGTTTAAGAAAATGGGTAAAGTGGGTTGGGGTGGTGAATGGTGAAGAAAAGGCACAACAATCCAGGTGAAAAGAGAAAAACAATAGTAGCCATCCACAGTGTTTAACCATCCTTTTATTTCTTGATATCAGTGTCGCCTCTCTTTCTATATAAGTGGATGTATATGGATTTATAACTGTCGACGTCCCCTACATGATGTACATGCTACATAGCCTCTCTCTTCCTCTGCAAGCATGCAATATATCTGTCGTAGAAGTAGAGACTGTGTTTTGGTTGCCATAGTAGAAGTAGTTGCATTTTTTTTTGTGGTAGTGATGATACACACACTTTTTGTCTCTTTTGCTGATTCACTGTCTCTCACCAGGGGGCACTGTGGGCTTGATTTGGAAGTGCCAACAGCAAGCCTTCTAAGTGAACATAACAAGAACTCTCTCATGCTCTCTAAGGCGTGCTAAGGGCATTCTTGATGCAACACCATGGAAGACAAAAAAAAAGCCTCACGGTGTCATCAGAAGTATTGCTGAATACATCTATTCTGCAATATGATGATGATGATCTTGACAATGAAAACTTTTGCCTGAAGCTTTGGCTTTTAGAGTTGTTGCATCATATATTTGAGCTTATAAGCTTATTTATTGGCAATGGCATAGTAATAAAAAAAAAAGTAAGCTATAAAAGGGGACACATGCTATAATTAGTATGGTAAACATTACATTCATAATTAATATGTATAAATTGTTTAGAAGAATTTTTATTTTGAAATTATATTGAAATTAAACATCCAAACATTGCATGTGTCCTTGGTTTTTGCTAAACTCTTAAAATTTAGAACAATCTGAAACTTGTTGCTGCTGCTTTTCCATCAATATATGTATTTTGCTTTTTGAAAATGTATTCCTTAGGTATATACATATCGGTCTTGATTAGTAGATCACCAAAAAAAAAAAAAATGTTTGTCTTGTTAACCAAAAAAGCTCTCTGTGCCTCAATTTCACAGTCTGCCACAGCAAGGAACAGAACTTGAAATGATAATAATGCAATAATCCTGTCAGATCAAAATACTTTGTTTTAATAAAAATGTCCTTGCCGTTGCAACATGGCAAGCCTCACCGAGAGACATTTTATAGCTTACAAAAACTGAAAGCAAAAAAAAAAAAAAAGTTTTGTTAATTGCCTTCTGACTGGGCACCTGCATGTCATTGAGTGTTTTGCCAACCCGGCACTGCAGATGCCCATGTGAGAAAACAGCTTGTTGCCCTTCAAACACGTCTAAGCTTGAGATGAGGAAACAGGAACTGCAACTGAATGAGAATTAAATATATATTATTACAAATATAAATATGCAGTGGCCCAGAAAGTATTTGAACATTTGAGCCAAATTTAAAAATGTAGTAACGTCATTGCATCAGACAACAAAATATGAAAGCAACTGGTATTTTGTGTCCTTTAAAAAACTTTAGGAGAAATACTTTGGTTGTGAGGTTTTAATACAGTTATAAATGTTCTTTCAAGTTGAAAGTCAAAAATGGAACCAATGTCCATAGTTAATGTTATGAACTACAACTATGTTTACTCTGCTAGGGTGCCAGTGTGAACGTGAGGGGATCTGATATCATATATCCACTAGAAACCACACTGAGCCAACTGGGTTAAAAGCAACTGCAAATATAGCTTGGAAAAAAGGTCACTGGTTAACATCACTTGTTTGCAGATGCCGTTTGGTTTATATTTCATTATATAATGCAATGACAGTCATATATTTTTAAGTGTGTCGCAAGTGTCCAAATACATTTTGACTTTTGACCCAATAATGCTTATATAAATAACACATAGGTTATTAGGTGACCTAAAACCAGCAGAGAACCTGCTTCCTCTTCTTTGAATATAATTCTTAATGCCACCTAAGGCAGCAAGATAGCTGGATGAACACTTCTCCCACACCATTTAAAAATTTTATAACCTCCTTGGATGTAACAGAATTTTTAAGTGTTGCATTCTATTGTAAAACATAGCCTTTTAAATGTTTCTGAGTCCTGGCCTGAAGGCAAAATTTAGTGCAATGACATCTGAAACATTCAATGGTTGAGTACTTGTTTTGAATTTGCATGCTACTTGCTGCCTTGGGGGTAAAGAAGGAAATTCCGTTCTGGTCTTTTGGGGAAGAGGAAAGGTAACAGTCGCACTAATGTTCTCTATTCTGTGTGTTTTCTACCTTCTCTCTCTTTCTACAGCAATACCCACCCACAGACATTACGGGCCAACTCAACTTGTCCGACCCGTCTGTCAGCACGGTGGTGTGAGGCAGAGAAAGAGGGAGAGTTTAACATAAAGACATGCTCATTCTTTAGAGACAAGATGGAACTAGAGGGGAGCGTTGTAGTACTGCTCCTCTAGGTTTTGCACAATGGATCCATCATGGACGAAAACTACTGAGCAACTTCACCTTTAGGAAGAGCCAATGGGACCTGATGGGACTTGATGGTGGACTGCAAGGGATGGCATGACACTGCAATGCACTGGAGCACTGCGAACACACAGACCATAAAAACACATAAACACATTTTGATGCTAAAATTAGTATACACTATCATTCCATCCATCAGTACTTCTGTATAAATTCTTTATCATTATGTAGAAATATTTCTTATTAGTATTAGTGCTTATTCTTATGTTGATTAAGTGGTTTAAGTATTGTACAGTATAATTTAGAACAAAGAACAAAACATTTCATGTCGCAAGGCCGATTCTACGGCCATTATTTAGAGAATTAACTAGATGTAGTACGTATGAAATTAATTATATTCATCATTTACATACAGTACGATATTTATCTTCTTTAGATTTTTTTTATTGTTTTATTTGCTTTCTGTTCATTGTTTTTCATTCTTTGTCTATATAATCTATAAAGCAAAATGTCAGCCAATTAAGAACATGATCTGTGCTGTTTCAAATATCATTGTCTTTTATATTCTAACATCCCTTTGCATGTAATATGCATGTAAATTTGTCCCTAAAGGATTATGGACAAGAAAAATATATAGTACCCCCTCCCCCCTCCCCCTCCACACATCACAGAAAAGGTATTCAATTTTAGATTTAAGATGTGGCTTACTGTACATCAGTTAATTGCAAACTCTCCTTCAAACTCAACAGTTCTTCCTCTTTAAATGCAGTCATTCTCAACTTCAGTCTGAAGGGTGCATCAAGGGGCCGAGTTTTTTCATCCAACTAGCACTTGGCATCTCATGCAAAACCATCTCTCTGTGTCATGACCTCAGAGATCTTTTACATGAGAAAACCCCAAGTGTTCCCATTTACTTTCAATGCTGGTGCTGTAGTTTCGTATACACCTATTAGTTAGATGGCAAAACTGGCCCGTTCCCAAATTCTGGGGTTGAGAAACATCAACAAAAACTGTACAAATAAGGACTGCTTACTGTAAATGTTCACTTAATGCTATTTATATTACCCATGGAAACTCCCCTATAAGAGAGATCATACCTAGCACTTTAATGTGAATCTGTCGGAAGCTATACGCATATGGAAATTATGCAATTTGCCAAATGTTGATTGTAATAATCATACTTGATATGAAAATGCACATTTGAGAATGCGAAATATGTTATATGTAACTGTCAGCTGTTTGAATTGAATTGAAACACTCCTTTTCTAGTTTTCATATATCAAGAGATTTAGATTTGTTTCTGATATATCAGAGTTAAACTGTGTCAAATTAGTGCATATCGCATATATCTTCTGTTTACTACTATTAGCTTACGCTACTTTAGGTTTTAATCTTTTCCAACTGACAGGTCTATGTACAGTGTGTTTTTCTCATTGCTTGGGTCAATGAATGTGGTTTGTAGTTCAGGAGAACAATGTATTATATCTGATTTCAGGGCATGTGAACGCTGAATTCAGTTTGTGTTGCCTGGACTGCTAGATTGCAGTTGATTTTATGAAAATGTTGAAAAAAGGGAGTGTTTTTATGAGAAACTGTCACACTGTAAATGACACACAAACACAATCAGATGAATTACGTCACATACAGTGACACACATATCCTGAGCATAAGTCTTACTTTAATAAGTGCTACATCATGTTTCAGTTAATTTTAGATATTTCCTCAATGCAGCTTGACATGCATTTCGACAAAATATATAGAAATAACATCTCTGTGTGCCAATAAATTTGTGCCATGTCAGTTGCAGACCACAACTAAGTGTCTTTTCAATTTTGTGAGCATGACATTGTATTCACTATAAAAATATTCATGGATTTGATTTATTTCCATGATTCCCAAATCACTATATATAGCCTATATATATATATATATATATATATATATATATATATATATATATATATATATATTCGTGTATGTACCAAATTTTGAGCATAAATTTGTACCCAGATGTGAGCAAAACTTGACAGTCTGCCAAAACCTTGCTTATATTGTATATAATACATAGGCCTATTGCACAAATGCAGATTTTTTTTCCTTATAGGGTTAGGTTATAAAGTGTTTAACTATCTGTGTATAAAAACAACATGAATATATAACTAAACGTGCATGTGTAAATATGTGATTTATATATAAATGGCGAAATAGATCATTCCTCGAGTAAAATCTCAATGTACGAAGACGAGCACAGAGACAAGTACTGTAGCAGATTCACACACCTTCCACTTTGACTATCCATTTCCCAGAAAGTTCAATATTAGCTACAGTCAGTTCTGGAGAGGTGGAGAGATGCATACATTAGACAGACGCCTACGTTATGGGCTGGGAGTAGTGGTCAAAATAGTGACTTGTTAATCTCTCATCATGAATTTGAAGTATGAGGAAAGCGCCTGAGAGAGTATTTAAGAGGCGGTATCACAATCATCAGTGACAGACTGTTTCTCTTCAAACACCGACGTCTGCAACAACAGGTGAGTTTACTTTAGACTTTGCTGCACGATATTTTGAACTGCTAAACTGTGCCACACCATCCTGCGACACGACGTGCCATTATCGTCAATAACGTGAGTCGCGTCATCTTACCTGCTCTTACAGGATCTGTGTTTACTCCACTGACTGAACGCAGGTGGAGGGATTCTCGCGTCTAAAACAAACATTTTTTTCATTAAACGTTGTATTTCTCCTGCGTATATCATAAAAGTGAAAGACCGAACAACATTTGTGGGAAAACTAATTGAAAAAGTTCTGTTTTTAGCGTTGTTTACATTTAAAGTGCCTCCTATTCCAGGGTTGCCAGGTTTTCTCAGTAAAACCCGCCCAACTGCTACTCAAAACTAGCCCAGTCGCTTTTCAGTGGGGATTCCCGGTAATAAATAAATAAATAAATAAATAAATAAAAAATCGCGCTCCGGTGGGGTGAAATGCCACCGTTGCCGTCACCGTCGTAAAAGTTATTTAAAAATAATAATAATAATAAATTTAACATGTAACATAAAGATTCTTAAAGCGCTTTGAACAAAATGCCATGTTAATTTGTTATCGCTAGCCTTTACATTAATAACGACAAGATTTTTTCTAAAGAAAATGCAATTAGTGCTGGAAAACTCACGTTGCTAGGGGGTTGCCATGCCATGGCATCTCTATAAAGTTGTAGTATATATAGTGTATAAAGTAGTTTTGGGACTTGACCTCAAAGTCTGGTTTCTGTAAATAATAAAATGACAAATAAGTTTATATATATATATATTATAGTGCTGTCAATCTATTAATCGCATCCAAAATAAAAGTTTTTGTTTACATAATATATGTGTGTACTGTATATTAATTATGTATATATAAAGACACATAGCATATATTCTGAAAATATTTACATGTTCATATAAATTATATCATATATAAATATATTTAAAATATAAATGTAACACGTTTTTCTTAAATATATACATGCATGTGTGTGTGTATTTATATATACATAATAAATATACACAATACACACAAATATTATGTAAACAACTTTTATTTTGGATGCGATTAATCGTTTGACAGCACTATATATATATATGTATAAACTAAATATAAACTATATATATATATAGTTGTGTATGTGTTTACACAAAGCACACATTTTTTTAATTTTTTTATTTTTGTTGTTGATGTTGTTGTTGCTATTATTACTTGCACTAGACTGCTTAACCCATATGACCTCTGAATGTTTCTTCTTTCAGACGCTGGCTAGCAGGTGGTAGTGACAGTTGCTCTTTGTTCAAGAAGCTGATCTTCTTTCTGCGACAATGGGAGAGAGAGGGGCATGCTTATTTTCACCTGTTGCTCCTGCTGGGACGTGGATTAAACACTGCCTGTCCACACAGTTCAGGCCTAAACACTCACTAGAGGAGGGTTCCCAAAGTGACCACTGGTCATCTCAGCCATTTTGCACCAGAAAGAGACTTGTGGTGACCCTTCTGGTCATTTTGGCTTTGGTTATCATGATGCTGCTCCTGCTACTGAATTATTATTGTATAATGGTCTGGCACCTGTGTCAACATGAAGAGTCCATTTTCCCAATATTTCAAAACGCCACACCAGAACTGGACAAGCTGGACTGAGATGTTACACATTTTGTTGTTTTGGTTTTGATATTTGTTGCACTCATCTGGGATGCATTTATACGTTATGCTGCTGTGTTGTTGTTGTTTTTCTTTCTTTCTTTTTTCTTTTTTTTGTTTGATGAACTGAAATAATTTCCAGAGTGTGCTATATGTGTGATTTAAGAAGGAAATTATTCACACTGTCAGGTTACTCACTTTGTGAACTTCTAGTTTTGTATCTATTTAAATGATTTCCTAGGTTTGCCATTACACTGAAAATTATGTCTATTTTAATGGGCAAAGTCACTGTATTTATCCATTTATTTAAATCTGTTAATCTTTATCTAGTGAAGCTTGAAATGAAGTTCAGTACTTTTCATAAAACTGGGTTTAAGCTTTGTGTGAATCTTTTAAACATAAATGTCGTGTGAGAAATGTTGTTAATTCTCCTTTCATGCCAAACATACACAGATCAGAATATCACTCAGTACGTGCTTTTATTGAACAGACTGTATTGTAAACAGTAAATCAAAAACATAACCTTTGCCATATTTTTGACGCCTCATTCAATTTAAGGTCTGGATGTGTGGCCTTAATTTAGTCATTCTGTTTTGTCATAAAATAAGCATTACTGCTCATGCATTCAAGTGGACAGTAATCCTCCCCAAAATGTAGATGTTGTCACACATTGTTCTCCTCCCTTTTCAACACCAAACAGTAAATTCTTACCACATGTAGAGTAGTGCATTGTGGATACAAAGTAGGCCTGTAAATGCAAAGTGCCTCAGTTCTTGGCAGGAATTATCCAGAGCATGCTGTCTGTGTCAGCTTTTGAATGGAGGCAGTGGACATTGAAAGAAGAGAAACCTTGTAAATAAAACCGGTCTCCATCACATTAGTCCTGCTGCATAAGAATGACTAAATTTAGTCAGCTGCACTAGCTGACGCACCTTTAGCAGTCACATTTTAAACAGATAATGGAAGAAGATTTAGGAGTGTTTGGAACACTCCCTTATTATCGGAAAAAGGTTGTAATTAGTGCAGAACATATTGAATATAATCTATAGCAATTATTATTTCAACATCAGCTATTCTACTATCTATCTATATTTCCAAATAGTCTTTTTAACAATAAAACATGTACTCTTGCAAAACTTGTTTTTCTTATTATTCTAAAGAAATGTAAAAGAAATGTTTACTGTTGCTAAGTTGCAAAATGGCTATGGGGGGCTTCTTTGTACAAGAGAGGTCTGTTCTCTTGTGAAGGAACTGGGTGGGAAAAGAGGTTGCCCTTGTTCCTTCATCATCAGTTGCACCAGGCGAACCCCAACTTTACTGATGGATAAACTGCTTAAGTTTGTCGTCTCAGCGGCACTCTTTCTGTTTGGAATTGTGTCTATTCTACTCCTGACTGTATCTATACGTGAAATGAGAGAGCCACCACAGTACATGGTAAGTATTACTACTTCTGTGTCATGATTAAAATGTAAAATTATTTATTTTGTATTTTCTCTCTCTTGCGCTCTATTTTTTGTCTGGAAGCTAACTTGCATTTTACACAATGTATCCTGATTAATGGGAAGGAAGATTTTGGCAAATGATACAAAGAGGAATTGTGTTGCTTTTGTAGACAAATAAATCGCCTGAAAGCTGATCACAGAAACTTTATGTTTTAAGTACACACTAATATGTTGTGCACAGAATAATATTTAATTAATCACTCTAATATTCAGTCCTGCCTCAGATATTTAAGAATCCATTTCTAATCATTGGGTTACAGACAGCAACATCAAAACTGAAGGCCACATCCTGAACTACAAGTAAAATTTAGTATCTGAAATTACATTATAACTAGGTATAGTATATTTAGTCAGCCTTCACAAGCACAGAGAATGGTCATTTTGTTCCTGTTCGGAAGCATGGAACAAATGAAGATGCAGACTCAGGATCGTTTGTTATGTCAGATACTTCTGGGAATTACATCTCTAGGAGTGTGTCTTCAGGTAACAGGTACATATTAACTCCTGGGAGCCGTGGATAATAACTGTGTAACAGGTCACGGAAACACACAATATGTACTTGAAATATGATGGTTGTCTCAAAATATGCGATTTACAGTTGCATCTGCTAATAAATCACTGTTAAAACATGTTGTTCTCATTGTATTATGAAAATTTTAGAATTTTACCAAAACTTTGGGTTCTGTTTGAAACAAAAACAGAGGATAATACATTCTAATCACATAGATTTGAATATAAATTTTGACACTTTTTTTGCCTCTCTCTCTCTCTCTCTCTCTCTCTCTCTCTCTCTCTCTCTCTCTCTCATTTCAGTATGGGGTTGTGCTGGATGCTGGCTCCTCACACACTGCCTTGTACATCTACAGATGGCCGGCGGACAAATTAAATGGCACAGGCGTGGTCACCCAGCACAGCGAGTGTCATGTCAAAGGTCAAATGACTTGCTGAAATATTTAACATTTTCAGGTAGATTAATGGTAGAGATATTCATAAACATCTAAAGCATAAATAAATAAGCATCAATATGCATGTTCTGCTATAAGATATTTCAGTCTAGTTTAATAAATATAGAAATGGATGTAATTATTGTGTCTTGGGTTTCTTTGGTGCAGGAGGGGGAATCTCTAGTTATGCTGGGCAACGGGGTGCAGCGGCCCACAGCCTTGAGGCGTGCTTGAAGCAGGCCATGCGGGACATTCCCCCAGAAAGACATCACCGCACCCCTGTGTATCTAGGAGCTACTGCTGGCATGAGACTTCTGAAGTGAGTGTGTTTTTTCAACCTATGTTGCTACATGTAGTATTGAATCGTTTTATGCATACAAAGGCGGCAAATAAAAGAACACATCCTATCTTAAAACACTTTCTGGCTGTCTAATTTTCTGGTTAAACTTGTTGAAGTAGTATATTTTTTCAGGCAGAGTAATGGTAAAGGTATTCAGATAAACACAAACACAGAAACAGAAACAACAATATGCAAAGATATTTGCAAAGATGCAAAGCTTCAATAGGATTTGAAGGGTCAAGCCTGATTGTTCTGCAATATATTTTCTGGCATATAACACTTTTTCACCCTGCATATGGAGTTTATTAAATTAGAAAAGAGAAGTTAGTTCTGAGAAAAGGTTTTTACAGGTGCTTTTTGGTTTTATGTAATCTTAATGCAAATTCCTACATTTAGTGGCTTAATTGTCCAAAAATTTTCGTTTTGGCTCTGAACATTTTATATGTAGTAAAAACAATTTTGCCAGGAGGACATGACTGATTGCTTTTTTCATTAACCTCCAAATACCTTTTTTTTTCTCCATCTTTTTTATTTTTCAGAATGACCAATCCTGACAAAGCATCTCAGATTCTTCAAGAAGTCAAACAAAAAATCAAATCCTTTCCTTTTAACTTTCGAGGAGCCGTAATTTTGAGTGGTCAAGAAGAGGGGGTTTACGGTTGGGTCACCGTCAACTACCTCCTTGAAAACTTCATAAAGGTGCTTTCTTGTTAGAGTATGTCTGTCTCTTCTTGTCAGTGAAACTGTCCATAAATTAATTATCCTTAAACTTTGTTGCTTATTATCATCATCACAGACATCTAAACATTAAGCCAGTGTTTTGATTTATGGTACAGTATTTTTACTGGTTTCTCAACTGCTTGGGCCATCTAGTGGCCATTTTCTGTCTTTGTTTGCTCATCTCCACACTATACAGTATGGCTATGTGGGCCGATGGCTTAACTCTGGCAGAAAAACAATCGGAGCACTGGATTTAGGTGGGGCGTCCACACAGATCACCTTTGAGACCCCAGAGTCAGTTGAGAATGAGTTGAACAGCATGACCTTGCGTCTCTACGGGCAGGAGTATTCCCTCTACACGCATAGTTACCTGTGTTATGGTAAAGAAGAGGCTCTGCGCCAGATCCTGGCCTACCTGGTTGAAGTATGACATTATGTATCACAAATCAATAATACCTCATTGTATATATGTAGACACTATTTTTGTGTTGGTGACTTCTTGGTGAATTGTTTTTGTCCTGTCACAGTTTACATTCATCTAGTATGTTTTCATTTCAGTCACAGGGTAATACTAGCAAAGTGTACCATCCCTGCTACCCATCTGACTTCACCGATGTCTTCAAGCTGGAGCAAGTGTTTGACTCGCCTTGTACAGCGTCTAAGAGACCCGAACCTTACAACCCTCATTCCTGGATCAGGGTGGAAGGCACCGGGGACTACCAAAGCTGCCTCAGCAACACTTCTAATATATTTTCCTTCCAGTTCTGCTCCTTTTCTCAGTGTTCCTTTAATGGAGTTTTTCAGCCCAACATCAGCGGGGGCTTCATGGTGAGAGGCCAAAAAACGGACAAAGTGGAACATACGAGTTTAATAGAATAAAATCTTATGTATTTGTCTTTCTTTTAGGCCTTCTCTGCCTATTTCTTCACTCACAGTTTCCTCCAGCAAAGTACAGGGATAAACATCAGAACCTCTGCTCAGCTAGAGGAGGCTACCCAAGCTGTGTGCAATATGACCATAGAAGAGGTATAATTTGTGAATGTGGTGGTTTTTTTTTTTTTTTGAATAAAATACTAATGCACGTTTTAGCTACCTCAGAATACATTAAAGCCAGTACAACAAAAGCTATCAGGATGTATGAAACATTATGTACTTTACAATAATGACACTGATCTAAAATCTTAATTGGCCTATGACTGGAAAGAAAATATTTGATATTTATAGTCAAATATTAATATTTTAATTACTTTTATAAATTTTTTAGGTACAATTGATATTTCACCCTGAAATAAATTTTTAATAAAAAATGAAACACACACACAATATATATTTAGCATTTTTAGTAATATTGATTTCAGAAGAAATGATTTCAGATATTAACTGGATATTTTCCAGCCAGTGTTTATCATTAAAATACACTGTATAGACATACTGCATTGCATCTCTGAAGCCCTGTAAATCTTAAAAATTCATATCCATATCTTCTGTTTATTATAGATGACCAAGAAAGCTCCAGACTTGAAAAAATACTTGAAGGATTACTGTGCAGTTGCAGTGTATATACAAGTGCTGATGCTTAGGGGTTATAACTTTGATGAGCATTCTTTCCAAAATGTTGCTTTTCAGAAAAAGGTGAGTTTATCAAAATTATACTCATATGCTTGTACATCACAGAACCACCTTAACCTTAACCACAAATAATTTTACAGTTTGCTTCTGAATAAAATGCAAATTGTGTGAATGTGAACTAAGTACACAAAAATGCAAAACCACACATTCGGTCTGTACTGTGTCACAGGCAGGAGAGGCGTCTGTGGGCTGGGCTCTGGGTTATATTCTCAGTGTGAGCAGTCTTCTTCCAGAGGAACCTGCGGGCATCAGGAAGGGCTTGTGTCCTGCTGCATGGATCGGCTTGTTGATTCTCCTAACCGTCCTCCTCACTGCCACTTTCTGTTACATGGCTCTCCTAGTGATTCGGAGGAAAAGGAGTAATGAAGGCGTCTCATAGCTCACTGCTATGCCTACAGCTGTTATGTGTTTGGACAGACTCCACAAAAATGAAATGTTTACTTGTATAATACATTCATACTGTACTGTCTGTGCTAATATTGCATCAAATTTAACAGAAAGTTTGTTTGTTTTGCCAATGACATCAAAACTAGTTAGGAAATTAAATTGAGGCACAGAATGAATAACATTAATAATATTATATATGGTATACTATCTGGTTCCAGCACTGTTCTATTGTACAATCTCAGCAATGTTACTGTTTTAAGAGATTACAGCAAATTTCTTTGTCTTTGTTTATCTTGTGTGATACACTAATCAACTTTATTAAAGGAAATACATGTCTTTTTGATGAGGACTTTCGATGATTTCTGATCAGTGATCCAGAACTCTAGTTTTTCTTTGGCCAGTTCACATATGTCTTCAGTTAATGTACAATAAGAAATTCACAGCATTTCAAATATTTCTCAGACTGAAGGAGTAAAACTGTAAAGTTAATAATTTACCAAGCTGAATTCATTTCTGATGCAAGTCACTGACTATATACAAAACCAAACAGTATGTTAAAAAATAGACATATTTTATTTTTTACCATAGATTTTTACCATAGATTCTAAAGTTAGCTTACTGTTAAACCGGCAAAATGACAGAAATTTTACAGTATTAATAATTTTTTTAAATTATTATTATCAGAAACTTCTTACCATTGTATTTATAATTGCGATTTATTTTTAGGTTTTTTAATTTACTAACACAATAACATAAAAACACCAGATGATGGCAGTAAGCATCTGCGTAATTCAGTGGCTGGCACGTAAAGAAACGTGATCCTACTGCGCATGCGCATATCACCTCCCTTCATATCTTAGCCATTGCCATGTAGAGCTCTTTGGCATTTTAGCTTAATCTGCTACAGCTTTGATTTATTTCCAGGTTTAAAAAAAATGTCCGAGCTTGAAGCTAGTGTATCGTGTTCTCCGCAGTGTGCGGAAACAGACAAAATCAAAAATACAGACGATATCAATCCAGAAACAGTACAAAACACTAACACCAATATTTCTCAGGTTGAAGAAGGTGAGTCTATCAGTTGAAACCCTTCAAAAACTTCAAAAATGCAGTCATGTGAAGTTTATTTGCATCGAATGCTTGTGTTTGAGTTGTTTGAGATGGATTCATGGGTGATAATAAAGCTTAGCGAGTCAACAAGCTAGGCTAGGCTAAATATTAGTACCCAATATTCATCTTAAACAACCACCACAAAAATCCCTTTTTAAAACAATCTGATGTGTTTTTAAGTCGATTGTCATCGTTCATCGGCTGAAAATACACGTTAAGACACAAAACGTGGAGTTAATGAATCATACCATCGTGTAAATAGACCAATTCGCCGATTAAGCAACAATCTAGCAAGGTAGCGAATGCCTTTTCCTCATAATAATCCTCCATTGCCATTGTTATAGAAAGTAACAGCTCGCTTGAGACATTTCAAAACGTTTTAGCGCGTTTTAAGTTGTTTGGTTTTATTTCTGACTAATCCGTATCATTTTATATTTTTTTAAAAATAGTGTAAAATTTATAAGGATTGATGTTTATGTTCTTTTAGACGGTAGTACAAATAAATATATAAATAAATGCTAATTTAGTTATGTTTTTACGTAATTTTAGTATCCACAGACTTGTAACATATTGGTAACTTGATTATTTGAGCTGATAGTACAATGACACATTCAGGAACAAACAGCCTTACCGAATTGAAACTTATGCAAATAATAGAATTCAAGTATGTGTGGCACGTTTTACAATAATGAGCTCTCTCATTTAGATATATGTTCATTGCTGCATGACATTCATTAAAATAATATACAAATTGTCTATTTAGGTGTGCACAACATCAAGACTGTCATTTATTTGGCTAATATTATTAGTGATTTTTAAAATTTTAATAAATTGGAATAATTTAGATTTTACATTATGATGTACCGATGCCTAGATTCAGTTGATTCAGATTTAAAACTATTGTTATTTTACTGGATTTGTGTTTTTATAACAGATTTCTAATATGGGTCAATTATTAGTTATCAGGCATAACATGAAATAGTTGTCAATGTGTTCTTAATTCTGTTAAACTAGCTTTTTTTGCACCACAACAAGCAGATACATTATTACTTGTACGCTTTGCTTGCACACATTGGGCATCATTCATGAAATTTAAGCAGAATGAATTTCTCTGTAAAACCATTTGTGTATAAATTGTCACATTTAGTTCAGTCCAGCAATTTTTGTAAGAATGAATTCATGAACAAAATTTAGCTTTTTTCATTAAATGACAATTTGGCTGCTGATATTTTTTAAGAGATACGGTACATTACTGTCTGTTTCTTGTTGACTAGTTTTACCAAAAGCCTCACAGTGTATCTAAAACCTATTTCTAATCATAAATTTCATGCTGTGTGAAAATCAGATTTGTAAAAAAATAATGAGCCATGTGAGATCATGTCTATGCTAACCACCTCAGCTATATTACACAAAATCATGTTAAGATTATTTCAAACAGTAAACATTATTTTTAATGTTTGATTTTTCTGCAGGGTCTCAGAGCGATAGTGGTCTTCTCAAAGGCTTGTTGACAGATAACTTCTGTCACGTCTGTGAAGCAACCCTGCTTTATGAGTCCCAGAGAGTTTCTCATTATGAGGTTTGTGAGGTTGTTTTTCATGCAACTGTATCAAGTTTTTTCAGGCAACCTCAAAAGGCTGCAGTCATATTTCTAACATTGGTTTCAATGTTGCCAGGGGAAAAAGCATGCACAAAGAGTCAGGATGTACTTGCAGAACAAGAACACTAAAATAAATAAGCCGAGCCAAGATTGTGGAGGCCTTTTGGTATGTAACAGATCATACAGAATATGCATATATTGCTTTTAAGTGTGTGTTAATATATAATAATTCAAATTTTTTTACAGAGAGGTCTGTCTGCAGAGAAGTTCTGCGAGCTGTGCAACATGGTATTCAGCTCTCCAACTGTGGCCAAGTCGCACTATGAAGGCAAAGTTCATGCAAAGAACATGAGAAAAACCAATCCTCTGCCTCCTGAAGGTGAGTAAAATCAAACTGGGGACTGTTAGGTTTGACTCTTCACCATTGTTGGCTAAATCTGTCATAACACTATTATGTTATATTCAAATTTCAGCACCCGTCCTAGAATCCACAATTCCTGATGTCCTCCCATCAGAGGCTGCTGTGCAGAATCAGATCGGTCTGGAGCAGAAGGACACTTCTGACTTGGGCGATCAAGAGGTTGATCTCAGTGACCCCAACAAGTACTGTACACTGTGCAGCGCTTCCTTTAACAACCCTCTGGTTGCCCAGCAGCACTACAGCGGCCGAAAACATCAGCGGAACCAGGCCCGGCAAGAGGTGCTGGATCAGATGGGCGAACAGTCAGATCATGGTATGCGTTAAAATATATCTACATTGACCAATTTAAAAAAAATTTAAATTAATGACAAATTTTGTTCAATAATGCTTATATTGACTTTATTAATTAATGATATTAAAAATCATTTGTGATTTTTACACATTCATGTTTGAGTATATTTTACATTTGATATTTTTTGTTGTTGTTATACCCTCTTTCTTTTACTATTTTGTGTTTCTCTCACGCACACATACAGCGAGCTCCCTGACTTGCCCGATTTGCTGCCTGACACTCAGCTCAATAGAGATGTACCAGGCACACATGCAGGGAAACAAACACTTTGTCAAGTGAGTGACGTTGCTCTCAATCGTTATTTTATCTGATGCCTTTTTTGTTACAGCTACTAGAATTTGGATCTTACTTGGATCTAACTTACTAATCAATGGATCTTTACAGAGATTGGTCATGATTCTTTTTTTAAATGTGGTTTACTTTGTGATGCTTGACAATTCCTGATGAGGGTCATGCGACCGAAATATCGTTAATAAATATTTTGATACCTTTTGCATAGATAGTGTGCGGGATTTGTTTTAGGCTTTTAGAATGAAAATTTCTTTTTTACATTCTAAACGTGTGTTCATGGACAAAATCCCACCATAAATCGCCTTTTAAATTTTTTTTTTATTTAATATAAAATTTATTACAATTATTAAAATATTTATTTATTCTGTGCAAATTTGTAAAATTAGAGAAACTTTTTGTTTGTACATACTGCAGTTATTTCTGCATTTTACATGTTTGCGTACACTGTAAAAAATAATTTTTAAAGTTGTAAATAAAAAGAATAGTTTTTACAAGTAAATACCATTTTAGTCTTTAGTTTTTTAGTGTGTTACCTGCCTTTTTTTTCATTTTTTTTTTTTGTGTGAAATTTACTAGCAATAGTTTTCATAAAAAACATTTTTTTTACTCTAGGCTGTTGGAAAACTCTTCTGTCAACCACTTGTTTACATGCAATATTAAGTGAGATGTCATTAATCTTTGCCCTTAGAGAGAAGAAAGTTATGGAACTGTGCAAATCTCAGAAGAAAGTGTACGACTCCTTCCAGGATGAGCTGGCTGACTACATCCAGGTGCAGAAGGCCCGGGGACTGGATCCCAAAGCAGGGCTGGGCACCATAGGACAAGCAAGCAAGGGTCAGGATGAGAGTGTGAAAGAAGGTCCACAGAAAGCAGAAGAGATGCCTCATCCTGTCCAGTTGGTGCCACGTTTTCCGCCTCCTGGTTTCCCTCAACCTCAATGGCACCCACAATTCCAGTCTCAGGTCAATCAGTTTGGCTTTGGCATGAGAGGCCCTGTCCCTCACTATCGGCCGGGATTTATGCCCCATCCCCGTCCTCCTTTCCCACCAGGTCACCTGTATAAAAGAGGGAGGAGCCCTGAGTCATGTAGCTCCTCCTCTTTCTCAGGCTCCTCCTCCTACACTAGCAGCAGTAGTGACAGCAGCAGCAGTTACGACAGCAGAGAGAGGAGGAAACAGAAGAGGAAGATGAAAAAGCGAGGGAAGAGCAGAAGAGACCAGGAGGAAGGGTCTGATACGGAACGAGGAGAAAGGAAAAAGAGGCGGAAGGGAGACAGGAGAGGAAGTGTAGAAGGAGAAGATGATAGAAAGAAATGGAAGGAGAAAAGAAAAAGAGAGAGGAGCTCTAGTGAAGACGAGGATAGCAGAAGTA
The DNA here is from genome assembly GCA_036784905.1 of Acrossocheilus fasciatus. Classification (NCBI taxonomy): domain Eukaryota; kingdom Metazoa; phylum Chordata; class Actinopteri; order Cypriniformes; family Cyprinidae; genus Acrossocheilus; species Acrossocheilus fasciatus. The sequence goes on from CM071958.1 coordinate 8,016,048, forward strand.
AAAGAAGAGCAAGCAAGAAAAGTAGGAGGCACGGAGATGGACAGCATGCAAAGAGACGAAAAGAAGAGGAACTCTTGGAGAAACAAGAGGTTGAAGTGCACGAGGAACCACAGGGAAAGATGGAGGAACATGTAGAGGTCAGGACAGAAACAAAAGATGGCAAACACAAACACAAAAAAGAGAAGAAAAAAGCAAAAGAGAAGATGAATCAAGAAGACAACAGGACAGAGGAGGAAAGGCTCTGGGATGAGACGATTCTTGGTGTTTTTTAAACTGTAGTTTTTTCGATGATGGTCTGTCAGTATTGTTCTAATAAAACTGCATGGGACCCCAGAAAAGCATTTTGCTGAAATCTTCTGGGCCCTTTTCACTATTTATGCTTTCTGAAGAACTCTAAAGGCATTTGTTTTATACAGAAAATCATCTGATCTCAATTCCTTTTTAAGGAATCAACAGTGAAAATTGTGCCATGATTTACTCACCCTTATTTCATTTCAAACCCATATGACTTTTATGGAACACGAAAATAGATGTTAAGAATGTTTATGCTGCTTTTTTCCAATGCAATTAATGTGTACAGAAGCTCCAAAAATGACAAAAAAAAGTAGAAGTCAATATGACTGGTGCACTATATTTCAAGTTTTTTGGTAAAATATTGCTGGCTGCAATTCCACATATTCAACCTTGCTGCTGTGTTGTGAGCAGAAACGTGGCTTACAAGAAACTACAGCGTTTGTTAAAAACTGGCTTCAAAAGACTTAATGCTGCACAAGTTTAATGAATTAACTGTTACATTTAAGATGCTTTTGTCACTTTTAGAGCTCAGCATCATTCATTCACTTTCACAGTCTGGAAAAGAGCAACGTCAATATTATGCTAAACCTCTCCTTTTGTGTTCCACAGAAGAATGGAAATCATACAGGTTTGGAATGACATGAGGGTGAGCAAATGATGAAAATGTTAATTCCTTGACATGCTCAGGACTACAGACTTTAGGATGTCTCTGGAGCTGCACTCCTCTCTTGGAGAAATCACTTGCTTTATACTTTTTGATGTGTGATGCAAAAACACTACGTGAGCCATCCACCATGTCCATGTGGATATGTCCTTCAACTTGCTTCATGCTTTGATCAAATAAACCCCTCCCACTGTTTATATCAGCATAGATTTAGTATTTATTGTTGGACTTTTTCTAAAAATCTCTTATACATGAACTTTTATTTCTGAATTAATTGAAGCATTTCCAGTCTTAGTCTCAAGGGGGCGATGATTGCAAACGTACACACTACACTGTGGATCTGCTAGAAACGTCTTTCAGATTTAATCTCTCTGTGTTCAAGAAAGACATGAAAACAGGAATGAACAGTGACGAGAAAATGAAGAGTTGTCAGAATATAGGATATTGCATATTGTAAACATTTGCCTGAATCAGAAGAGCTCAATCTGCAATCCTTGTTTTTGTTGCATTTCTGTGTTTGTGTGAAACAGTAATGTGACGCCAGGCTCATTTGATGCAGCATATGCTGGAATATTTTTGTTTGCAGGTCTAACAGGTGCAAGAGTTGAATGAGGACACGACTGCTACTCTGTTGACCTCTTTCTTGCATAGAGCTGCATTTCCTTTTTTGTGAGTTATCACAATCATGCAATCATCCGTTTATTTAATGACTGTGCTGCTAAACAGATTTCCAATGTCTCCATTAAAGAATCCTTAACTAACTTTTGGATCACTTTCTGAGCGCTCAGGGAACATACTGATCGTGGGAGAAGGTGGATGTGTTTCAAAGGAAATCATACTTGAAAATGCATGAATTACGTGTCCTTTTTCACATTCGCATGTAAAATGGGATGGTTCAGTCAAAAATGAGCATTTTGTAATTTACTAACCCTAATGCCATACCAAACTCATGAAAATGGGGATGTGGGCTGGTTAGCAAAAAATGACGAAAAAAGCATCTTAAAAGTTTTGCACTGTATTCCAAGCCTTATGTATTTTTGTGTCGTAAACACAGTAAAAATTCTGCTCTCCACACCCATTTAAATATGGTGCCTTTAGATGCATAGGTTAGAACATGAGGTTTGAAATCGATTTTATCCATTTATCCATCTTCCGATTTACAGTTTCAAGCCAATTTGAAAATGTGGATGCACAATTGGAATTATAATTGACTATAATAATTTTATGATACTTATATTTATGATAATTTTATGGTGACTTTTTGTCATTTTAAAGACATGCCGGATCCCCATTCCCTTTCACTTTATAAAATAGAGTAGCCTAGTACATTGTTCAACATTTCTACTTTTGTGTCCAACAGGAAAAATAAGTTATGCGCTACCAGTCAAAAGGTTGGAATAATTTTTTGAATAAGTTTTTGAAAGAGGTCTTTTATGTTCACCAAAACTGCATTAAGTTGATCAAAATACAGTAAAACTGCAATATTAAAATTAATTCTTTTTTTTTAAGTAATTTATTTCTGTGATGGCAAAGCTGAATTTTCAGCAGCCGTTACTTCAGTTTTCAGTCATGATCCTGCAGAAATCATTCTAATATGCTGATTTGCTTAATTTTAAAAATCTAAGTAATATAGTGTAGATGGAAAACATGATGGTGGGTAACAATTTTTTTTTGCGTGAAGTATCCCTTTAATTTACATGCACGAAGAATTGTAATGTGTGTAGTTCTACTAAACATGTTTTGATCTTCAAATGCACTTGTATTAAATTGTGGATCTAACACCTGTAGCTTCTCACACAGCTTTTGTACTTCAGAACTGTATGAACTTTTTTCCAAGTCTTTGTAACCGCAGAGTTGAAAGCCCTCCGTAGACACAAGCTCGTCGACAGTCGCGCTAAAGCGTTCTCTCGAGCCCCCTGAGATCTCCTGTTTTCAAAGAATCGTGTGGTTCGGCTCCCTGTGTCTTTGTCGTACCCTCGACCTCCAAGACGTGTGCGTCTCCCACATCCTCCCCTCTTCACGACCCCTCCACGGGCCCATGAGCCCCTCTAGCCCTCCTCAAGAGACGAGGGCCAATGAATGAGATCTTTTAACACCTCGGCTCGAAAACTCCCACACAAGCCCCTCTGAGCTTCAGGCTCCAGAGTCCCACACACTCAAAAACTTCATTAGTGCAGTTTATCTAGAAAGTGGAGTGGAAAACAAGCACGTTTATTTGTTTCGATTGCCTAAGCGAGTTGAGAAATGTTGGGCTTCTGAATAAAAACCAACAATTTGACTTTGTGGTGCAAAAACGGGCCTGTAGTTTTGTTCTTCAGGGTTGTTCGGTGTTACTGTTGTAATGCTAGGGTGGAATTTTCAGTGCAAATTAATGAACAAACTTTAATTTACTTATTAATGAATTATTATGAACTAATTGTATCTGTAACTTAATATGATCTGCTCTATCGATATGTGATTGCAGTAAGCGGTTTTACATTGTGTGAAAAAAAAGTTTTCCAACATGCATTTTTTATGGTTTATTGGGTTAAGTTTTAAGCGCTTTAGTTTTTCTTTAATTTGACCTAATTATTAATTCAGCCAATATTGAGCAGTTACAACTGTGTCCATATAATACCAAACAAGTTTTTTATATATATGTGTAAAATATTCAAAAATAGTATTTTTTATATAATGTTATGTATTTTTATGTATCTAATTTTTAATCTTTTAATGCATTTTCAATTTTCTTCATCAGTAATTAAATCCAAAGTGGTTGTAACTTGTTTCGGCTGTACTTTGATGTAAATATTTTAATCAGCATTTAAACTTAAGACATTGTGAAGTCATGCGTTTATACAGAAGATATCTGGGAGAGCCTTATGGCACACATATTGAGGGCATAACGTAACATGATAAAAATCAACACTTTGAGATTATTTTGTTTTCCACAATGCTTTTTCAGTATTAATGTGTGTATTTTTATAGGCATTCATTAATCAGCACTGGCAGTGTGTTTAGTTGAATATGTGATTAATTTCAGTCTTACCTGATATTTATCACAAGTGTTTTTATATTACATGTTTGTGTTTGATTTGATACAGTGCCAGCTGTTGTGTTATGTGGACAGATGCAGGTGTTTCTCAGGTCACACACCTGCATTTGGGTTAAAGATCATTTTAGGAAAGACGTTTGGGGTTCAGCAAACCTGTGCGTTTTGTTTCAGATTAAAAAGAAGAACAAAGTCTTTACTAGAACTACACAAATAACACAAATGACCAGTGGGTTTTCCTAAAAATGTGACGTTCTAGCTATTGAAATTGATTTTCAGATTGTTTAGATCTATTTTGTGAGTTCACATATGCTTGCATTTTTAACTACGTCAGTTTAAAGCCGTTAAACCTCTAACTTTTCCAACAACGTGTTGGTTAAAATATACGTTGAGTTCTTTAAGATGTCTATTAAATCAACTCTACTCTCTGAATATGACTCTAAAACATAATTTAAAAAAGCTGAAATGCATCATAATTTATATATTAGCAACAGTGGATTGAGAAAATCAGCCTAAATGTTTTCGCTTTGCACACTGAAAGATGACTTTGTACTTCAGAGGGTTTGTTAAAATCATACTTTTTAATACTTTTGCGTGTAAAATAGCCAATAGCTGCTATTTACTTGGTAACGAAACTTGAAATTTGTGTATTGCCGAAAAGTCTCCTGATTTTTCCTTGATGTTTTCTTCTGTTTCTCCTCTTGAGTCATATTCTGATAGGCTGTCAGTAATTGGTTCATTGGCCCCACACACTGCAGGCCCTCCTTTCTGCGTGACACATGAAGAACAGAAAGGAAAACACAGACACACAGTTGACAGCTCACACACAGACGCCCAAGGATGACCCTCTCTTGCATGTGCTTTTGTTTGTTCGCATGGATGGCAGGTAAGAATTTTCCTTCGCATTATATTTTAAGAGCTGTCAAACTTTTAATATGTTCAGACCTGAAATTTAAGTGATACAGTATTATGAGCTCAGTAGTGTGAGTACATCTGCAGAAGTCAAAGTAAATTGATGATTGCTGTTATATCTTTTTTTCGAATACTGTCATAAATTGATGTGTCATCAGACAAATATGGTATTTTTAAAGAATCTTTTAAAATAACATTGTGTGAAGGTATCGAAGCTACGTTGTAGGCCCAAAAACGTTTGCATCCTCAGGCAATTACGAGATTTCTTGCATTTTAAAATGTTTGGATTTGATGTAAGTGTTTGTATATTTTGCTAACACAATGCTTTCACATTTGATAATATATAAAAGTTTTCCGATATTTATCAATGTGTTACGAGCCAGATAATCCAATAAGTCTATGTGGAATAACAGCTTGTTCATTTGCATATAAATATATTTTACTGTAAAAGACATATATGTATTAATACGTATATTCTTAAAATGCTGACTATTCTTTTTTATTATTTAAACATTTTCGCTCTGGTTTGTTTGTTTTGTCTGGTTTTCCAGAATGATCTACTCTGTCGAAGTCAGTGTTAAATAAAAATCAGTTTGCAACTAAAATCTGATTCACTAAAGATTCGCTTTCATGCTTTCACGCTCTCAACCTATTTTGGATCTCATATGAATCTATGCCCACATAAGCATATCTCAAAGTGTCAAGGCAAAAACATGTGCTTTTTCCCCCCAGGCACTGATAAGAGAGGAAAACTATTTTGCAAGAGGATATATACAACACAAATTGCCCATAAGCATACTGTCTGTCTATTCAGGTTTCCATTCTTACATAACAAGGAAATTACTGCCTTATGTGTATCTAATTCTGTATGGTCTATTGTGAAAGGGACTTTCAGCATTTTCTGTTGTTTTGTTCCACAGTTTCTAAGTCTATTTTAAACACCGTTGTACTTTCTGTATAGAAAATGAAGATGTAAAAATATCTGGTTTAATACTGTGTATCAATGCCCTTTGAATAGGTACCATTCATATGCCTAAAAAAATTAAGTAGCTAAACTATGTCGTAAACCCCAAAATTAAAATGTGCATAACGAACAAAGCAGAACTTATGATTTTTTCTTTGTTTTTTCCTTTAGCGGCTGTGCTGCCCACCTTCCAAGCTACGCCGTCTGTTCTCTACGTCAAAATCAACGGCTCGGAAAGTATGTCCTGTGAATGTCCAGATCACTCCTGCCAGGAGGTTTTTTGGTACCGATACCTTGAGAGGACAAAGACTCTTCAGTTCCTCTTGTATGTCAACAGCGCTGGCAGAGAGCAACATGCAGAAGACCTGAACGCCTCTCGTTTCAAGGGCTCGGTGTCCTCCGGACAAAAGGTGGTCTACACCTTGCGTATAACAGGACTACAGAAGGATGAAATGGGCCTCTATTCCTGCATGTTTAAAACTAAAAATATTATGCCAGTTGGATATTACATAATGCCTGGAGGTATAGCAGCGCTCTCTTTCTCTCCGTTTTGGTCCCCTACCCTGTTTTTTCTTAAATGGTGTTAGTGAACGAAAATTTTAGGATGAAAAAAGTCAAGAAGACCAAAGCAATGAATCTGAGACACCTAATGTTGGTTTACAGAGTCATGATAGTAAAATCACACTAGCATTGAACGTGAGGATCTTTACCTGGCGTTAAGTTGGAGATGTTTCCAAATATACACATTAATGTCTTTCATGGTGCTCAAAATGACTAATAGGAGACGTAGTAAGACTGAAATAGAAGTGTTCAAAGATGCTGAGATGCTTGGCCTCAGAATCCTAGAGTTCTGTTAGTTTACGCAGCTTTGACCTGTCTGGAAAGATCATGTTAATTGACTTGGTTGTCAAGTTGCTGGACACTGTGGGTGCAAAATTTTCTAGTTTTATATATGTTCTGTCTTGATGTTCTCTGTTGTTTGTTCTCCAGTGAATCCTCCGACAGTTCGGCCTCCAACAGTCACGACCAAGACGCCCAAGACGCCCAAGAGGATCTGTAATTGCAAACTCCCCAGCTCGCCTAAAGGTACGGACTGAGACGTGCTGTTAGATGTTACTGATTTTGTGCTGTTTCATATTGTTTAGTCTAATTGGTTTCTTTGTGTCACGTTGCAGGCTGTCAACAATCAGTGCTTTGGCCGGGCATTGGTGCTCTTTTGCTTTTGGCCGTTACACTTGCTGGCACACTTTACTACTTCAGTCGTGAGTACACACACATACACACACACACAGAGTTTGCATATGTCTTTGTAACATACTGGTACATCACAGTGGTCAATGAAAGAACTTGACAACTTCAGTTTGGCCATGTGACGTTTACTCTCGCATAATATAGTTTCAGATGTTCAGAAGTCCATTGTGAGAGTTTCTGAAGTTCTACATCACAGTGCTTATAGTTTAGTAACAGTATAAACAGTTTACTATATAATAAAAGTGAAGTTATTTAAAATTTCATATGCACATCAAGTCAATTTTTTTCTTTTTTATATATTGGGACAGGTCTACCTAAAAAGTGCAGACATCGATTTACAAAGTAAGTCAAGAAATGTTTCAATCTGTTGCTGCATATAGTGAAATTTTCAGTGTTTTTTTTAAAAAAGCAATTTAATTTATATTTTTTATAATCTTTTGGCCTTTCAAACATGAAAATTAGCAAATAAACGGAAAGGTTATGTGTTAATGTTCATTTGCGACACTGGTGTCTCGCATCAAAGTCCTTTACATATGCATTTGCATTGGTTCTGTTTCAACAGCTCGACTTGTTAGACTCAGAAAAACTTTGATAAGAACTTAAATAGTTTGTTAGCCTATTTCTGACAGTATCATGAGCTTTAAGACATTTTTTAAACTTTTTAAAAATATACTTTGTCATTTTCTCCATAGGACGAATCAGTTGCGATGAGGTGGAAGAACACACTCTTCATGTCAAAACAAATGTAAGCATCTACATTTGGATCGAAACATGATTTACCTTTAAAAAGTTTAAATACAGTCTTTGTCTTATATATAATAATCTCAGTTTTTTTTTTGTTCATTTGCAGGCAGTGGTCTTTTTTCTCTCTAAAGTGTGGACCTGTCGATGTCTCCGAAATTTTGCCATGGTTTCACAAATATCAAATATATCGGGGTTTAGAATGTAAAAAATATGTGTATATAAAAACAATAGCTTAAATTTACAGTTCAGTGTTTCATCGGACGTTATTCAACCAACAGTCCACTTAATGAATTAGATTCACTGTCTGACTTGACTGAATTGAACCAGAGCAGAACACCAGGATCACCACAAAACTGAACTCACTCTAAACTTGGACTAACCTCAGCTGTCTTAATCGAGCTTTGAGTTTTGTTCTTGCCAGTACAGTATGCATAATTTGTGACTGAATGTACAGTTTTCTAATTTTGATGTTCTTTTTATGCTGTCGTCTTATGCTTTCATGTTATGCTCATTAAATAGTTATTTTAATCAAGTTTAAATTAAATGAGTGTATTATTGAGTGGGTTATTTCTCTGATGACACTTGTTTTGTTTTGTAGGGTTTTATGGTGTCCCCCGTCTTACATATCTGAGGGTGTGTTGGTTTATGTGTTTGGGTGTTATCAAGTTTCCCTCTCTGAGCGTGTGCGTTCTTGTTATGAAACTGTATCACTTGATATTGTGTGATCACAGACAGAAAGTCTAATTAGCTTGAAGTATCAAGTCAGGGCGATAGACTACCTATACATACATGTTCATGGTTAATGTGGTGAAATACACCTGTGGTTAGTTACTCTGCTAGGAAACCTGTTAGAATTTGGGGAGAAATGAATTGAAACATCCACTAAAAATCACAAAACTCCAGTAAAAAGTTGGTAAATAAATACATTTTTTATATTTTCTCATACACAAGGCAAATATGGATCAATTTAACACTTCAAATTAAAAGGAACTAATACAGGGGGAAACAATACAATCAAAAAATAAATAAAAGGTCTGTCAAATAAACAAAAAATATGTGGGTATGAGAGTAACTGTGCTGCCATTCATGTGCAGCTGTTCTTCCTGATACTTTGAGGCAAATGAACAAACCTCTTCCTGTGCAAAAAGACAGAACATTATCTCTCTCGCATCGCTTGTTCAACTTTGAGCTCTTCAGCGCTACACTGAAACAAAACCACCACAGAGAAACCACAAACCTTGCCGCATGGAGAGCGTCACAGGCACAGACTCTTAACACAAAACCTCCATTACACGGTTCAGTCTCTATACTAAAGCATTTTATCATCAGTTCATTCGTTTTCTAATGCTTTCAAAATAAATAAATACTAAATAGATGGATGGATGGAGTACAATAAAGGTCAAAGAAAAAGAAACATTATTCGAAAACATCAGTTTTATTTCTTTATTGATTGTACAAAATGACGTAAATGTTCAATGAAAAATATTTTTTTCTTTTCTACACAGCAAGCAGAGTACATTACATTCATATATACACATACAGTATTATTTATTTCAGTACAAAACTAGACAGTGCACAAAACTTTAAAGTATTTCAGTTACATTTGGCAAATGTTTTATAAGAGCAATACATTGCTACAATTGTTTACAGTTCTTTTAGTCTTCCTAAATTAAAGCAAAGAAGAAAAAAAGAGAATGGATAACACATTACTCGCAGCAAATATCAGGTATAGGTCAATTTGAATAAGCTGTGAAAATACATGTAATCTTAATAAAGTGGATATTCTCAAATGCAAAAATGAATATACTTATCTTGCTTGAGGGCTAACTTTGGGTTTTGTTTACAACGTGCAAATATTCAGAAAAAAAGAACCAAAATTCTTATTCTTAGTGGCATCTTATTGGCTTTCTTTGTGATCTTCGTCTTTACTGATGTGCATCTGCACACGACTCATGACAGAATCTGACAAGAAATAAATTTGAAAGCATGATAAATTTTCACCGACTCAGATTTAAAAGCATTATAGCTGTATTTACAGTATGTCACACTATGTGCAAAATTTACCATCTGTATTAACATGTTTAGTCGAGTTCGACTGTGTACTGTGCCTCAAGTAGGTGATATCCATTTTGGGTCACGAGACCAACACCTTCGGCTATGACGGGTTAAAAAATTACAGCAAATAAATGATAAAATTATGGTAACGTACATAGGATTTAATATCATTAACCCTCAGTGCCAAAAGTTAATACTTTCAGTTAACAATTTATAAAGAAAATAACAGCTTTATATTTAAATTCTGCTTAAATCATGTTATATGTGGTATTTCATTATTAAACAAAGGTAATTTTAGATATAAATATAATATTTCATAAATTGTATTATACACACACACGAAATGTAAAACAAAATGACGTTTTAAAACAAGGATTGCTGAAGTATGTTTTACAAGAAATTACTATTTCAGTCTTTCTACTTTAATCATTTTTTTTCTATGGCATTTATTTTAGTATATATCTGCTGTAAAAATGCATGTACAAGCTTGCATTATTTTAGATTTTTTTGTAAACATCCTTGTAATTAAATAGAATCATTATCCTGTGCAATAACACAGTACTAAAATATAATCACACAACTGTAGAATGTTTTAGAGAAACAAGAATCAAAATTTATTTCAACACTGATAGACATAATTATGAGGGACATATAAAAAAATCCCATCGCGAATACATTTCTGTGAAGTGGACAGAGTGCAGGTGGCGTTCAGAAACTTACATGCTTTCGATTTTCTGTTTCCTATCATGTCTGTACACGTTTTACACCTGTACACCTCTCATGTATCTTTACACGGCAAACGACATTGAAGTAAACATTAAAGTAGCAGGTTGATTCTGCAAACATCGTCTACACCTTATGAGAACTGATTAAAAACCATTCAAAAAGAGCCCAGAAAAAACATGCCAGTCACATTTCTAAAAAGTGCAACTGTACTTTATAATATAGGGGTTTTGAGAAACATTAAAAGATAATGTTAATAATACAGAAATGAGCTACTATTAATCTTTTAGCGCATACTACACTGAGACCACAAGTAAAGTCTTGGCTGAACAAAAAGGTATAAAAACGTTACCAATTCTACTTACATCAGACTATGATCTGTTGTGATACTGTAATCTCTCCCTCTGTGCTTCAGATTGATGGATACAGCGTTTGAATCACCTGAACCGAAGAGAGTCCTAATGCTGCAGGGACTGAAAGTCTGATTTTACTGATCACTCTCTGAACTGAGCTCTCTGGAGTGGGCAGCTGTTTTACTTCATGTAATATTCCTCTGTTGTGGTGCGTGTGAGGATGAGTTGGCCCTCTTCCTCCAAGGAATCCCCAGGTAACCCCCATCCCCCTCACCTTCACCTCTGCCTGGGCTGTGTTTGGGGTCTGAGACCCACATCTCTGAGATCAGGTTCTTTTGGTGAGTCAGACAGGGATCCCCAGGTAAGAAATCAGTGAATGATGAGAAATTACCCAAACTGAGAAAGTGACTCAAAGCTAAATGGGGGGCCATGGAAACTGAGGGTGGACTGCCTGTCATAAACCGTCTCTCCGTTTGACTGGAGGTCTTCCTGAACACCCACCTGCCAGATATAAAAAAACAGAATCTCCTTTTAAAGATGGGTCAACGTTTTTTTTTTAATGTTGTTTTTGATTATGAGAAAGAAAAGTTATAAAAAAAGAATGTTTTCATCATTTTCAAGTTTTTAGCAATGGATTTTCTATAATCAGTATATAGGCCTACTGTGTATCATTAGGTCAGCTGTTCACAAACATTGAAATATAAATAGGAAAGGTTAATGATTTGTTTGTATAATAATGTACAAAATAATTTTTACTTAATTTAATCATTTTAACTGAATTTAATGTTCAGATAGTATGCCAGGTAAATATTTGAAAGCATTTATATATGTAGGCCTATATGTATGTATTTACATAAAATGACACTTAATTTAAATGTAATAAAATTTCGAATTTATTATAACAAAATGTTGTTTAAAATTTAGTTTTATAATGCAATTGTATTATTATTATTATTATTATTATTATTTAATATAATTTATTATAATAATGAATATAATAAATATATAAGATTTATATAAAATATTATAATATATAATATGCTATAATATTATATATTATCATTATTTATTATAATTAATATTTATTAATAAATATTATTAATTTATTATAAAAAAATTAGTTTAAAATTTAGTTTTATGATGCAATTGTATTATTATTATTATTATTATTATTATTATTATTATTATTATTATTGTTTAGTCTATTTTGATTTATTTATATAGAATATAAATATCAGGGAAACTTTGTAATTTTGCAAACTCACATTGTACCTATGTAAACAACAACGATAATAATAATAATAACAATCATAATAAAATAGAAAGTATTAAAATACATGATTTATTATTTATTATAAAATATTGTTTTGTTCCCGTTTTATTATGCAATTGTGTTATTATTAATTGTTATCTAATTATAAAATAATAATAATTGTTGTTATTTATAGTTAATGATAGTTATGTTATTATTATTAAATAAAATAATATGATAACGTTCAATGTAATTTAATCAACAATTGTTTTGTTAAAATCATTATTTTATAAATATATCATTTATGATTATGTTTAAGATTACAGTTATGTTATGTTTTTATCATTATATTATCTATTTTATTTATTTATTTTATTTTCAACAGAATTTGTATACCTGACAGGTTCGTCAACAGATTTGTTTTTGCTGCTAAAATCGTAAACTCATATTTCTACTGTGTAACTGCGTGACCTTAGGCTACGTGAATGTTACGTTAATTTCCAGGCGACGTAAATATAGACTGCATGACGTCAGGCCGTGTTGCGAAACACAGAAGAAAGGTGGCGCTGTTGTCAGTGATGTAATGTAACCATAATGTGGGCAGCATCTTTTTCACCCCCTCTCACATTATTTGGAGACTCGCTGAACGCCTCCAGAACAAAGGTGGTCTGAAGCTTTCTTACAAAGCGATGAACATCTTTCCACTCTTCTTGGGAAACATTGTGATCCTGTCATGACTTCAGGTGATACTGCAGACCTTTTTGAGTTTTTCCCACCGAGATATGATAGCACAAACACACTTTTCAAGCTAAATATCTGACAAAATTAAGATTTTAGGTCACAAACAGTCTCAAATGAAGACAACAAGTGTTACTTTCTGATTCTCAAACGTTAGAGGAACATGTTGACAGTTAATGTGGTGAACCTGAGGAGAACTTAATTCATACTAATGACAGCAGCATTTTTTTTTTACTTTTTTTATTTTTTAGTTAGGCTATGATTATTATTAATATTTTATATTTAGCCCTTCTCAATGTACCAAAGTGATCATTTCCGATTTTTTTTCATTCGATAATATATCGATAATAAATCATAAATCGGTTAGTCTTGACTGATGAACGAGATCGGCCAGAAGAAGCAGTGAAATGTAGCAACATCACTGACCTCTTCAGGGCTTCAAGTGCAGGTCAGTTTCATCTGTAAATACGCTAGATAGTTTTGTCTTTATTAACGTGGTTAAGTAGCTATTAAACTGCTATCAGTAGCACCCCATTATTATTATCATTCAGAATACTGTGCTAAAGGACATCAATATCGATTGTAAAGTTACATTAAAAAATTTAGCAGAGACAGTTAATCACATGGATTTATTGAACAGGGAGCTGGAGCAGACCGCAAAACAAAAATACTATGAGTCACAGCCTAATAATTCAACAGTGTGTTCAGTATTAGAATTTTTCAACAAATAGCCTATATTGTTCTACTTTTAACATTTAGAAAATGTGTTTTAATACACTACCAGTCAAACGTTTTTGATGTTAATGTTTTTTAAAGAAGTCTCTTCTGCTCATCAAGCTTGCATTTATTTAATCCAAAAATACAGCAAAAACGGTAATATTGTGAAATATTTTTATTATTTAAAATAACTGATTTTTATTTGAATATATTTTAAAATGTAATTTATTCCTGTGATTTCAAAGTTGAACTTTCAGCATCATTATTCCAGTCACAGAAATATGAAAGTCACATTCTAATATGCTGATTTGCTGCTCAAAAAACAGGTATTATTATTATGTTGAAAACAGATTTTTTTCAGGTTTCTTTGATGGATAGAAAGTTCAGAAGGACAGCATTTATCTGAAATAGAAATCTTTTATAACATTATAAATGTTTTATCATCACTTTTGATCAATTAAAAGCATCCTTGCTAAATCAAAAAGTAATCATTTCTATAATAATAATAATAATAATAATAATAATAATAATAACAATGTTTCTTTAACAGCAAATGAGCATATCAGAATGATTTCTGAAGGATCATGTGACACTGAAGACTGGAGTAATGATGCTGAAAATTCAGCTTTTTGATCACAAGAATAAATTTCCTTTTAAAATATATTCAAATAGAAAGCAGTTATTTTAAATATTAAAAATATTTCACAATATTACTGCTCTTGCTGTACTTTGGATCAAATAAATGCTGGCTTGGTGAGCAGAAGAGTCTTCTTTAAAAAACATTAAAAATCATTAAAAATTATTTTCCACGGCCCCGGACTAAGGATTTAGAACTTTTTATGTGATGGCCATACAAATAATAGGGTTGTCTGTGGTTTCAGAAATTGTTGTGGATGTATAGGCTATACACAGAAAAAAAGGGGCCAAAACTGCACCTTTTGGGGTACAACAGCTTGTCGCTGGAGCAGTACCCTTAAAAGGACATCTTTGTTCCCTTTTTACCCCTAATAGGTAGGCCTACATATTAGTACCTTAAGGGTACGAATTACTACTCTAAGCTACTAATATGTATCTATTAGGGGGTAAAAAAAGGTACAAAGATGTCCTTTTAAGGGTACTGCTCCAGTGACAAACTGTTGTACCCCAAAAGGTGCAGTTTTGGCAACTTTTTTTTCTGTGTGGCCTAAAACAGTGTGAGATTTCCCAGCCTGAAATTGCATCCCAGTCCGGCCCTGCTATTACACATAGTTAATTAAAAAAAAAAAAAAAAAACGGCTTATAAAAGTGAGGTTAATTACATGCATTCATGCACTTAAGTGAGCTATTCATGTAGATTAGCATTTTTAAATTCAACATTTGTAACCGTACTGTACATCCTCCTGACTACGATTTCCTAAGACGTGTGTGAGTGAATGAGAGTGAAAGAAACATAAACGTCTTTGAAAGTGAGTGTGAAAATATTCACACTTCATAGTTCATAGTTCATAAATAGATCTTAAAAACGTGAAAGAACAAATCGTGTGGACGCCACAAACAAAAACATTCCATGCATAGGCTATATTTAATAGCCTTTGTACACCCTAACGTCACGGTTTCAAAGCTGACTGAACGTTGCAGGGCCAAAGTCTCCCACCGAAGAGACATGTACAGCCCCACTCACTCAGAGCGCGTCACATGCGGTTTGACGCATGATCAAAGAGCTGCGCGCGCCACTGCTGGTGCATGCAGACCCCCTTCAGGTGCACGCATGCTGCACCACTGCACTGACAATACGACAAGCCACTTACAAAACAACAGACACCTGTTTGATAGACCGAAATTTAAAAATCATCCACACTGATACAGATGTTTTTCATACTGTAATATTCTTACAGAATTCTAGCTAATTTTCTACCAGATCATGTAGTGAGATTTATGCTTATTTGACCTACTCGGTATAGGCTACTTTTTTGCACACTTACATTTTCAATTTTACAGTTTCTTGATTTGTTTTATGATTCATTGCCTAATTATTTTACACTTTATATTGTGATTAAAACCTAATAGGCAGTTAAATGACCCCATTATGACATCTATCTACATACTTTCTATGCATTTATTCGGAATAGATCTATTTGAACTAATTTAGGCAGAAAAGTAGAGAAATGATGAGAAATAAACCTTATCCTTACACAATCAAAATTGTATACTTTTATGTACACTAAAATTTGATTTGCATTTCTATATTTTTATGCTGTCTGTCCATCATTTTCTTTATTCATGTTTCATTTTTTTCTGCGTTTGTGGTCCATTCATTTTCTTTAAATGTTATATATTTTTTATATTTTATATGTATAAAATAGTGTATGCATTTTAATAGCAAAAAAAACAAATAGTACATTTTGACATTTATTTCTTTTGTACAATTTGTAAGTAGTTGAAAATCATGAAATGAAAGTGAGGGTTTGGGAGGGGCAGACGGGGAGATTTTTTTCATCCTTTTAGTTGATTTGTTCCTGGTGTTGTAGAAGAGCTGAATGTTTGCGTTGAGAATTGAAAAAAATGTATCAAATATGCATTGGATTTTGTGTGATTTTGTCCCTCTTCGATGGTAAGAACATTCTCTTGTATATAATATTGCATTTTTATTATAGGAAATGTTTTTGGTATGAAAGTATGAGATTGACAGATCGCTTGTGATCATTTGAACAGAGTAAAAATAACGACTCAGATTTTGCCTGGAAGTGATCATTTGTACATTATTTTGTATAGTCAATTTTATTGTAGACTTATTTCTGTAAAATAATACTTTTTTAAGTTCAAATTTGAGCAATTTTTTTTTAACATAGAAATGGCATGGAAATTATGATACAATACAGAAATTATGGCATATATTTACATTTGCCTGCTTAAATGTATTAAAAGCTACGTTTCAGTTAATTCAATAGTAAAACAAGTTAATTCTATTTTTGCATAACCGAGTGCGGAAGAATTTAGTGATTCAAATGACTTTAGATACAGCCTTATGAATAAAAGTTTTGGTGTTCCAGATGATATTGATTCACACATGGATTAAAGTCTTGTTTTTCTACTTTTAAAACTTTTTTTTGTCTCTAGGGTGCTTTTCACAAACCCAAGAAGGACAGGAGAACTACAAGAATGAAGGACAGAAGGTAACAGTTGATTGTGACCCCAAACAGCACGGCGTCATTACCTTCTGGTTTCAAATAAACACAAGTGGTGCAAAGTGTTTGCTCACCGTTAAAGGCACAGAGGAAAAGTTTAATGCTGATAAGGGAAAATATGAAGTCAACAAAAATGCTCCAAGTGGTAAACTTGGTTTGGTTATTAAGTCTTTCATGAAAAATACCGACAGTGGTTCGTACACCTGCGCAGCCATGAACAGCAATAAACTCTTCTTTGGAGAGCCAATTGAAATTGAAGGAAAACCAGGTGAGAAAATGTTTTTTCTAAACATTATGATGGATTGAATTATTAGTGATCACATCTGCATTTGTCTGCTGACTCTTCAAAAGTCATGTAAAATGTGAGCACTGTAAAAATGTTCTTAATCAATATTATATAACAAGAAACTTAACTGAGAAGCAAAATTACATGCAATAATAATTTCTTTTCATTAATTGTTTAATGTGAATGTGTCTTGAATTAAATTCATTTTTGTTCCCTTATTGGCAAATTGATTGGTCTTGTTGTGAGTATAGATTTCACAAAAATGAAAAGAAAAACAGTAAGGTTTATGTTTAAAATAATGCTAATGGAGTACAAAGTTTAAACTTTAAGATATATTCTCTGAAAACAATTCTGAATATATTAAAATGTTTGATTAAATGATAATTGTTGTTTAGATATTTTCACTGAAAATGCAAAAAGCAAAACAAGAATATAGGGGATCACAGTTGCATTCATAATCCTTTTGCTTATATCTTTGTTACAGATCCAACAACACCACCTCCAAAAATTAATCCAACAACACCGAAATCTACAACAAGGATTACGACACCGTGTAAATGTCCAACACAAGGTTTGTTTGACTATATATTTATATACATAGCATATATAAAAGTGTGTGTGTGTGTGTGTGTGTGTGTGTGTGTGTGTGTGTGTGTGTGTGTGTGTGTGTGTGTGTGTGTGTGTGTGTGTGTGTGTGTGTGTGTGTGTGTGTGTGTGTGTGTGTGTGTGTGTGTGTGTGTGTGTGTGTGTGTGTGTGTGTGTGTGTGTGTGTGTGTGTGTGTGTGTGTGTGTGTGTGTGTGTGTGTGTGTTAGTATAATCAAACAGTGCTGTAATGATTAGGATGTGTATATGTTCACAGGCTCGAAGCCCAGCATCAACTGTGAGACTTGGATATTGTCATCTTTGGCCTGTGGTTGTGGTGTTCTCCTCATTCTACTGATCTCCACAATTTTGTACTGCAACCGTAAGTCACACTCACCTTTTAAATTATTCATTCTGCAATAGATAATGGTCATTTTTAACTGCACATTCTTTGAAAAAATTGATTGTGGACCATATAAATTTTTAAACAAATAAGCAATTGCACACAGTTAATCTTAGCTGAATTTATGACTTGAATGCAGCCAATTAAAACAAATCCACATACTGTCACGGGAATCATAAATGTGCAAATTTCATTTTCAGTGGTGAAAAACAGTAGCTGTAAAATTTCAATACAACAACACGATTTTTTATTACTCAATTAAACTATTCCTAAAGGCAAACACACAAGCAAATATGTGGACTGATTTATAAGAATAAGATATATATTACCTATATTTTATACATTATATTATTAACAAGAACATACCTGCAGTAGAGAGCACCTAGAGGTGGCATCTTGAAAATGTGATCCCGCTAATACTAAACAAATGAAAAAGGGGTCTGGTCATTAACCAAGCCCTGTGGGAGGACACTTAGTTTTACATTTACATATGTCCATATTTACATTTTAATCACATATATGCATATATTTCTAATTCGCTCTCATGTTCATAGAAACTGCTTTCATTACTTTTGGATTGATTAAGTTTTGTCAATTAATTTTTTTCTCAATTTTACTGAAAATTTGCAATTTAATTCACTTAAAATAATGTATGAACGCTGATGCTTTAGTAAAAATCTTTGTAAAATGTTTCATTCCTCTCCAGGTTTAAGAACAAGACGATGTCCCCACCATTACAAAAGACAGTAAGTCTTGCGTTGTTATTGTTTTTTATTCTTGCACAGTGGCACAACGTGTTAATATGGTAGCCTACAATTTTTGATCAACGATCTCAATGTCTCATTTTCAGACCCAGACCTGCTGGTCATGCAAAACTGCCCAACAATCACTTCTAGCTCCAGTAAAGACACAGGAAATCCAGTACTGGTTAAAGATATCTTTGACTTCATTTCTTCTCAATAAGCAAAGTTAAAAGAAGTTTCTTCTATCATGATTATTCAGAGTGTACAACCTTAAATCTTTATCTTTCACAATGAAAATGTTCAAAACATCACTATTTCTTTTCCAGTAAGTTTAGATTTGTTATAGTCATTATATCTTTGTACAATTACATTTAATACACTGACAATAATCAGATTGTTTTTCTTTACGTGGTTTTTGATCTTAATGTGTTACTAATGAAATGTTTTATGTTTTGCTTCAATGTAGACTTATTAAATGGGGCTTATTTAAAGTATGTAAAAAATGATTACAAAAGCATTTTAGGCTTAAAAATCATCTTCAGTGTCACGCTGCATTGCAATCTGTTCAAAAGAGAAATCTGCCATCTGCTGGCTGTATGTGAAATGAAGAACCTCAGACCTGTCTCATTGTGCTGAGATATCAGCTTCACAGAATGAATCACAATCCTGCTGATGTCTATTTCTACATTCAATTCAATTCAGTTGCAAATAAACAAAAAATAAAGTAATTGTACTATACACCCATTTCAGTGATGCGAAGAATGTCAAATTAAGCTCTTGAATATTTACTATTAACATTTGTATTATACTGTAGATAACCCAAAGTTGCTTTGTGGCAGAGCAGAGCACCACCATGTGGACAAAATATGGAATTGTGTATGTTGTACAATGCAGACTGTCTGTCAGATTAATAAATATGACCATATTCAGCCATGTGCTTGTGTTTCAGCCGATGTAGTTTGAGTTTGTTTTTCTCTTTGCTGCCGTTCAGGAGCTTAAGTTAATATCTGAAAAATGTATTTTAGTGATACTTTTAGATCTGTGTCCTGATAAATGAATGTTCAGCATCCACATAATGCCCATCAACGTGTGTAGTGAGTCTTACCTTTGGTTTGCTTTAGGAATCAGTTTGTCCGCTAGTTCGACAAAAACTGGACCTGATGCCTGTAAAAACTCTTGTATAACGACCTCAGAGTATGGCAAGCCGTTTTAACATTTAACCTATAAACCGCACTAGTATCTAATTTAACGTTACTAATACTTATTTTTTAGATACTAGTGTATTTTCCATTAAGTACGCTAGTAGTACTTATTCATTAACTACTAGTGCTTATTCTTTAAAGGGATAGTTCACCCAAAAATGAACATTCTGCCATTAATTACTCACCCTCAAGTCGTTCCAAACCCGACCTCCGATCATCTTCTGAACACAAGTTAAGATATTTTTGATGCATTCTGAGAGCTGTCTGACCCTCCCATAGACAGCAATGGAATTCGGTCAAATAATTCAGGCTAATTTTACGAAGCTACGAGAATACTTTTTGTAGGCAAATAAAACAAAAATAACAACTTTATTCAATAATTTGTCTCCTCTGCGTCACCCTAGCGACATTTTGGAGAGTATCCACTGAACGTAAACAATATCTGTGTCATCTGCGCCACGCGAAATCAAAGCGCAAAGACCTAAACAGCATATCCGCGTGGCGCAGCTGACACAAAACAGTGTACTAGATCTATTTTTTCTTAAATCAAGAAGAGTAGAATTAAATACTAGTCACTATTGGAATAAGTACTAGTATCTAATAAATAAGAACTACACTGTAAAAAAAAAAAAAAAAAAAAAAAAAAAAAAAGTTGAGCTAACTTAAAATAAAAAATTTACCAGCTCCAGCAGATTTTTGAGTTTGCACAACTTATTTTTGTGGGAGATTCTCAAATTTTTGTTGTATGAACTTAAAACGACAAGTTGAGAAAACTCAAATCTGCTGAATCTGGTTGCCTTAATTTTAAGTTGGCTCAACTTTATTTCTTTTTTTTTTAACAGTGTAGTAACTTTTGGTGAGCATCTGATTGTTTTTTTTTTTTATAAACTTTATATTAGGTTAAATTAGAAACGGTGATCACTTCTGCATTTGTTTGCTGATTCTTCAGAAGTGTAAAATTTAATGAGCATTGTAACATTAACCAGTAAAATTATTTAAACATCTTTAAAACAAAAGCAGAGAAGCAAAACCGCTTATATTAATGATTAAAATTCATTCATTGCTTTCGGCGAATGTGTATTGAGGTTTTTTTTTACATTATGCTGCTGATCATCACAATTTTGTACTGCAGCCGTAAGTCACATCCACCTTTAAAGAATGCAGAGTGCAATGGTGTATTTTTTTCTAATTGGTTATAGGCCATATACCGAACACAATAATTAAAGCAAATCCAAAATGATTGTGACATGAATCATAAATTATTTGCAATAGTAGGAAACAATAGCTGTGCAAGTGTGCATGCAGATGACAGCTATAGTTTTCAATATTACTAAATACAAATTTTAATAAAGTTATAGCCTAACTGAAAGTCCTACTTTGAGAAGAGAGCACCTACAGGTGGCATTTTAGATGTGATAATCCGATAATACTAATATAATAATGAAGGGGTCTAGTCTTTAACTGAGCACCACACGTATTTGCATATATCACGAATACATTTACATTCATATAAACCATCTGACAAACTTCTAACACACTTATTTTCAAACATTGCAGTTGTTAAAGAATTACAGATTTTTATTTTTAAAAATGCATTAGTGTCATAACTACAACTACATGGCATAACTTTGTTTATTGAACAAATTTAACATCAAACTTGTTTTTTTTTTTTTTTTTTGTTCCAGACTTGAGAACAAGTCAGTGTCACAACACTTGCATAAAACAGTAAGTAGTCTTGTGCTTTGGTCAAATTTAACATGCAGCACACATTTAAAGATTTTTGTTTTCGTTGGACAATGAAAATCTTTGAGGAACAGTTCAGTTTCTGTTAAACAATCTCAATTTTTATTTTATTTTCAGACCTCAAAGCACACCTGCTGACCATTCTGAACAGCTTAACACCCCATTATAGATCCAGTGATGGTTAAAGATTTCATCCAATTCTCAATACATAACAGTTTCACTTTCATGACTATTCCTTCCACAGAGCTTTAAAATTTAATCTTTCAAAATGAATATGCTCAAAACATCAGGATTTGTTTTTTTCTAACTTTGATTTTAGATCATTTTATACTACTACAACAAATATTTTAATATTGCTGGCTTGATCTCACTGTACATAAAGATGGACTAATCAGTTTGAATGGTGTGAATTTACATTTTATTAAGTATTTTATGAACTATCATTCCCTGTAAACATGCAAAAAAAAAAAAAAAAAAAAAAATGCCGGAGCCCCTATCATTATTACATCTTTATTTGCATAAAGATTTTAAGAACAGAACAAACCAAACTAACAAAACAAATTGTTTTATTTTTTTTAAGAGTAAAAATCCCTTCTTGAAAATACCGTCCTGTCATAATGACTAGTACACAACATCTTAGAACGCTCTAGGAAAACCCATCTGGATCTGTTCAACATTTCATGAGCAAAAAATATGAAAGACACTGTTGGGTTTAAAGGTCATATTTCGGTTTCTATCATCAGCTATGAAAGCTATTTGAACATTTTAAAGCATTAAAGAGCGAGCCCTGATGTTAAGCAAAACGGCAATGTTGCGGTCGCCCTTAAACCAACACAAGTGAGTTAAACTGAAAGTGAAAGATTCTGACTTTGCCCACCACATCTAATGCAACACCTGTCAACTTACTAGTGGTTCTGAAAATACATGTAAAACCTTGAGCTTATGCTAAAAAAAAATTAACAGTGCAATATGAAGTTGTCCAAATTATTTTCCAAGGCTTTTGTGATAAAACAGGCACATGGGGCATTTAGTGTTTGCAATATTATTTTACAGTTATTTTCGAGAGCATCCTTGTAAGTGCACTTCAGGAAACAAACTACAAAGAAAATCACCTCCCATACAAACCTTTTTTTTTTTTTTTTTGACTTGTATCATTATACAGACATTCAACAGCATTCAAAATCATGGTCATCTACTGCAATTCCTGTACTGTAAACGATGAACTCATAACCTACGGCATCTCTGTACACTAGTGTCTCAATAGATCCTCAAACAGCAACAGACTGTCATCTCTGTGAACAGGAAGACTGTAGAGAGACCCCCAGTAAAGATAAAAAAAGAAAAAAAAAAATTGTATATGGCATAATTTGTTTACTGTGGGAGAAATTATGTCACAACGCCACACCAAAAACAGATGACTGAAAATAGAACAATTATACATGTGTTTGATGTAAACATCCTATCCGTATATACAAGTTCTATCATTCACAAGGAGATAAAAGATTGTTATATTTATTTTTGCTTTACTTTAGGAGAAAAGAAGAGAAGGGGGGCTCTGAAAATACATGTTTAAGTGTCTCTGTGCAGTTATAATTTTTTTTGTTTTATGCCATGTCCACCATAAAATATATTTCTTGTCTGAGCAGCTCCCTTTAATGGTTTCTTGTGTCAGGGATGAGACGACGCACCATACATCTGAAAAATAAAAAAAATGCATAAAATAAAAACTTATTGAATATATATATATATATATATATATATATATATATATATATATATATATATATATATATATATATATATATATATATATATATATATATATATATATATATATATATATATATATATATATATATAGACACACACACTACGTTTTAAAAGTTAGGGGTCAGTAAGATTTCTTAAAATGTCTTTTTAAGGTCTCCTCCCAAGGCCAGTTAAAAACGGTAATATTGTGAAATATTACTACAATTTAAAATAACTTTTTAATTTTAATATATTATAAAATGTCATTTATTCCTGTGATGCAAAGCTGACTTTTTACTCATTACAGCAGTCTTCAGTGTCACATAATCCTCCAGAAATCATTCTAATATGCTGATTTGCTGATGAAGAAACATTTATTTTTATTATCAATGTTGAAAACAGTTGTGCCGCTTAATATTTTTTGGAAACCATGATACTACCATTTATTCAGAACTCCGAATTAATCGAAAAAAACCCCGCAAACAAACAGTGAAAGAACAACAACAAAAGAACAGCATTTATTTGAAATACAAATCTTAATAACATTATAAATGACTTTCTCATCAATTTACTGCATCCTTGCTAATTAAAAGTATTAATTTCTTTAAAAAAAACAACAACAACAATCATACTGATCCCAAACTTTTGAACAGTAGTATAAATATATCATAAAAATATAAATTAAACTTCAAAGAGGTTTGTAAATATACTGACGTGCGATCTATCTGTTTCCGCTCTTTGTGGAAGATGAATGCACCACATCTGAGCTCGGTTTACCGGGCAGCTTCTCTGTGGCTGATGAATCTTCTACTGACTGTTTCTGGGATGCAAAATCAGAATTTTAACTATGCACACCAAGCATACAATTATTTCATGCAAGCATGTGGTGGAGAAATAGGAAAGTTGCTTTGTGGCAGTGCACCACCATGTGGACACCAGGAGTAATAATGAATTCTGTATGCTGTAAATGCAAAGCGTTTGAATAATAGATCAGCCACAATGCTTAAACAATGCAAACTGTCCGCCAGGTTTTCAGTGAATATGAATATAATCAGCCATGTGCTTGTGATTCAGCCGATGAAATGGTGACTGAATGGGATTTTTTGTTTGAGTTTGCGTTTCTCCATGCTGCTGTTCATGAGTCAAAGCTACAGTGTAAGAACCAGATTCATGCATTTCATTTTCAAATACAACCTACCTTTGGTTTAGACTTTGGTTTTGCACCCTTTCCCTGTAATCAGATAGAGACCCCTGATATAAACCGGTTTGAACCAGTATGAAGGGTCTGGGGGAAAACCCTGGTGCTCTTTCAGAATCAGCATGCACAGATTTATCCTACTTTTTATTAACTCCCTTGCCTTTTTATTCAAAAATTAGACTTCAAAATAATAATGTGTGAAAGTCAAATGTGGTTTTTACCTTTGGTTTGCTGTCTTTAGCTTTGGGGTCAGTCAGGTTGGGAATCGCTTTTTCCGCCAGCTCGTCGAAAACTTTACCTGATGCCTGTAAACAAAGACATAGAATTTGTGTAAAGACTTTAGACGGATGTTACTTTCGCAGGTTTGTTTGTGGTACCTTAAATGTTGGGGGTTGTGGTTCAGGGATGAAGCGTTGGGCGTCAGGTGCTGAGGGCTTCACGAGCGGTACTGCAGAAAATTCACTAGACAGCATGTCAAGGGCCGCGGTGTCATCGATTGATGTCTGAAAGATGAACAGACAGAGTCGAATGTCTACAATGATGCTACAAAATGACTGTTCTTTGTTCATTGAAGTTATGAATAAATCATAAAATGGTATATATAAATCTGTATTAAAAAAAAGTACCTGCTTTGGTTTGACGTCTTTTTGCTTTGCTGCTACAAATGCCTGTGGTGAAGACAATGTGTCACATCTTTAGTTGTAATTATTTCTAAATAAATTCCACTGGTACGGAAACATGAAGGAGAAGGAAAAGTCACCTTGCGCTCTTCCTCTGTGAACCGATGATCAGGTGGAAGGGTGTCGTCTCTCTCACCTGGTTTGCTCACTTTTTCCTCCACTATATTCTTTTCCTGTGATGGGAAGAAAGATGGTGAGAACTTCAGGATACAGTACTGACATAATTTAGTTTCACCTTCCCTTTAGGTAGAGTTAATGTGATTTTGCTGCTGTGCCTTTAAGCAGCGTATGTGAACATATGTAAATATTTGCATGTGAAATTGGCATCTTTGCTAAACAAACGATTAGGACACTTGATTAAAATGAACTTTAGCCAGTTTTCCGTATGCTTTGGAAGGATATGCAGAGTGGCAGGCACCACACAATGGCAGGATGCACAAGGTTTGGTGGTTATTCTCACATTTTACTCATTATTACTAAGGTGTTTTTCCAGCTTAATTTCAATAAATGGTTGAAACATGGTTGCTAAAAAGGGGGTGGTACCTTAACGACAGCTTTAGGTGGGACAGGGGCAGGCTCAGGGGCTCCTTTAATGTCTGCTAAAGTGTCTGAGAGGGCATCCAAAGCTGATGAGGTACCTTCAGAAATCTTCAACAAACAGAGAAAGTCAGTATAGAAGGAAAGTGTGAAAATGGATAAATATGGATAAATTAGACATTTACCTGTCTGCCAGCGTGTGGGGGGCCAGAGACGGCAGACTGAACTTTAGATGCAGAAGAAGGAGCGACAAAATCACCTGCAAGAGCATCTAAAGCAAAATCGGAAGCAGAATCTGAAGGCTAAAGAACAAAGAGACGAGAGGGGTGTAAATAAACATGGAGATGATATTGAGATTAAATATACTACCATTCAAAACTTTGGGGTTAGTAAGAATGTGTTTTTTTTTTTTTGTTGTTTTTAGAAAATTATACTTTAATTCAGCAAGTATGCATTTAATTGACTAAAAGTGACAGTAAATGCATTTATAATATTACAAAAGATTTACATTTCAAATGAATGCTGTTCTTTTAAAATTTCTTTTATCGGTTTCCAAAAAAAGAATGTTAAAAATGTTTCTTCTGCACCAGTTGAGCACATTAAAAGTTTAAAATGCATTAAAACAGAAAACATTTAAAACTGTAATAATGTTTCACAATATTATTGTTTTTGCTGTATTATCATCAAATAAATGCAGCCTTGGTGAGTACACTGTTAAAAAAAAAAAAAAAAAAAAAAAGTTAAACTTGTTTTTGTGGGAGATTCTCAAATTTTTGTTGTATAAACTTAAAACAACAAGTTGAGAAAACTCAAAATTTTAAGGCAACAAACTTCAGTACATTTTTAAGTTGACTCAACTTTTTTTTTTTTTTTTTTTACAGTGTATATGAGACTTCTTAAAAAAAAAAAAAAAAAGAACTCCAAATTTTGAAACAGTAGTGTACAGACATTTAATCTCATTGCTGTGTTGGATAAACAACTGACATATTAAACAGATTTAATTTGTGACGATCGTTTCCAACGTGGACATCCATGAATCTCACCTTAGCAGGAGACTTAGAGGCAGAACACACGGGGGTTTTGGCAGCCGATGCCGCAGGAGGAGTTGTAAAACCGCCAGACAGAAAATCCAGAGCTTCGGTAGTGCCTAAGGAGGGCTGTGACACAAAAAACATCCACCAATCAAATCACAGGACCCAGCAACAGTAACCAATCATCACACACATCCATGAGACTTTCTGAAAAACAATCAGTGTCACATTATGCTGAAGACTATGACAGCGTTATTACCTCTTTCTTAGGAGGAGGATATTTCTTGAGCTCTTCCTCTGAGAATCTGTAATCTGGTGGGAGCGTGTCGTCTCTCTCTCCAACACGAACTCCCTTTTTTGATGTCACATCCTTCTCCTGCTCAAAAAACATTCAGTTATTAAAAAAAAATTCTACCAATGACATCTATGCCACATTTACATTTGTAAATTAAAAACATAAGAAGTATAGAATTATTACATGAACGATGTCCTTGGGTTTGAGTTCAGGTTCTTTTTTGGGTGGCTCTGGTTTACCCAGCGTGTCACCCAGAGCGCTGAGGGCGTCCTACACAAATGAGAGAGCGGGACAGAAAAAGAGAGTGATACTAAAAATCTGTAAGGTCCAAAAAGATGAACATCGGTTCTAATATTAAAACACAATAAATACTTCTGATATGCTTAATATGACCATTGTCATGTATTTGTGTGACTTCTGTGAATATATTTTTGTCCAGTATTTGGAATACCTCATCTGCCTGTGGAGGGCCTGGCGGGACAGTTTTAGGAGCACCCGAAGAAACCTACAGGAATAGAATAGAAGAATCATCTTTTGAGTGAAAACAAATACAAGAAATACTGGACTGAGTACAATAATAGCACAGATAAGAATCGAGCAATAAACCAACCTTAGGCGCAGACTTTGCGGGAGCCACAAAATCACCTGCCAGAGCATCCAGTGCTGATAATTCATCCACTTTAAGCTAAAAGAAGATTAGAAAGACAGAAAACATCTTAATCCGTGCCAGAGAAACATTGACAGAAAATTGGTAATTCTGATTTTTACAAAGCATTCTGGAATACTTGGTTAATTGCTGCATTCCATCTTCAAATATACTCATGTATGCTACACTGTACTACTGATCATTTTCCCAAATGTCTCTCGTATCACTCCACGGTCACATTCTTATTCCATAATGAAGCAATTTCAAATCAAATCAATATTTCATGTCCAGTTTTTCATTTGGTGAGTATTGATTTAATGTAGAGTCAGCCAATCATTATCTCAAAACATACACAGTAAAAGGCCTCCATGACCGTCCTACCTTGGGAACATCTTTAGTTTTCTCAGGAACCCCAGCAGGTTTCTTTGTTTCCTGATTTGGAAAATGACCAGTGGTTAAACAACTATTTAAATGCTTAAACCTACAGAATACAAAAAATTAGCCACTTTTAAATATTTGCCTTTTGAGAAGGAACACAAGAAGCTTTAAAGAGATACTCACCCTCAAGTTGTTCCAAACCTGTATGCTGAAGATATTTTGAAGAATGTTGGTAACCAAACAATTGGTAGCCACTGACTTCCATAGTATGGAGAAAACAAAATGCTATGAAAGTCAATGGCTACCGGCAACTGTTTGGTTACCTACATTCTTCAAAATATCTTCTTCTGTGTTTAACAGAAGAAACAAATTCATACAGGTTTGGAACAACTTATGGGTGAGCAAATGATGAATTTCATTTTTGTGTGAACTATCCCTTTTAACAACAGGAAGACAACAAATGGTTACAAACAACAGCGGAGAAACAGCTTTCCTACCTTGGGAACATCTTTAGTTTTCTCAGGAACCCCAGCAGGTTTCTTTGTTTCCTGATTGAATAATTAGTGGTCAAACAACTGTTTGAATGTGTACTAAAGTTATGTTGTTAATGAAAGTTATTCTAAAATAAGGAACAAAATGAGGCATGGTGGTTTAAACAACATTTGACTACAAATGGTTTAAAACAGCACAGAAACAGCTTTCCTACCTTAGGAACGTTTTCAGGAACCGCTTCAGGCTTCTTCTTTTCCTGATTAAACAAATTAACAATGTTTAGCGATCTGAATGTACATAATATTGTTTTATATTAAAAATTACTTTCTTAATGAAAATTATTACAGATTATTACCTGTGAAGGAGGAACAGGAGCCTTAACCACCGGTGCTGCTGTGGGCTCCATGAAACCTCCAGAAAGAATGTCCAGTGCATCATCTGTGTTTATTGAGGGCTGAGAAAGACATCCACCAATCAGAACACAGCAGCCAATCACAAAACACCATTATTACTACATCTCATTTTTGCTCATACAAGTCAAAATTCTCAATAGATGACCACTAATAGAAGACATTAATTTGATATTTCTGCATACTGTATTCAGTGTCTGACCTCTTTCTTAGGAGGAGGATATTTCATGAGGTCTTCCTCTGAGAATCTGTAATCTGGTGGGAGCGTGTCTTCTCTCTCCCCAACACGAACACCCTTCTCTGATGTCTGTTTCTTCTCCTGCTCAGAAACATGTAAATATATTAAAAACATATAGAAAACTAGTACTTCAGCAGATGAAGCTACTTACACATAATTTTTACATGCAACTTAAAAAAAATAATCTAAAAGTAAAATAATGGATTCTAAAAGTAGTATTACATCAACAATCTGCCCAGGTTTGAGTTCAGGTAATTTTTTGGGTGGTTCTGGAGCGCCCAGTGTGTCGCCCAAAGCGCTGAGAGCATCCAGTGACATGTCCACCTGAAAGAGAAAATGAACACTATAATAATTAGTTTGTAATTTAAAAAAAAAAAAAAAAATTAATAATAATAAATAAATAAATATATATATATATATATAAACTGATCCAAGACATTAAATCCTTAAAATATGTAATATATATTATTTCATTAAAGTATCAAGTTGAAAAGAGTTTTTTACTGACCTCTTGTGTCTTTGGTTTAGCGGGTTGTGCAGGCATCTCGATCCTGGCTTTCTTGTCAGCTGGTGGAGCAGGTGTTTTGGTTACAGTAGCAGGCTGAGATGTTGCCGGTTGTTTCTGCTCAAGAAGAGAGAGAAATTTAGTTTTTGGAAAGGGTTAAATAATGTCATAGTGTTTTAAAATGCTGTTACCTGAGAGGGTGGAGGGGGAGCAAAGTTGGAGATGCCTGCAGAACGAACATCAACTGCTCCTACTGTTTCAGTTTTCTGAAAAACAGTGAAAAAAATATCATACAAAAGAACAAAACTTTGCATGGAGTCAAGACTACGCATTTACAACTGAACAGTCAAACATGTCTTAAGCCAGGGATGTTTAAAGTAGGCTGCAAAAGGGTGCTAGGGGTATATATAAAATGTTATTTGTAAGAAATAGTCAATATTTTCCATATAAAATTTTATAATATTTTTATTTTTATAAGAATATGTGGTAGAATAAGTCATCTTTATACATGAAAAATTCTATTGTAAAGAGATCATTATAAATGGAGGGCTGTGCATAAAAATAAATAAATAAATAAAAAATAAAAGTTTCAAAACACCTGAATTATGCAAATACATAGCAAACTGTTGTCAAGATACTCACCACATCCGTCTTCTTTGGTGCAGGTGGAGCTGAAGACAAAAACCCAGTTGAGAGGGAGTCCAGCGCCTCGGCTGTGCTTATAGGCTTTTAGAAAACATTAAACAATCATATGTGAATGAAAATAATGAAATGGAATTGTGCACAAAAAATACCTAATAATGTAATTCTAGGAAAGACCATTAGAGGGAGCCCCGAGCCCAATTTTGGGGGAATAACAAACAGCATGTACCCTGGAAGGAAAAGTACAGACACACCCTCTGCATACCAAGAGCTCGACATTAATAACACCATGCTTTCACACGCTAACTTATAAAACTATCACCAGCTGAATAAGCTGAGCCCTCTATGAACAATCAGGGCAAAACGATCGGAAAAGATGTACAAAATACTGAGACAGTGACCATAATAATATTCTGAGAACTGAATGGTGGGCTAAGGGTGTTTACACAAAACTTGCATTGCATATTGCGTAGAATACAGCACAGGTTAGATGAGTGTGCTTGTATGTGCTGATTGGGCAACAAAGTGCAGAAAGTGAATGAGTGATGGATTCTTGTTTGCTTTTGTTTGCTAGCCAACACCCTTAGAACAAGTTAAATATTTGGCACCACAATACTGATAGAAAGAGACATGAAGAATAATGGCAAGACAAGTGAATATCAGTGAGATGTCAAATGTCACACAAACAAGTCATAAGTGACCGTATGACTGAGTGCAAATGTAAACTATGGGCCTTGTTCACTAAACGTGCACATTGTGTGCAAATGTTTTCAAACAGAAATAATGATTCAAAGTTCATATTGATACATACACACACACACACACACACACATTATTTGAAAGTGAATAACCATGCAGCCATATAATAATTGTTTACAAATATTATATGCATTATAGATTGATGTGGGATACATCATGCATAAAACAAAGCCGCATATTCCCTAAAATTGCCCGTATGTAAACATGGTTTGGGGTGTGTTCTCAATTAAAATAATCCAAATGAATCAACATTACATTGAAGGTAAGAACAAATATATGTAACTTTGTGTGTGCGCATAACAAATGCATTTTTAGTGCATGAATCCAAGGAAGACCAGGAGAATGCACTGTGAAAGAGACCGTAATAAAAAAAAAGCAAAATGCTAATGTGGTGTTGGGAAGTAGGCAAGCAAACACTGGAGACTTTAAAAGTGTGTGTGAACTACAAGAATGCAAGTCACATGATTATAAATGGGCTAAAAACAACACACTGACAGTAAAAGGCCTCCACAGTTCTCCTACCTTGGGAACTTCTTTAGGCTTCTCAGGAACTCCAGCAGGTGTTTTCTTTTCCTGAATGGAAACAACAAATTAATATTTAGACTCAAAGCTGACTAAAACAGTGGCTGAAAATTGACTGTAAAACATGCGTAAAACAATGCTTTGAATTACATAAAAACAATGAAAACAGACTCTAAAAGACTTCAGTAAGCTATAATTAAAAAGCCAGGTTTCATGGAGGCATTATGAAGAGGGAAACAAAATGTGAGGAGAGAGAAAGAATGAATGTCTGAAGGACAGTATGGCTTCAGAAGAATTGTAATATAGCACACACGCCCTACTTTTATCATGCTTTTTAGTGCATTTCTGTCCATTTTGAAGCTTAAAAGCCTAATCTCCATAAATTGTAATTGCATCGAAAAGAACAATAAGCATATTCTTCAAAATCCTCATTTTATGTTGCATGGAAAAAACTGCATATCATTTTTGGTTGAACTATCACTTTAACAACTGAATAAGATAAAAGGAATAGAAAAAAGGAAAGGTTAAGAATATTTATGATCTCCAACTGACCAGGTCTGCTCGTCTGTATCCTGGCGGCAATGTGTCATCTCTCTCACCACAGATAACCCCCTTCTCTTCCTTTACATTTGGCTGAGACATGCAATACACCCCATTAGAAAACACACACACACACACACACACACACACACACACACACACGTGTAGAAAGACACAGGCTGTTAAATAAAATCAACATTCACAAACACATGCTATTACTGCTTAGGTTTTATACATCACTCAATTATCTACAGTCATGCTGTACCTCTTTGACCTCTGGTCCAGTGAATACTGGGACTTTTGGAGCCACAGGTTGTGATGATGGTAAAGTGCCAGACAGGGCATCAAACGGATCTATATCCTACGCACACACATAAAAATAAACTCAGTGGGATGTTTTCAACACACACAGTATCTGATAATCACACAACAGAAACCACAAAGATCAAGTCAGCATAAAAACTCACCTCAGTGCTGACTTTAGCTCCTGGAGGACCCACTTCCACTTGCACCTGCAGCACAAAGCAAAATAACTTTTTATTATATTCCATACTGACATATCTGGATTCGACTACCCTACTTAAATCATTCCCAGGTATCACACGCATTGTTCATTGGGGGGATTTTTCAGGACAATTCCATTCAAAAGTTTCAGGTTGTTTTTTAAATGTTTTTGAAAGAAGCCTCTTATGCTTGCATTCATCAAAAATACAGTTAAATATTCAAAACTGTAAAATATGTTTAAAAATGTCATTATTACTGTTTTCTATTATATTTTAAAATTACTCAATTGCTGCTCAAACATTTCTGATTATCATCCCAGTTGGAAACATTGTGGATGTGAACTTTGTGTGACAATGTCTTTACTGTCTAGATTCTGAGACATGATATTGTCACTTTTGATTAATTTATTGCATACTTGCTGAATAAAAGCATCAGTTTTTCTTTTTTTTCCTGATCCCAGACTTTTCAAATGTTTGTGCATATTGCCAAGACATACTTATAATATGTACATGTCATTCACTAGCTGATACTTTTCAATATTTTCTTATTAAATGATCTTAATCTTTCAGAAGTTTGTGGGTACATTCTAAAAAAATTGTGCTAAATAGCAGTAAAAGTGGTTCTTTAGCTTGTAATCACAGGGGAACCACTTTAAGTGCTGCATAGCACCTATATGTTTAAAGATGGTGCTACACAGCACCTTAACCACCCCAAAGAACCGCTGAAGAACCATTTTCTTTTTGCACGAAATTTAAAAAGTTACAATGCAATATTTGTTACACCACAAAATCATAGAAGTGTGCATAAAATGAACAACTGAAAGCAAAATAAGTGATTAAAAATTGTGAAAAACCTAAAAAGGAAATGGTGACCACTTAGAGGACCTAAATCATTCTCATTAGCACAAACTAATCTTAAAAAAAGTTTTGTTATGTGTCAACTGCTTGCACATACAAATACAATGCTTAAAATAGAGCACAATATTTTCCAGATGATTCACAGCCTTTCTAACAATTTCTCGCCAGTGTACGTGCGCTACATGGACCAACAAGAGTAGCTTTAGATCCTGCAGTTATGTTTTGACTTTGTGGTAGCAGTTAGTGAAAAAAAAAAAAAAGGACTTCCCCCAAAATATAAGAAGATACATTTTCTTTTCAAGCATAAAATGTCTCACATTTGCACCTTTAGCATGAGAATGTGAGGGTAAAATAACAACGCAGATGTCATTTTGGTGCACTCACGATGATCCTGTGTCATTCCATTAAAGTACCTTTTGAGCGCTTGTCTGTTTTTGGGCACCAGTCGGGGCTGTGGGCTTCCCAACAGCCGGATCCACCTTAGCAGGTCCCGGTTTGGAAGGAACGGTTGTACTCTATCAGGAGCATACGCACCACATATTTGAGCATTAACACCACGTTTATAAACGAAGCTGAGCAATTGTGCGACCAAAGCAAACCCACAGAGTGAAGCAATAGAAAGATGAGACCTCTGTCTTATGTTTTCAGAAGTGCAATGATGCAACTCCTCACAAATGTGTGAAAGACGAACACCATGAGAGTGGTGATCAGAGAATGAGATATTGCTGAGGTGGGACTATCCATCAAAAGAGAATTCTTGAAGTAAAAGCAGCTATAACTGGCATGCAGAAGATGATATCACAAAATTGGCATGTCGATGAAATCTTGTTTGCAGAAGAAGATGGACAAGAGAAGCCAAAACGCCATTGAATGCTGTTCATTGGTGTACCTGGGCCTTGTCTTTCAGAGGATCTGTGGGCTTCACTCCTGTTGTTCCAGCAGGTCCAGTCCCAGAGCTCACAGTTGGGACTTTAGCAGAAGGTGCAGGTGTAGGTTTAGAGAATGTGGCCTGCAATCAGCATGCAGGAGTAAGACCAGAATACAGCGGATATTCAAAATGCACTTAAAGTATGAAGACAAGACGAGATGGATGGACAAAACCAAATGAAGATGGTTTGCAAATGGGGTTTAGTTTCAAAATGGCAGAGGAGAGAGTTTAAACTTGTGACTTGTTTTCAAGCGTTGAGACCCAAAGAACAAATCCCAAAAACACCAGCTCCAGTAGACAGAGAAGTTTGTGCAACAAATGGTCCTACAGATGCTTTCCAGATGTTGTGGAAATGGAAACAGCCCAAAAGTGTTGTGTTAGTGTTTACCAAAAATGTTAACCATGAATGAAAGCAAGTTAGGAAAGAAAGTCAAAGAAGTTTTTAAGAAAAAGTGTAGAGTGTGGCCCTTATGAAACCAAGCGTGAGGAAGGTGTAAATAAGCCTGTAGTCCGAAAAAATCCAGCAGACGGATGGTGTCTACCTGTGGCGTGACTTGAGAAGGTCCTTTCTGAGTGGTGGTGAAGCCTCCACCGCCTGCAGCTCCCGCAGAAGATGCTCCTGAAGGAGCTGCAGGTGTGGTGCCAGGTTTGACAGTCACAGCTGCTGTAGACGATTGCGTAGGTCCTTTCTACAATGCAGATGTGAAAATGGCAATCATATATCATGTTTAGAGCATTTCTTGTTGAGAGAAATGGCATCAACTATAGTCTTGTAGAACACTTTTTCTGTGCAGATCTTTATTTGTATAGGAAAGTGAACATGACCTTTATTTTTATCAGGTATAGAACTTGTTAACCAGGGAGTTTTGGTACCATTAACAATCACACAAATGGCAGTTAAAAGCAAGCAAATCAAAAGCAAACTCCAGCTGTAACTAGATTCAGGAAACTGAGTCATAGGGCAGACACTCCTCATGGGAGACACCATGTCCTGCCACAACCAAATATCCCAACAGGCTCTGTCCAAAGGCTACAGATAACCACGAGAAAATTGAAAAGAACATTTATGTTTACAGTCAAAAATCTCAATAAGCAACCAGCAAAGTCCTCTAAGACTCCATACAAATGCAAGAGGAGTATATAAAGGCTTCTTTGTCTTTTAATCTCGTTGCTGTGATTTTTTTTCTGTCCTCTCATAGATTTTAATGGCGCTGGTTGTTAAATCACAATTGTCTCGACAACCACCCACAACAGCCTCGTATTGAGGCAGCAACTTTAGGACTTGCAAGAGGCCTTTAGTTTTTCACAAAAACACTTCTCACATATTGCCAAAAATCTTCAGGGTTCCCAAACCTTTACACCAATGCTTTTCCATGATGTTCTACGACTACTGGAGCATTAAAAAAAATTAAGGATTAAAAAAAAAAAAAAAAAAAACCATTTCAGATCTTGCAGCTGAGAATATCTAAAATTCCCCGATTTTTCAAAAAGAAAGAGGAACTCTGTATTTTTTCCCAGTAGAGGAATCATCTCGAATTATTTATAAGTCTAGCTATACTATCAATTCAAGCTAATTCATACTACAGTATATGCAGATTTAAACTGTTCAATCTTATTATTAGGTACATGCACATTATCATAGCTTTGAATATGGACTTGAGGACAGGCAACAAAGTAGCTTTCCACACTCTTAAAGGAACAGCATTAAACACTTTATCTGAATAGACGGAAGGCTTTTCACAGTTCTCCGTTCAGCTACGACACCACACCTCTTTAAAACACAGTAGAATTCATCACAGAATAGGCACCTGAATACTTGCAGGAAGGCAAACTCAGACGACTATCTACATCCAATGGAGACACAATGGGTCGATAAAGTTGTAGAGTGCAATATAAACCATCTTTCCATCAGACAAATAAATGAGATAATGTGAATAAATGGAGTAAATGAGATGACGACTGAAAACAATGAAGGATTTTACCTCATATTGTGCAGGTTTCGCTGTGGAGACCTGAGATGTTGCGGTGGGTGTGACCTGCTGAGACTGCAAAAACAGAGACAGAAAGAGAAGAGTTGAGTTGAGTGTTTTACATTTACATTTTAATGAAAACTTTATTGCTGCCATCAAAATATAACTATGGAACCCATTACTAATCCCTGACCTTCTCGCTACATTAAAAACAGAATCACATGCAAATCATGAGTTTAGTTTGAACCATGAGGTCATGCTGAATCAGAGAGAGGAGAAACCCATGAATGCATTATCAAACACACTTAAATATGTGTGCATAATTTCAAATGCGAGATAAAACGTACCAAATGCAAAGCACAAAGTGTATTTCTAATCAGATGCATCATTATTAATAGATACAAATCAATATTTCGCTGAACACTGAAGCAATAACATTCCTAGATGACTTACTGTAAGGACTAAGGAGAACAGTAGCTCTAACAGCTCTTAAACAAGGGCTTTTGAACTACCAGAACAGAACCAGAACTACCACCTTTAACCACCAAACCACCATAATCATGGCAACCACTTCTAGCCATTCATGGTGTGTGGCCCTCTCTAAACACTTGCGGTTAACACCGAACTTTTAAACACCATATAATACAATTGCTTAAGGATGAAATGGCTCATTTTTCTATTGGCCTTTACGTTTTCTCTATTTTTCTTCCACCCAGTCAGTTTGTGAACATAGCATCAAGGAGCATCCTACATATAGATTTACTGCTTCGATGAAGTGTTCTAACAAGCTCAGCAGGTTTTAGGTTATGTACTGAATGAGGGTAGATTGTTGATCATGAATTACAAAGAACCAGAGATAATGACACAGGTAAATATTCAAATTTTATTAACATGATAAAAGCTCTTCCATTAAAATATGAGGTTTTTGGCCAATCCAGCAAGTGATTAGTGATGGGACGTTTTGTCTATCACTTAATTTCAATTTATAGAGTGTTGCACTGAATAGCCCCACCCACCGTGAAATCTCATTGGACCAAAAAATTGAAATTCCACATAACTTTACATTAAATTTGTATCTTTTTGTTTGTGTCACGTTGTCCTACATGACCAACTTGACTCGAAGAAAACATCCTACATGGTTGTCATGGCAGGTCAGAGGAACTAAGAAGAATATATATATAAAAAAAATTTAAAGATCACTTCTTCTTTTTAAAGACTATTTTGTCCTTTTACTTTCTTCACGTACTTCATTTTATTAGATGTAATCATTTCAATAAATAAATGAATCTGATTAATACTAATAATAATAATAAAAAGCATTATACAATCTTAAATCTTAAAGTTTTTAAGATTTATTGGACAATTATTAAACAAATTAATAATATAATTAATATACATATAATAGTTGTAATAATAATAATAATAATAATAATAATAATAATTTTACATATTACTATAATATGTATAGCATATAATTATTCTTGTAATTAATTCTTGTAATATTTACATTATTATAATCATTACTAGAATTTATTACCATTATAATTATTAGAATAATAACTGTTGTTGTTGTTAATATTTTTTTAACACTGACAGACAAGGAGGACTGGAAATGATAAGAAATGAGGATAAACGGGACAGGAAAATTAAACAAGCCGGACACAAACTCTCAAGATTTCTCAAACACAAGGCCATGATTTCTACCACATCTTTATATGAAAAGAAAGGGCTTCCAGAATTGTCATTCAGGAAGCCTTGAAGCTCAGGTCCTTGCAATTGTACTGATATTTGACCGTCAAAGACACCGTGCAAGTGACCTTAAGTGTACATCATCACACTGTGCTCTTTCTCTGCGCCACTAAATAAAGATACATGAGCAACAACGATAATAAAAGCACTGGCTCTGAGCATATGGACAGCATTAGAAAAAACTCTTGAAAGTATTTTGGAAATACTTGGCTTATACCATAATAACCCAACCCGTTCAACAAACAATACAACAGAAAAAGGTGGAAACCCTTAAGAGAGTTACTGCGAGTACATGAATTGAATGAGCATGGGTGTAGAGCTAAATGCTGCGTGCAAGAACCCACCTAGATACATACTTTTTAGCATGCTCAGCAATAAAGAAAAAAAAAAACAAAGCATTATGGGTAAATTTGTAGGTAAACACGGCAGGTTCCATCTAAAAGGACAATGTGCAGAAGCACTGAAATGAATTTGATGCTGACTCAGTGCACTTAAAATAGAAGTAAACATTCCACAGATCTCAATGTAACCACGACAGACGATCCTCCAAATAATGACAGTCAGCAATTTAAATAAGTTTTCTATTAAATTTTATGATTAAAATAGTCTAGGATGGGTTTTGCTGATGTCACTGACACAGACGGTGTGTCAACACCTCAAAATAGGCCCAAACGCACACATGATTCAGACCAGCCTAAATGACAAGCTCACACTGTTATCTCAATATCATGATGGTCAAAATTCCTGAAGGACAATCGAACTACCACAGACAGATCCTTCACATTCAGCAGAACAGTCCAAGTTTGGCAACTCCTCCCAGAAACCACAACTTGTTAGCAGGCGTTAGCGAATGTTACAAAGGAAATAGCATCACGGGTTCGGTACAAACCACACAGGTCTTCTCCAACCTGTTCTAGCCTCCGAGCCACTGCCCTCTTCTAATTCAACCATCCTGAAGAAGCATGTTTGGTGGAGTCGCACGTTGAATCTGTAGACACACCCTTTTAGCATAACAATTGGTGATTTGTAAATATGAGTAAGCTACGTTAGCATTTTTTCTTACATCCCAATAACTCAAACTCTCTCAACAGCACAACTAAACAGGAAAAAATCTGCAGTTTATAGGACTTTTGTTACTAGTTGCCTCATTGTTTACCTCAACAAAAATCATGACTAATGCACATCTCCACCCAGATTACCACAAAAGTACTCTCATAAACCCTCTGTAGTTACAGAAAGTCAATCCATTGTGTGACGTCCCAAGTTTCTCATTCAAAGCGTTTGTTGAAGACCAGCTATTAGGCAACTGCTATGACGACAACATTTCTGTATTTTGACAACTAAAATGTAATGACGATATGGCATTGAGGTTTAAGGATGGGCAGGTTTTACTGGCATAATGAGAGGTTCAGTAGCACACAGATTAGCATGACACAGGGCAGATTGTATTTCAAGACCAACTAGTTAAGTGACTGCAATCAATTCTGGAACTAGAGAAGTGATTTACACAAATATGATGAATTATGTAAGATTCTGAATGATAATGACTTAAATGTTGGCTTTTACATTACAAATGCCATAACTTCATTATGAGGTAACATCCTGGATGTGGAAAATGACTTCAAGTTGCTACTTGCAAGCTGTCAAGTATGCACTTGAAGTATGTACTAAATGGCCAGCAGCAAAGTATAGGCTATATGTAATCGTGAATGGTATACTATAGTAGAACTGAGGAAAATTTAATGCAGTTAGTTTGTTTGACCTGTTTTGGAGATGCCGTAACTGCATTCTTGTGAGTCCACAGCAAAAAGCTTAAAGTTGAGGTACGTAAAAGTGAACATACAGATTTCCAAAACAGTACTAAAGTAAACGAAGCAAGTCTATGCTAGATTCCATCTGGTTGTCAGCTTCAACCAAAATCTGTAACCAATCAGACAGGGTGTAGCGTGCTTGTTGCATTACAAAACGAATTAATTATCCAGCTATGCTTCCAGACATGTCAAAATGGAAGGCTACAAAATATGAAAATGGCACAGTGAGGTCACAAACACCTAAAACATGTGAGCATAGTGACAGACAGCTCTCATTCTGACATGTAAAATTGCTTAAAACCTTCTAAACCTAAAACCATTGCAGTAAACAAAAACAGTAAACTTAGTAACCAGATGTTTAAACAAGTTCCTGACAGTTTAGATGAAGTCTGCTCAGACATTATAGTAAGAAATGAGCTGAGGCCTTTTCAGTCTCTCAGACAACAATGAAACAAGCAGTTTCTTGCGTGCCAAAAGCACTGTAATCGTTTCCACAAACTGCAGTGCAGCTGGCACAATCTTCAGCTATAGGCAGGTACAGCGGCAGGAAACCACAGACAGAAATGCAAGAGCGGTAGATACGTACCATCTGTAACAAAACCGAGTGTCCTGTTTCACTTTCCCCTGTAATCCAATCTAAAAGAGAGTCACTTCAAATTCCCTCGGCCTGAAATATATAAAATATATCCCTTATGCACACATACAAGCATATACTAACAGAAACACGCCCAGCAGTGAAGCCAGAAGCCTTTAACTCCTCCCACTATGCCACTTCAACAGCTGATGCCCCTCCCCCGAATGTAGAAGTGTTCTGATTGGTCAAGAGTGAAGGGGTCCTGCCCATCTGCACAGCGAGCCAGGAAAAATAAACACAAGACTGTTTCCATACAACTAAGGAAGTTGGAGTTGGGGTGGTGGTTATGGGTTTTAAAGATAGGCTGACTGCAGTGGTTTGAAGGGGTCTGGGCCGGTCTGAACTGATAAGAAGTTGTGCACGTTTCTGTAGAGGCCGGTGAAGACAGAGATGCAGTGCAGACCCTACAGTTCATGCCTGTCAGGCTGGGTGTGTCTGGTACACTCACTGCTCAGGAATCTGTACTGCACAACCTACCATCAGCCCAGAGAAAGAGAGAAACAGCATCACATGCGCGTCAATCCGCCACACCCAGAGTATGGAAAAAGAACAGAGAGAGAGAGAGAGAGAGAGAGAAAGAGAGAAAAAGAGAGAGAGAGAGAGCGAGAGAGAGATAATGCACATAAAAAAGGCAAAGGATGAAAAACAACTGGGTGAGTCA
Organism: Acrossocheilus fasciatus; assembly: GCA_036784905.1. Classification (NCBI taxonomy): domain Eukaryota; kingdom Metazoa; phylum Chordata; class Actinopteri; order Cypriniformes; family Cyprinidae; genus Acrossocheilus; species Acrossocheilus fasciatus. Next base: position 8,057,606 of record CM071958.1, read on the forward strand.
TCAGCAATGCTTTAAACGGAAGCTCGGACTTGCTGCAGAATTGGAGCCAGAGCTTATGTAAGAGGAACATGGTGTAGTTACGTAGCCGCTGCACGCTTTGACTCACTGCCTTCATATACACCCCTACTGGTAAAACAAAAGGCTTAACTGGTTTGTTTGTTCAGACAGAATGCCATTTTGACTACAAACCAAAAACAGGGCAAAACCAAGCACACTTTTATGGCAGAAGAGCGCCCTCTGGTGTACACATCGGGGGAAATCAAACATGAAGTTGATCAATGAGAATACTATGAAAATAATTAATTTAATCCTCAAGAAGAAAAAAAAAATTGGTGGATGTGATAATTTGATGATGATTTGATAATTAATGATTAAATTAAAATAAAATGCATCTTAAAACATGAAAATTGTTTTAGCCATATTTTACATATTTAGTGTATTAAAAGAAGTTATATATAGTGTTAATTTTATATAAGATCTTATATCTCGAACAAATTTGAGATGTAGTCTAATATATATGACAATATATTATCTAATATAAATCAAGGTAAAAACAAAATGAAAAATAAAATAGTATATTTTATATATATATATATATATATATATATATATATATATATATATATATATATATATATATATATATATATATATATATATATATATATATATTTTTTTATTTTTTTTTTATATATATATATATATATATATATATATATATATATATATATATATATATATATTTATTATACACATTAGTGCTGTCAAACGATTAAATCGCATCCAAAAGAAAAGTTTAGTTATAAAATATATCTGTGTGTACTGTGTATATTTATTATGTATATGTAAACACACACATACATACAGTAAACATTTACATGTATATATTTATATGCATATATTTTATATAAATATATTTAATATATAAATGTAACATGTTTTTCTTAAATATATACACATGCATGGGTGTGTATTTATATATACATAATAAATGTACACAGTACACACACATATACTAATGTAAACAAATACTTTTATTTTGGATGCGATTAATCGTGATGTGAAGCTTATTAGATTATATATAATATAGTGTTATCTGCTATAACTCAGTAAAAACATAAGATGCAAGGGAAGTAGAGCTAGAGGCTGACAACAAAGGACGGTCTTGAAATAGCTTCCCCAGGAGCACAACAGCGGTGTCATAAGTATTTATATAACTATCATCATGCCCAAAAATGTAATTACTACGGTTTTTCTGTGTAACTGTATACTTTTATGGTAATACAGTAGCACATTTTGCACAACTTAAATGCTTGTACAATCTCACATAAAGCTTTTGTCCAGGTGACAAAGCTCACACATCGGTGACAGCAAAATCAGTCACAGTGGGTGCAGCTGGGTGGAGATTCTGAGGTTCACACTGCCCTAATCACAAAACACATCAAACTCCAACATACACCCAAAATCTGTATTTGTTGTCATGCGAGTGCTGGAATGCAGTTGCATTCCACAGAGCAACTTCTGAGGCAGGGGACCTTTGAATGAAACCAAATAAGGAAAACAGGAAAGAACCATTGACCAAACACAACAGATAGTGCAGTGCTTGAGTTATCCTCTCCTGACAGAAAAACCAGATTAGATTTCTGTACCGTCACTCTGTTTAAAGTCTACGCAAACTGTCAATTCAACCCGTTTTAATTCTATAACATACTGCATCGCCAAAAGAAATAGGAATTATCTGGGTTTTTTAGAGATCATTTCAGCCTGGAGAGGTGTGTGAATTGTGAACATGAAGCAGGCTTCAGCAGGACAAGCAACAGTGAGTGACTAAACAGGAGAGTTGCATAGCAACCCTTATCTGTTAACAAATGAGTCTGTCATCAGAGTCCCACCCAGACACAGAGGTCAAGATTTGGCAGTGATGAAATCTAGGAATGAGTTTCAGAAGGTCAGAGAGTTTTTGTATGTGCAATTCAAGTTCTGCAGGCTCAGAACTGATAATATGAATAGAAAACATTAAAAAACAAACCAGGCTCTGTGAACGCTGTACACAACTTGGAGGTCACCCTATCAAAACACTGCTCTGTTTGTTTGAGCGGTCCTTGACTTTTAATATAGCTGGAGAAAGCCATCCGTTAGCATTCCCATTCATCTCAATGGCAATTAAAACATGATTTTCATGATAATTGTGGTGCTGTCATTCAAAGCCTGAAGCACTAATTTTAGATTTTAATCAACGAGGCCCCATGAAAGTGCAGTTTTCTGTCCTGTGACGACATATTTTCTATTTAAACAGTGTGGGACATATTAAAGGGTTTTTAAAAATAGCCAATAGTCTTTAATATTGATTATAGGATTTTCCCAGGAAATAACTCTAAATTTTAAATGATATGCATATATCTGTTAAAAGTTCATTTTCGAAGATCATTACACAGAAATCTTTATAGCTAATGGTCCATGTCTGATGGACTAAAAGCCACACAACTCCCATTTTGATTTTATGGTCTGTAAGATTCAGGTAATGCATTTTCTTTCACTCATGGCTTTCCATTTGTGGTCTGGGTGGCCATAAAAGTTGGAAACTTTCACTGGCTGAGGACACACACAGCCCTAAAAGTACACAAGAGAAGCTTAATGTCATAATCGCAATACCTTCGGACAGACTGCAAGAAAGCGAGTAGAATATCTCACACACATTCATGTATATACATGCATGTTAAATGTATGAACATGTTTGACTCACAGTTCTTAAAACATCTGACGTTTTAAACACAAGGTGTGACACTGATGAAGAAATAACCTCCAGGTGTGATCTGATTGAGTCAGCACATTACGATGCATTAAAAAAAACCCTAAAATTAAATAAATTCTGTATAAAATGTATTCACATAAAAAAGAGATTCAATAATAATTTTGAAACGCCAAATCTGACAGCACCGCTTTCAGCTTTTCACTCAACACATAATCTAAAAAGTTTAAGTATTAATGACTTTGAAAGTGGCTGAAGGTACTCTTGACATCCTGTGCAGCAACGTGTCTATATTTAGTAGTTTGTTCTCCATGTGGTTTGTTGACTGAGTTTCTGTCCAAGAGTCAGGCATCTGAATTCAGTCTGCTGTCTGTCGCTTATTCAAGCATAACACCTCAAAAAAACAAGTTGCAAAAACAAGTTCTGTTCCAAACTCTAGTAAGCTGCCTTTTTGTCTACACCAATAGCATCCTGACGTGAAGCGCACAGAGTCCAAGTTGACAATCAGCATGCTGCATGTACAAACACAAAATTAGATTAGATAATTAAAGAGCTATTTTTATTTTATTTCTTTAGTGTTCTTTAATGAACTTAGTTTGGGTTTGGGTTCTCCACAAATGGCAGTGCATGTGCCGATGCCTTAGAATTTGGCCAAAATTAGGCCATCTATCTTTTTAGGGAGCACAATGATGTCTAACACAATTATGATGCCATAAAATGTTGCCTAGGGAGGTAACTCGCCAGGGAGGGAGCTCTTGTTGCTCAATGTGCACAGCTCATGATGCATGATTAGGCAATGAACATAGTAATGTTTTTGATTCAGTCTCTGATCATGCAGGAATCTTCAATATGGCCTCAGGGGCATTCAAACAGATGTTTAACCTCTAAAAGACAGACAGCACGAACATGTTTGCATTCAGACAGTGTTCTGTATAGAGTCAAAAGCTGAGAAATCTAACAGTCTTTCTCCGAGGCAACCTGGGGTACAAAAATACCATCTTATGCTTTAAATACTCCATATTAGCTGCTGAATCTGCAAATACACACACCTACAGACTCAAACATACAGTAATAGAAATGTGTAAGCTATTGGAAATGCAGGCTGTTGAAACACACGTTCCTCTAGCTGTTCAGATCAATAGTGCGTCACTAACCGAGTGCACAAACCACTGTAGATCAATACACCCTGCACAATACACTCAAATCACTTGACAACAGAATTAATGCTCAAAAATACCCCAAAGTCTTGCAACTGTATATTTAGCCCAATGGCAATTTATTATAAGATTTTCTATTCATAACCAACAAATTGCAAATATTCAACACTATTTTGCCAGGTTAAATTGAAGACAAAACTATAAAAATCATTCATTTTAAATGCTACAAGTAAATTGAAATTGGCTAAAGATTATTAAATTATTAGTGTTTTTAAAGATTAATTGAGTGTTATGACAGCAAAGTTAATATATATATGTAAAATAAGGGAACACACACAATTACACAAAACAAGACAATGAAATATCCTATATATATTTTTTTTCCTTCTCAGTATTGAATGATGATAAATTTAAAAATCTGTGATATCAGCAAATAACCAGATGGTTCTGATCATCCACCCATTGATAAAACACACTAAACTGTTATGACACACGCACACACACACACACACGCACACACACACACACACACACACACACACACACACACACACACACGACTTGCCTTTACTCTTTTGGAAAGGCTCCAATTAGTGTGATATCTTTACAAATTTTTACCAATATATTTGTTAAACTCTTACATTTTAAATGTTTTATTTTAGTTGATTGTTATATATTCAATATTAGCTTGTATAAATCTTTAAAAATATATTAAAAAAGTAAAATTCTATTATTATTATCATAACTATGAAAAGCTGTAAGACATTCACAATAATTATCAAAATATGTTCTGGCAACATAAATGATTAAAAATCAATCAAATCATGTAGTTTTACAATAGTTCATTAATATCATGACAAAAATTGTGTGAAAATGAACTTCTGAGCAGTCAAGAGTATGCACTAGAGAACTAGAGAACTTCTTTTCTCACTAGGATTTCTGTTACATTTTAAAAGATCTGTATGTAAATGAACAATGCACACAGTGAAAGTGAGCAAGTGTCTTCCTTCGGGCCATTAACGTCGTCAGTAGCTGATGCTGAACCAGGCTGGCATGTTGCACTGTGGGAAATGTGCAGCACTTGGATAGCAGCCCACTGAACAACATCAGCCACATATCAGAGAGCTCTGCTCATGCTCAAAATGACACAGCTACCCATGACATCTGCATAACACCAGTTTTAGGTTGCAGGAAGTACACTGATAATATTAGCAGCATCATGAAATCACAGTAGGAAAATCAATTGACTAAAATATCAGAAGCAAAATTCAGAAGCAAAGAAGGCAATATCAAGCAATATTTTCAAACTACTAAAGCAAACCAAAGGCATTATGAATCACTTTCAACACAGAATCATTGCAAATTCTGCAACAACAACAAAAAAGTTCTTAAAAGAACCATTTTTAAAAGTTCAAGAACATTTTAAGACCTAAAAAATGCTTTTCCACTAGAAAGGACCTTTTGTGGAAAGGAAAGTTTCCATGGATGTTAAAGGTTCTTCATGGAACCAAAGAGGCCAATAGAACCATAGGTGCAAATAGAGAACCTTTATTTTTTAAGAATCTAGAATCGTTAATAGTCTAATGAATCACAGTGCTCTTTAAAGAAACACACCCAGAAACGCTACCAATAAACAATTACTGTGCATTGCAACACATGGATTTGTCATAATATTGGCAGTAAAACAGATAACAGCGACTGAAAAGTTATTGTTAGAGCTGCAGCTTTATGTAAGTGCTAAAAGCCCCTATATTTCCCAGCATTCCTCACACATTCCAGCACTCCTCCTCCCTCGGACGGTTTCTGTGGGACCAAAGCCAAGACCTCCTGACCAGCACAAACTCAGGCTCACATTTAAAAGCCCACAAACATACCCTCACACTGCCAAGTCAGTCACTGCACCTCAAACACAATACTAAACAAACTCATGCACACACAATACTCCGAGACCTCAACAGGATAATATCCAATAAGCAACACCTGTTGTTCTACAGCGACGTCCTGCAGGGCCGGTTGGTCCCGCGTGCCGCGGATCCAGCTGAAGATCTGGCCCATGTCTACCAGTGTGGAGTGTGTGACGTCGTCTCTGTGGCTCTGCTGTATCTGCTGTCTGAGCTACAGCATGTTCCAGGCACAGGGAGCAGGGGGAGGGGCCAGAGGAGTGGTCAGGGCAAAGGGGGCGAGGCTATGTCACTTTACTGGAGGCAGAATTAAAGGGAGGGAGGGAAGGAGGAATGACTAAATAGGGAAGCACGTGGAATTTATACCGCCTGACCAAGACGTCTGACACTTTTAAAGCAGGGATAGCCAGGGAGTATGTGAATGTTCACACGGTATGATCCAAAGGTAAACGTTTATGGCTATTTTTAATGGTGCATTTCCAAGATGTGCATACAACAGACACTAAAATTCTTGAACCAACAAAATAAACTAATTGAAACAGAGGTGCGGTAACTTATAATTCATAGTGACAAGGACTATATGTGACAAAAGTGATTGTAGTGAAAAAACTTTCTGTGCTTTATTATGCATCTGTTGCCAAGTGAGACTATGTTAAAGACATTATCGACTCGACCCAAAGAGAGAATTTCATGTTATCTCATGTTGTTTCAAACCTGTATGACTTACTGTCAGACAGGGTTGGCAGGACATGAGGGAAAGTAAATGATGACAGAATTTTTATTTTTGGGTGAACTATCCCTTTAAAACAGTGATACTCAAATCTGTCTCGCCAAGATCCACTTTCCTGCAGAGTTTAGCACCAATCCTGATCAAACTCACCAACCTGTGATTTTCTAATGATCCTGAAGACACTGATTAGCATGCTCAGGTGTGTTTGATTAAGGTTCGATCTAAACTCTGCAGGAAAGTGGATCTCACAAGCCATATTTGAGTATCCTTAAAGCATTAAAGCCAAAGAAATCTCTGTAAACACTCCTAATCAGCAGAAAGTCACATTTCAAGAGAAGGAAGCATTATATTTTTACATTGAGCATCTAGCAAGAGTTTCTCATTCATCAGAGCACCAAACGGTGTTTTAAATGTGCAGAACAGAAATCAGGGACTCGCACTCACAAAAAACATGTCTCAAATGCCTAAGCACGATGCACTGTATCCACCCCAAATGCTGAGAACAAAGCATGCCTGTTCAGTGAGATTTGTTGGGTGTGAACATCCATAATTTTCAACTGACATCTCATCAGATGTGGACATGCAGTTATGCGTGTTAGACAACCAGAAGTCAACGAACATTGCAGGTTTTTTTTTAGACCATGAGAAATCGGCTTACCTACAAACTCTACCTGGAGTAAATTCATTACCTGAAAGTAATTAAATAATCTTTCAGAAACTTGTGCAATCAAGTGAACATAAAATAGTCTTAAAGTACATCATACAATGTTGACGTTAAAATGTCATAAAAAAGCAAAGAAACAATTTCCATTCTTCTATTTTCTGTGTTTTACTATACTATATGATCTGAGAATAACATCACAAAGATGAACTCTCTTCTTCTGCAAAGTAGCATATTCATAATATAGCGCAACACAGCTTAATTTTAGGAGATATCAAACCTTTCAACTCTCAAAGTCACCACCTGACTGGAAATGTTAACTTGCATTCCAGGGAGCTTCATTTCGACATATGAAGCCTTAATCAACAGCAACACACTGAAATGCTTAGCGTCAATCCTCATGATGTCGATTGAGAAAGAAGCCCAAAGGAACCTCATATTACAAATGACACAACATGGCTTATTATTTCCAGAGTGTTACTTAGAAATACACAAACACTGCAATTAGATAACACCAGAGTCAAACAGAGGGCAAAATATACTAAAGGTCAAATCTAAATTAAGAGGTCAATTTATTCATCCATTTTCCAAACTCCTGAACGTATCACAATAATATTACGCAGCACAACCGTTTTCAACTGTGAATGGTTCTTGTGCAGCAAATCGGCATATTAGAAAGATTCCTGAAAGATCATGTGACATTAAAAATGTATTCAAATACAACAAAACTACAACTAAAAACCCATGATGTCCACATTTGAGTAATTCAATACATAAAGGAAAAAGTGAAGCTTGACCTCTCGCAGAAGAACATCCTGTGTTTGTGCAGACATGTGCAAAAGCACACATGCACAAGCATGATTCTGTGAAACAAAAGGTTCGACACACCCATATACCCTCCTGCAACTATCAGAAGCACTTAGACTCATGCTATGTGAACATTAACTGACATGAACACCTGAAGGCAGAAGACTACTAATTATTAATGGTTTAAGCTGTTAAAAAAAAATCTCTGATCCACAGACATGTAAATGCATGAGATAATCAGGCACACATAACTGCAGACACACCTGAGTGTTTCGTCTGCGAGCTCACAGAGCAAGTAAAACCAGCTGTTATCTTGAGAAACACTCAGAGATGTTCAAGCTTTTTTTAATTTATCCTCTTAAAACTTTCCTATATTTATAATATACTAACTAACATTATGCATTATACTGAGTTTAGCGGCCCCTGGCATTGCCAGGCCGGTGCCCGGTGTTTGTCAATGTAACTGGAGCACCTGATGAAGTGGAGTTTCAAGATATATATATAGTAACAAAAATGTCCCTGAGAACATTTCATGACACAGTCACAGGACACTGAAACACTGCAGCCATACCAGCAGAGGCCTTCTAGCCTTACAAAATCAATATATTTTAATGCATTGCACATTCATAAAAGCATTCCACCTCTGTCTCTGTGGGTATGGCTCTCTGAAGAAGATGGAAGATTGTGTTATACAGGAATGCTGTTTTACATTTTCTGGCAGAGTTGGGTGATAAAACATTCATGTCTTTGAAGAATTACAGTTCATATCTGTGACACTAGACTGATTGGGATCAGTGACTGGCGAGGACTTTCATAGGCCACAAGAGGGTGTCAATGCTCCATGAGAAGCTAAAGCATGACAAGTATATTCTTGATGCATGGATTATGCAAGTTTTGTATAGACATTACACATTGTTTTAGCAGTTTGAATGAATTTCCATTAATTTTCCAGTCATTCAAAGTTAACTGGATTCCAAACTTTGTTATTATTATTTAAAAATAATCATTTCACAGACAAGACATTCACAAAGTGCAATAAAAATCAACAACAATCTATAGAAATTAACATGATTTTGTTCATTTGCATGACTTTCCATGCTTGGAAAGCACAGCTTTAAAAATATAATATTTCTAGGTTTTCCATGACCGTGTGAACCCTCAGGGGAAAAAAAGTAAGAAATTGGGGTGATACCCTTTATAAAGCTAACATTATGTAGCCTACACTTTTGGTGCTAATATGTAGCATTTACGGATACACAAGGTACAAAGATGTACCTTTTACCAGCTTTGTACCCGTTTTCCTTAATAGTGTAGCATATTTGTATAATAATTCTATTTTGAATTATATTTTCAAAAGAAACTGTAAATTCTAGCTTACCTGGAACCTTGAGGTCAGAGGAACATTGGCTTTTTGCAGTGAAGTATCACCTCGCTACAAAGAAATTAAGACAGACACAAAGAAAAGTGACTTAGCAACCTGTCAAAATTTACAGTAACCTGAGGGTTCAACATGTTACTACGCCCAAAGTTATGGCTAAACAATCTATCTGAGGAATATGACACTACAAATCTGAGTAAAAAGCATTAACGCAACCATTCTTTAGAAAATACTCTATTTTTGACATTTAACTAGACTCCATTTAAGTCATTTCCCGTTGACTTTCGAACATAACTTATTAAATTATTATTTTAGGTTGACACTTTGATGTTAAGCAGCGCATAAGCCATTTGACATTCTTTGAATTCTCTTAACTTCTCTCAGATTTTACAATTGCAAAGCGACTCCAGTTTCCGGCTTGAGGAGACTTTACATGCAAACGCATTAAAACCCAATTTCACTAGGCTACATTAAATCCGACAACGCCCAACTTCTAATATTAAACTACTGTTTTTTTTTTTTTTTTAAATAACTGCGCCTGTGTGTACAAGTACAAAGATCAGCTTAATCCTGAAGTGTTTACATTTGTCAGCTCTATAAAAAAGATCACTACGACTTATTTTATATTGTAAGGTAACAGTTTTCTGTGCAGTTCAAATCATGGCACGGATCTACTTACGGTGTTCGACCAATACGCAGCGTACGCCATTGTGGAGGAAGAATCGTTTGAAGGCTAGAGAGTTTGCTAAACTAACTTCCTCGAGTTCCGTTCGCCAGCTTCTTTCATTCAAGTGAGGTGCGCTGCTGTCTCGTTCTCAGATAAAGCCACTCCCGTGAGCGTGGGTACCAGAACACTACCAATAATTGCAGCAAATAAATTATTGGGGCGGTTTATCTTGGTTTCAAGATGTGGTGTACTCTTTTGCATTTCGATGCAATGTGAAAGTTGCTGCTTAATTTTTATTGAGCATTATAAAAAGTCCTTGTTTCACCACCCAAGCATTCCTTTGTAGTGATTGCCCAACACTGTGGTTACGGGACATTTCTGTTTCTCTATGCAGGTACTTTAATTGCAACGAAAACATACTCAGAAAGTCTAACACTTATTTGTAGTGGCATGTCTTAAAGCTTCATGAGAATCTAGATCAAGTTATTCCTGCAACTTTTTAAAAACAGTCTCTATTTGACCATGCAATGTTTTGTTAACAACAGACCTTATATTTTACCCTTAAATGAACATTTCCAATGGAACAAGACGCAGAAAATTAGAATTTTTCTTCCAGGTTTTAGGACTCCGAACTTAACCGCTCTTAGTTTAGGCCTGTTTTGAGTCAGACATGTTGAATAAATTGCGTTTAAATTGCTACGAAGCCGCGCACATGACATGCGGGAAAAATCTTTCCCACGAATTAATAGCTAAATCGTTTCCACGATTTATTATTGCAAATTAATACATCGTGGAGAGAAATCTTTTTCGACATTTCCCCCCCCCACCACCACCACCACCACCACCACCACCACCACCACCACCACCACCCCCACCACCCCCCATGTCTTGTCAAATCGTGCCTCGTAAATTCAAAATTAAGTAACTGTTTAGAATGATTCACTACAAAGTTTAGATTCACTACAAAGAACCTGTTCATAAGAGTCATTCATTCTGAAATCGGACCGTACAATGGTCAAGCTGTAGGCTGTGACTCATTTGAGTCATTCGTTTGAGAATTAAATTTCACTGGTTGCATATATGATTTGATTTGCCAAAGAGAACCGGCTCCTAAGAGTCGATAGTGTTCGACTTGAAGCTACGCAACGCAGAATGATCAAAGTACCGCGAGAGCGATTCGAAAGCTTAAAGATCCATCTGCTCTCTTATAGCTCTCGCGGTACTTTGATGTCATACACTGATCGTTCTGCGCAGCGCCGCTTCAAGTCGAACGCGCCTTATCTTTACTAGTCGCGCTGTATACTTTGACTCACTCAAAAGAACCGGATCATAAGAGTCATTCGTTCAGGAATCGAGCTTTGCTGATTGCTGTAGTTTTCGCTGTATATTAAGTAAGAAAAAAGTTCAGGAAACACTGTCAAAGTTCGCACGTAGGCTACTCAAAGTTCAGTTGTTGGTGAATGCACCCTTGGTAAAAAGGAATTGGTTCAGAATAATAACAGTTCCCAACCTTAATCAAAAGGCTATGTTAACCTTTTACAGTGTGATAAGGAATACTACAACGTAGTGTAAATTGCATGTGGAAAAACATACCTCCTTGTTGTTTTTCTTACGACCATGACATCTCTTTCTGTGCGGCATGTCTGAGGAATAAGATCACGGGCTTTAAAAACAACACAGCTTTGCTTTCACCAGAGGTGGGCTTGTGGCACAGTATTTGCTCCTCCTGCGAACTGTGAAGAATCAATCTGTGCCAGAGGCTTTGTGGAGGTTTGAGGTAAATCAAACCGTGTGTGCAACTTGCAGAGTGTCAGTATGAATTTGTTTAGAGGCTATATTTATACCTTCCATGTTCAGACAGTGTCTAACTTTCTTGGGACTTACTTTTGGCTTTCTTGAACTTACAAATCAATATGTTTTTATTATTTTATTTATCATTTCAATGTGTTGCATGTGCATTGTCTGATTAAGCAAACAGTGCCACACCCCCTCAAACGCTTCCTTTATCTTCTCCTCCCTGTCTTAAAGGAATAGTTCATCACATTTTCTTGCGTGGAAAACAAAGGAGAAATTCTGAAGAAGTGCACACCATGTGTTTAAAATGAATGGGAACTAAGGCTTTCAAGTTTCAGAAATGATGCAAACGTTTTCTCTTATCTTCTGAAAGCTAGCTCAAATGAGTTTGGAACGAAATGAAGGTAAGAAATGACAAAATTGGACCGTTTTCTCTGTAGTCTATGTCTGTCTCCTTCTTCTGGTTATTGTTTTCCACCAGACATACACAAGAAAAAAAGAGAAGCCCAGCCATTGTCCCCTCCTGTGTGAAACGGGCTCTGTGTTTTTCACCAGAAGCAGATATAGCAGGAAATGCTCTTGAAAGATCTCCTGCCAGCATTCTTGAGCTCAAGCTGGAGATATTATATGCCTGGATCTTGCTCAGAGAAAGCTGCTGGTGAGTCACACAGGTGTGACACAATTTTTCTCTTGTTCTTCACTTAAAATGATTTCCCCTCAGTTCACTTCCTGCGATAAGATGATTGATTCATGCTGTATTTTAATCTTCTTTGCCTGTATGCTTAAACCCAATATATACTTCAGTTTTGACAGTGTAGAAACAGAGTTTTACTTAAAGCTGTCTGCCTGTGTAGTGAAACTATTTATATAAACTGAAGATAATGGCAATACATATCTTTCTTATTTATGAGTTAAAGTGCCCCTATTATGGGTTATGAAAGGTTTTGGTTATGAAAGGTTTTGGTCATATTTTGGTTTTGGGTGTCCTCAACAACAGGTTGACATGCAAGGTCAAAAAAGACTTTCATTGTTTTATCATATGCATTTATTTTTACCTTACTTGTTCAACGATTCATTTTTCATTTTAGAGCTGTGTTACACACTGCATAAAATTTTCAAAAATCCATAATAGAGGAACTTTAAATGAAATATCAATGGTTTGTTTGTTAGGGTAATTCATCGACTTAAAACTAAATTCTTATCTGTTTTTTTTTTCACTTGCAGACTACTGCTGCATTTTTCTTCAATACTACCCTCTGTTGGCAGATTTTTATTTTTATTTTTTATTTTTTAACTGACCCTATTAAAAATTACTGCTATTAATATGCTGGTTGATTTTATTTTATTATTTGGTTTCACTTTATTTTGATGGTCCCTTTAACACATTCTATTGACTATAAGTAATGTTGCACCTACATTTCTTCTGACTCTCATTAGAGTGTTAGTAGTGTATTAGTTGACTGGTAGGGTTAGGGTTAGATTAAGTTGACACGTTCTTGCAAAGTTACTTATAGTCAGTAGAATATCTGTTGGGAGACCAACACAATAAGGTGTTAGTAGATATGAAGCAGACAGTCTATTAATACTCTTATGAGAGTTTGTTGACATGTAGTTGCAACATTACTTAGTGTCAACAGAATGTTCAAAAGGGACCATCAAAATAAAGTGTTACTTATTATTTATTTGTTTGCAATACCCCACTATGATGACCATAATGACCACCACAATATAGTTGCTGCAATTATTGTTACCATTGCATTTTTCCCCAAAACATACATATATACATATATATATTTATTTATTTATTTTTCATGGTTGTCAAAAAGTTACCACAGTTTTATCATTTAATAACTATAGCTAACGTCTAATTTAAAAAGTATTTACTACTAGATCATTTTGTTTCAGATGGACCTTTATAAAATAGGTGTTTAATTGTCTGAGAATATGATTAGAGAAACATGTTACCCATAATTAAATACATACAGTGTTGGTGATTTAAGCCATATTAAACAACACATTGCCATAAAATTCCAGCAGGTGGCGAGATTACCATATTTCTCAGGTCGTTTCCTACATTGCAAATTGATGTAATAAATTAAATCCTATTATCATTTACTGTTTATATTATTTATTGTATTTGTCAAAAAAGTAAATAATAAAATAAAAAATAATAATAAAATAAAATTTAATCCAAAATAAAAAAATCTAAGTTGTCTCCTTATATATTATGCCTGATTTAGATTATATTTGTATAACAAAATAGTACAATAATTGTGCACAAAAATATTGTTCATTTCTATAAAGAGACCATTAAACCATGTGTCTAATGATTTAATATTGTGTGCATGAGGCAGGTCGTGTCATGATGAAGTAATGGCCACTTCTGCCACCTTTTTATTTACATCATCGCTCTATTGGTTTTCATTTCCCAGCAATCTATAATGTAATCAGTAATGGCAGCAGCCAGGAAGGCAGTGTGACTCATTCTTCTCAGAGCACCCTGAGGAGAAGTAAAGCCCCATCCACACTAAAACCTGCCATACCGGTAACATCCTGAGTGGAGCCCTCGTGTTTGCAGGAACCTCTAAACGTTTGATAATTACAGACACCCTGTGACAGTGATAACATTCAACCACACAAAGGCACTAGCGGCCAAGGCTTTGCTGTCCGTTTGGATGAGTGTGTGTCTTTATCTGTGTGAGGATGAAGGTCCTCCACCTCAGATAAGACTGAAGGGACACAATCATTTAAAGGGGGCTGTTGGCTCGACTCTTTTTAATTCATTCAGTACTCAAGGCACCACTGTAGTATCTATTGACCTGTAGTTCATGAAATAAGCTGTTTGTTTTGTGTCCACGCCAGTGGCTGGGAGTATTGATTTACTAAAACCAATTAAATGAACAAGTCTTTCATTCTGCGGAGTCTTACCAGAAACAATTACGTGACTTATGTTATTTATTTTATTGAAATGACAATGAATGTTGAGCTAATTTATCTGACATTTGTTGTCAAACTGAGTGACAAATTTGCATTGTTAGTTAATTTTTTTTTTTTTTTTTGTTATTTGAAAAATCTTATACATTCATATAATTTTAAAATAAACTATTACTTAAACTGAAAAAAAAACTTAAAAGAACTTGTGTTGTAAAGATGACATATATAGTAGGCCTGTATTAATATATATTATATATATATATAAATTGATGAGTAAAATTGCTAAAACTACAACTGAAATAAAAAATAAGCTAAACAAATCTATAGAAAAAAATAAAATGAAACAAGGCAAAAAAATTACTGAAATGTAAACTAAAACTAAAGAAATACAAGAAAAAATATAAAAATACAAAGAAAAATATATAAAAAAAATATGAATAAATTTATAATAGTACATAAATTATGCTATAATAACTTTGCAAATTCATTGGGATATGGAAACCTGAAAATGTTAACATCTAAATGAACTATTTAGATTTTTTTTATTGGTTAAATCAGGTAACATTTGATAAAAATAAATAAATAAATAAACTTTTTTTTTTTTTTTTTTTTTTTTTTTTTTTACAGTGTAGGGATTTTTTCCTGGTATTTTAAGGCAATTACCCTGAAGTGTAATGGATGTTAAATGATTAATGCCATGTTTTAGGGGGTTGTATTTAGGGTTCACTGGATGTGACAAAAGAAACAATGGTTGTCAGGAAGAGCTCAAATAATCTTACAATAAAGATTCATCATTGTGGTGTAAGTGAGTCTGGGGGTTACAGGAAAAACAAGAATATCATTTGAATCAGCTTTCCTGATTTTGTTTTGCTGTAGAATATTGACGGGGCCTCTGTCATTACAGCATTCAGCAAATATGAAAACAAAGGAAAGGAAAACATTCAGTCATCTTTTCCTACCTGAAAGAAATACAGATTACAAAAGTTGAAGGTCAAACTAAAGGTTTCCAAAGTTTTTTTGTACTTATACAAGGAAGGTTTGATTGACTTTCAGGTAAAACCCAACAAAGCTACAAGCAGTTTATATTACTGAAAATGTGTTTGCACTATCGTTTGCAAAATAGGTTATGGAGAGTTTATGTTCAAATTTTATTCTGTCATGCTCACGGGAAGAGTGTCACTTTCCTCTGTTCTTGTTGTGAAAGGTCATGCATGACGTTGAGAGATGTGACGAGCTCACGGATGTCACTGTTCTCGGCTCCAGGAGCAATTAGCCTTTAGGTTAACGCATCTGTGTGATGGTTTGAGCTATAGAGATACCTCAGATGTTCAGCTGACCTTCTGTCAGCATAGCAGATAAGAAGAACCGGGAAAAACAAGTCTAAAGCACTATTTCATTCTCAGAAGAACTGATGTTTTGATGGCTTTGTACAGTGTTTGCATAGAAGAACCAAATTTGGTTCCTCAAAGAACCTGTCAGTGAACCGTTTTTAAGAAAAAAGAACCCTTCTTTGAATGGATGGAAGTAGAGGTTCTTCAAGGAACTGTAGATGCCAATAATGAACCTTTATTTTTTAAGAGTGTATCAGTGCTTGTTTTGACCGTTGCAACATGCGGTTTTGCTGTTATTCCAGCATAATGAGGACCACATTTTAAAGATGGCATATCAATTTAACAATTCAGTTTTAAAATAGCAGTTCGGTTCTTAAAGGAGACCAGGAGACCAGTATTAGACCAGTAGCATCGCGTTCAAAAACGATCAAAGAGCTACCGGGGACTACTTTCAGGCGCTGCGTAATATCACTACGCCTGCTGCGGCCATGTTACGGCAGCAAAGTTCCTTGATTATTACGCCAGAATGAGAGTAGTTCCTAATCATATCAGCCTAGAAAATCGCAACTTTTCATTTTCCGCCGATCTTAGTACACGATATAACTACAGAAGAGTCAAGTTTTAAATAGGACAAATATCGAAACTCTTTGATCGTTTTTGAACGCGATGCTACTGGTCTAATTGGATTCAATGATCTATGCTAAGCTATGCTAAAAGTGCTCTCGCCAGACCCGGAGATCGGCTGAATGGATTCAAAAACGGTAAAACTCAACTTATTAACTCTGGGGGAGTTGGAGAATGAGCCTATTTCCAAAAAAAGTGGTGTTCCTTTAAAAGTTAATCTGTTTCAAAAACGTTTTGGTCCATTTCTTAAATTTTTGTACACGGCTTATGATGCAGTGATCTACCTGGCAATGTTTTAACCCTAGCAACTGCAAACTTGCAATTTAACATAAAAATATAGTTTAAAACATAACAATTATACAATGAAAAAAAAATTAAGATGAAGTATAGAAATTTAATAAAATTTTAATTAAAAAATAAACTTCTGAATTGTTTTGGACTGTAAAATAACTCTTATGTGATTGGAAAATATTTTCTATTTTTGTCATTAACATAAATTATATAAAATCTAAAATATATTTATACATTTTTTAAATGTAATAAAATGTATATAATATTACATATGTTTATATATCTATATCTGTCTTTCTGTCTGTCTATCTATCTATATATATATACACACTCACACACATACATATATATTGTTTACATGCATGCACATGAACATTGCATGTTCCTTTTAATTGGCTCCTTTGGTCATTATTTGCCATAGAAACAAGCCGTTCTACTCAACCTTAGGGAGCCCTGTGCCCTTGAGAGCTGTCGGCTATCTCTCGCTCTGCCTGTATAGAAACTTCCAGGCTACTAAACAGAAACGTAATTACTGGCACAGGCCACACCAGGCTATTACAGATGTATCAACAATGGAGGGTATCATGAAGCTCGGTTTTTCAGGATGTTGACTCACTGTGCTTTATGGGAAAAACATTAGCACTCTTATGTACAGATGATAACGACTGAAGTCCATATCGGCAATTGACAAGTTGATCATTTGTCCTGGGGCTTGTGAATGGACTATAGGCCTAAAATTTGCAGTTTGTTTCCTTCGTGTTTTATGCAAAGCTTATATCCAGTGTTGTGCGATTAAATCCGGCCGCTGGTCATTGTTGCATGGCTATATGATCAGATTAATTTCCTCCAATATTTGTGTCACTGATATGACACTGAGCACTGACAGCAAGATAGAGGAGGAAGAGAGATAGTGAAGGAGAGAAAGGTTTCCATGACAACTACACATCCTTGACAAATGACACAGTTTGAGGACAAGAGTAGGCGATAAGAAAAGAATGTGTGCGCATGCATGTGAGGAAGAAAGAAAGAGAGCGAAGATTAGTATACCTGGTCTGAGTCAGAACAACATTGACTCACACGACTGCTGGCAAGAACTGCTATTTTATAAGCCATTTAGTACATAGCCTGCCCTACATCAATGTATCAACCATTTAAAATAATAAAAATAATAATAAAATCTACTACTAATAATAAACAGTTTAATTTTTTAAATGTGAGTGTGTCTGGCTGTGCAAAAGTCATCGCCATCATGATGCTTGGGGGTTTAGGGTTTTATTGTTAGGGTGTTCTACGTGGTCGCTATGTGATTTCTTTAAAAGAGCCCACCCTCAAGGATATTAGTATATTTTCATCCTTAGATAAAGCTAGTGCTCTGGGGCAGCTAGGTGAATCGTGAGTTTAATTTGCTTTGAAAATGAATAACATAGGCCTACCTGTCATCACCAAACTAAAATCATTCATTTCTGTAAACTGTGCGAAACGACGATTCAGACCAGAAAGAAAAGAACCGACTCAAAAGAGCTATTCCCAAATCATGCATTGATTGTTTTGAGACAGCTGACAGTATGCGACAAGGGAATGAATGGCTCTTTTGAGTCGGTTCTTTCCAGTCAGAATATCGTTTACAGTATACAGTAATTTGTAATGTACCACAGACTGTACAAATTAATTCCGGAAAAGTGCATTGCTTGTTCTGGTTCTAACTAGACTCAGGAATAAATGGCTTAAACTAAATAAGTTTAAGGTTTTTTTTTTGTTTGTTTGTTTTTTACATTTCAGTTGACGTTTATTGTATTTCAAGTAACACAAGTATTTTTTTTTTACAGTTTTAGTTCTAGTTCTTGCTCCAAAAAGCCATTCATTCCAGCACACTGTCCGCTGAGAATCAGAAAGCTTTAAATACAAAATTTTTACCCACCTGTTCAAATCTTTGAGTAGTTTATATCTCATTGAGCAACACTGATTTTCCCTGCTGTGATTACTGAGACTGATTGCCATAAGACCTTATCAAAAGATGATTACTAATAGGCTAAGCAGATTGCAAAATCCATCGCTTTTTCGCTCTAGATGTCAATTAATTTTAAACTTAATTTGTCCACAGTAGTTTAAACACTCACATGCACTGTTTACACAGCCACCATGGCCTTCCATGACGTCTACTGGTTTGATTCAGAGTGTCCATTGCTCCATCAGACCTTTCGTTTCCTGTTGTCTCACACCACCCCCCTTCGCAGGTCATGGTTTTACCCCACTTATTGTTCATAAACCATTACGTGTTACCACGTCTCTTAAAGACAACCCCAGCTGTTACGGTGACAGCTTAGATGAGATGGCAGTAATCAGATGTGAGATTATCCCAATTGGCTGGTCTGGTTTTTCCACATTTGACGTGTTTGTGTGCATGAGAGTGTTTCGTGCATGTTTGATCAGTGAAGCCTTTTAAAGCTTTTTAATTGCACAGTACATTACCAGAAAAAAGAGCGTTTTGCATGACTGAGTACTTCCGATGCTAAGAAAATCTTTCAAGCCCTTGGTTTGCGCAGTGGCAACCCGCCAATGTTGATCCAGTAAAGACAGCTGGTATATTAGCAAAAAGTTTTTTTGTAAAATCTCTGTTTTCTGGCCAACTCTCCAACCCCTTTTTAAAGAATACAAACATGCATCTCATTCATGAACTTTGCTACTTTTCCTCATCTATTTTCAGGTGCAAAGTCTAACGTGTTCTGCTTAATGCAAACAGGTGTTGCTAGGTGGACGTGGATGACTGCAGCTGCTTCAGCAAATTGACTGTTTGCTTGAAAGCCCAACTGATAGGTCTACGCTGAGAAGAAACAGAGGCTGCGTCCCAATTCGCATACTATCCGTCCTAAATAGTATTTGAAAATAGAATTAGTATGTCCCAAATCATAGTATGTTGAAAGAAGTATGCCAAAGATTCCCAGATGGTCTACTACTTCCGGTTAGAATTACTACTTTGTTATAGCCTAGTCGCTCTGTTGCTTAGTTATGTGCATCCTGTAACTGTTTAAACGGCCCTGTCAATCATTTTGTCACATTTAACATCATCCACATTTCGTTTAATTTGATTTCCGGCTGTATTGGAGAGAAATAAAGAAGCACATCGCGGGTCTTTCATGCTGAGAACTCTCCTCATGTGTTTGCATAATGATGCATTTCAAAGTTAATGCCCAAACGTATCATTTATAAAAGTTCACAGTGTTGCTGCAGATGAAATATAACGTGGATAACATTAAATAAATATTTTTTTCATCAGGTTAGATATTATTTATCACTCAAATCCCTTTCTCTACCTGTCCGTCGGTCGCGCATATCCGCCATGTTTGTAGTTTTAACACTTTATATGCGTGTTTGTAGTTCTAATCGAATCCTCGTCCACAGCGCAATGTGTTGTGGGCAATATTAGCCGTTAGTGTGCATCAATCTGCACTTCGAATTCTAACCGGAAGTAATAGACCATCCGGTAATCTTTGGCATACTTTTAAAACATATTATGATTTGGGACATACTAATTATATTTTCGAATGCTATTTAGGACGGATAGTATGCGAACTGGGACGTACGCCGCACTGCTGATTTATTTTCATGCAATAGCTATCTGTTAGCGTTCCCATTCATCTCAATGGCAGTTGCTTGGCTGACACACGGCACCATAATAACATGCACAGTCTCAGGCCCTGATAGTTCAAAAGAAAAAGAAAAGAAAATATTTATAAATATTTAAATAAAAAAATGTAAATAGAAAAATATTTGTTTTTAAATATATTTTACAGAAAGCTATACATTTAACAACATTCATATAAACTACAACTGAATTATCAAAAATAACATAATCATATAAACTATTGCATGTGAACAAGAGAATAAAAGGATAGTAAAGTTCAATTTCCTGTTTCAGAGTGCATGGGAAGCTCTTAAGTGCCAGGTATATGTTTGTTATTAAGAGATGACATATATTTAAGTTCCGTTATTCACGGAGTAACAAAAACTGTATAGCAAATTGTAAAAGTTGAGTTAATAGTTGTCTATAAGGAGTAATATTAGGCTATAGGAATAAAATACTAATTACAATAATTTCATTACTATTCCCAACAGACGTTTTTGCTGAAATTTGTTTTTTAAGAGATTGAATTTTTGTGTAATATTTTGATTCATACGTGTTTTCTTTTTCTTTTTTTTAAAGGTAGATTTGTTAAACTTGCTCCCATTGTTGCGTTAAAAAATTATGAACAATTTTTAATTTCAATCGTTAAAGCAAATGATTTTTTTAACCCTGCAATATGAGTCCCAAAGTGTACCCAAACATCTGTTCTGTACGTTTGGTGAGCTGGTACGACATTGCTCGAAATTGACGGGCTGCTTTACGGCAGCAGCTATCCACGGTGTTATATTTACTACAGTGAATTCCACTCACTTCAGTGTAGTAGTGGGTTTGCTATTTTAAGATTTAATAAACGTTAAAACTTATTTGGCGCCATGTCGCACCTCGACAGACCCACATTGCAACATCACAACTCGTCGATTTTTTCTAGAATCGCTAGTTTGCAATTTGTAAACGCGTCTTCGTTTGGTGATTCGTGTGCTCGGAACACGTGAATACTCCACGAGGCCGCAAAAGGTGGAGCCATGTAGGTAAACCCATTGTGTAGGTAAACGGGAAACAGTTTAATAAAATTTACATACATGAACTGTGCCCTATTTATAAAGTAAATCCTGTTTGCTCTAAATTCAACTGCACGAGATGCACCTGGACAACACAGTCCATTCAGAGATAACAAGAGCAAAAGTGTAGCTCTCGAGTGACCTGCCCGGCTTCATAAACCCCCAAATGAACATGTGCCTCATGCACAATCTCACACAAAACAAAAGACGCTGACATCAAAAGAGACCAGTGTCTGTCTCAGGGTTCTCAAAGCGCACGATTCCAGCCTCTCTCTTTGATAAAAGCACTTGTTTTGGCACGACAATTGCCCCTCGGGCTCATCTAGAGTGGACGCGCTTCGATAGACCGCTCTGTCTGGACCATTGTGACACTGACTGAATAAACTGCTGTGAATATTCATGAGGGCTTATGAGCTGCTCCTCACGATCTTCTTAATATTCATACACAGGGCCGTAGCTGGTGGGAATGAGTCTAGACCACAGTATCTAAATCTTCATACTGAATTCATTCACTGCAATGCATGCATGTATGATGTAATGATTACATCATGCTTTAGGCTACATCTTAACATTCCTGATGATATTATAGGCTACATATCGTCCATTCTATAATGTTTCTTATTTTTTATATTAATTGTTTTAAAATATATTATTATATGTATTTATTTCGATTTTCCTGTTTACAAAAACTGGTTAGCCTATGTGAATTATGAATATTATATATTTAAAAAAATAAAATAAAATACATTAAAATGTAATGCAAATGTGTATTTCTTTGCCTGCTCTTTATTAATGACATTTCTCAGTCATATATGACGTCTTGTAAGTATTTTGATGATGCCAGTAAGTTTATTCCACATTATATTACATAAATATATTCTATTAATAGTTGGAAATCATTAGTCTGCAAAAATCAAGTTCGGTGACCAACCAACATACAGGAATCCATATTGTTGTCATGTGACAAGAAAACCTTAAATAGATTGGACCCCTATAGCCCCTCAACAGTCTTAAGGTCAGTAAGTTATTAAGAAATATAACTTTTTCTTTTTTCCTTCTTTTTAATTTTTTTTATTTTTTATTAATGGTTAACTTGTCAACTCATCAACATGTAAGGTGTTCTGTTATTTATTTATTTATTTATTAGCATAAATGCTATTGAAAATCTATTAAACATGAATTACATTTACTTAGATTCATTTAAACCATATTTTATTTTCCTTGTTTTATGTATGTATATATATTTGTGTGTATATGTATACAGTTGACAAAATTATTAGCCCCCCTGTGAAATTTCAGTTCTTTCTCAGATTTTTCCCAAGTGATGTTTAACAGAGCAAGGGAATTTTAACACAGTATTTCTTATTATATTTTTCATCTGGAGAAAGCCTTATTTATTTGAATTTGCCTGGAAATTGCTAAGGTCAATATTATTAACCCTCTTAAGAAATGATCTGTTTGATCGGCTACGGAACAAACCACTGTTGTTCAATGACTTGCATAATTAACCTAATTAATCCTCTAAGCCTTTAAATTACACTGTAAACTGAGGATTAGTATCTTTCAAAACAACTAGTAAAATAATATGTACTGTCATCATTGCAAAGACAAAAAAAAATAGTTTAGACTTGAGAAAAATAATTGTTAATGCTCACAAAGGAGGAGAAGCATTTACACGTTTATCAAAAATGCTTCCAAGTGTCAAGAACAGCCGTGAGAAGTATTATCAAGGAGTTTGAAGAGGCACACACAGTAGAGAACAGAGGCAGGGAGGGAAAGATTTCAAAAACTTTGTAAAGACAACTATTGAGAGAGGTTTCAAAAGACCCAAGAACAACTGAAGATACTAGTGAATGATTTAGTCAAGCATGGGACTGAAATCTCAACGGAGACGTACACTAGAGGACCGGACGGGAATGGACTGCGAGGTTGCCGATCAAGAAAAACTCCTTTTCCGAAGAAGAGACACCTCCAAGCTAGACTGAAGTTAGGACAACCTGGAGAAAAAATATGTATACTAGAAACACGTCCTTTGGCTAAAGAGCTGTACTTTTTGTCTCATCTGACCACAGAGATGTTGCCTATGTTTGGAGTACGAAGGGACAGGTGCTCAACCCAAAGAACACCGTCTCCAGAGTGAAACATGGAGGTGGGAGTGTAATGCTGTGGGGATGTTTCAGTGTGTATGGAGCTGAGAATCTTGTCAAGGTCAAAGGAATCATGAAAACGGAAGACTACGAGAAGATTTTGAAAGACAACCTCAGGCGATCTGCAACAAAACATGGTTTGGGTCGACGTTTTGTCTTCCAGCATGATAACGAATCAAAGCATACCTCATTTCTGGTGTAGAACTACCTCCAAATGAGCAAAGTGAACGTCCTTGACTGGCCTGCACAAAGCCCAGACTTGAATCCAATAGAAAATCTGTGGGGTACACTGAAGACCAGAGTCCATGCCAGGAGACCAACAAATCTGGAGGAGCTTGAGAGATTTGCTGAGGAGGAATGGGCTGCAACTCCTCAGGAGACATGCCTGAAACTTGTTGAGAACTACAACAAGCAGCTACAACTAGCTTTCTTTTTTCTATTCTATCTACTCATTTTCTTTAAAAACAACAACAACAACAACAACAACAAAAAACTTGGTCCCACTTTATATTAGGTGGCTTTAACTACTGTGTACTTACATTTAAATTAATCATTTGGTACAATGCACTTATTGTGTACATGTTCTTACATTGTACTTATATTGTTAATAATACCTTAATGTAATTACATCTGTAATTAATTTCTGTAATTACATTTATAATTACACTGGTGACCTATCCCTTACACCTTAACCCACCCTTAAACCTACCCTTACTACCAAACCTGTCCCTAACCTTACCCATGTCCCACCTCAATAGCAGCAAATGTGTTTTGCAATACAATATGAACACAATAGGTACACCGTACTTATTTTTTGATGTAAGTACATAGTAGTTAAGGCCACCTAATATAAAGTGTGACCAAAAACTTTTTGTGTGTACTGCACTATAGGTTAACCAAGACTTGTAATAGCACTTGCATGTTGTTGCTCTTTTGTTGGTTTCTAATGTCCTCATTTGTAAGTCGCTTTGGATAAAAGTGTCTGCTAAATGACTAAATGTAAATGTACAACAAACGACTAAAGGCTGTTATCAAGCAAAAGGGATACACCATTGTCTATTAACACCAAAGGGCTAATAATTTTGGCATGTAGACTTTTTTTATTCTTGGTTATAATTTTGTTTCTATTTATATTACAAACATTCCAAGCATCCTAAATAAACCATTATGTTTAGAAATGCTGTGTTGAAAAAAATCTTCTCTCTGTTAAAGAGCACTTGGAATTATTTAAAAAATAATGAAATATTTTATAGGGGGCTAATAACTTTATATGTCTGTAGAGATAGATAAATATATTTACAAACATGTGTTTAACATGTTAGATTTCTGTATTGGCATGCATATGTTTGCTGTTTTTGCATATGCAGCTCGTGTTGTGGAGCTGTCCACTGCTGCGGTGCTGAAACCTCCTCATGACCATAGGCGGTTCTAGGGGGGGGCCGGGGGGGGGCCAGTGCCCCTGTGACAACAAGCTTGGACCCCCTTGTGGCCCCCCTAAATGTAGAGTGTGAAATTATTTTTTACAAAACTTTTTTTTTCGCGATCGTTTTTTACATCCGTTATTAGACCTATTAGACCGTGGCAACGCGGAACAGAAATGTCACCCACACATTTTCTAGAGGGGCTGTTTAAAGCGGAACACAACAGTGCGTAGAACATGCATCTGCAGGTTTTTTTCTACTCAGAAGTTGGAAGTTTTGCGTGAATATTATAATAGGCCCTTTTCACATGACGTCACACAACTTCCCTTCTGACGCGAAGCAGGGTATTCTTACTTCCTCCAGCATAGGAAAGCGCTATGGCTACCAGCATGGAGTTCACCCAGACGCTTGTACTTCTGCCAAAAATATGGTTAGAGGATGACTGCCGCTGTCTACTGTCGTCCTTATTCAAGGCGAGGCGTCTGGCATCTCAAACGAATTTACCGAATACCGGTCGGCGCGATTTGCTGTTTGAAGTCGAGGAACACTCGCACTCTGGCACAATGTTTACTGTCTTTATTGCAGTTAGATGAAGTTGGTTAGATATATTTGTCAAATAAACAAACATTTATGTCCATCAGTAATTTATGTCCTGCTTAATACAGCGCCTTTATGTACAAGAATAGTTCAACATAACAAGCTTGTACTATTTAAATATCAATAAAATGGGGTCTATAATTTTCCCCATTTATTTTTATAACAATGTAATTCAGAAATACATATTAAATATATTAAGTTTACATAAAAAGCTTTTACTGTTAAAAACAAATGCGAATATTTGTGTAAATGAATGTAAAATGCACGTCATAGCTGTTTTTTTTACATTACATTGCATGTAGCCTATAATGAAAATAAAATACAAACGATCATATTAATCAATAGTAATTCACAAAGAAAAAACAGGGTATACATGTAGATAAAGTGAAAGTGATTTTAAGAATTTAAGTAATTGTGGAAGTTCAAAGTTCTGTAGCACTTTGCGACAGTCCTTGTTGCATTGTTTCAATATTAAGCATTTTATTCTTGAACTGGATAATGGATTTCTTTTCAGACCATTTGCATTTATGGATGCCATGTAGTAAAAAGATTTAATACAAAAATATGATTTGTGTCCATGTCATTTTCCCATAGTAAATAAAAACATAATCGCACTGTTTGTCTTTTTATTGCCAAACTATACGGGGAATTTAATTTACACACAAATAAACTATCCAAGGAATGACATAAACCGAAATAAATAAAAAAAAGATTTCAAGTATATATTTTGTGAACAGCCTACATAATCATTGTCATACAAATCTGAAAGCAAGCAAGCCTCCCATCTAAGGCAGATGCAGAAAAACGTTCGCAAAAGAATCCAACTAAGTACATTAACTATTAGCCTTAACTCTTAACGAACGGCATTCATATTTCAAGTTTTTCCCACATTTTCCCGAGAAGTCTCTGGTGTAATGGTATAACGGAAGTACAGATACACTGCTTTGCGGGAAAGCGGAAGTTAGCTGACGTCATTGTGAAAAGGGCTTATTGAAGACTTCAAGCAAAGAAGGAAATATAGAGGTAAGTAAAGTTGTTAATATGTTCTTGACAGAGCTTAACAGAAGGTTTTCTAGCAAAAACTGTGAAATAATGACTGGCATCCAAACTCTAAACCCTACAAGTGATGCGTTTCTCAAAGAAAAGTCCCTGTTTCCATTTGCTAGAATGTATGAATCAAATATTGAGGACTTGGGGCATGAACTACATTAGTTCAGAAGAATTTTAGAAAGGAAAATACAGAATGGCATGCAGAAACCCTCCAGTGTAGTAGAGCTGGCATTATTCATTGAACCTTATAAAGAAGTTTTCTTTGAGCTCTTTAAACTATGCAAGATAGCTGTTTCAATCCCTGTTAGTACTGCATCTTGTGAACGGAGTTTTTCTGCACTAAAGCTGGTGAAAACCTATCTCAGGTCCACAATGTCAGATGACAGATTAAGCAATTTAGGTGTTCTAAGTATTGAGTCAAGGAGGGCAAAGGCCTTAAATCTAGACAAATTTGCTGATCTTTTTGCAAAAAAACACAAAAATCGTAAAATACAGTTAATGTGACTGATATAATATCAGTGATATTGAATATGTAATGCAAATGTAAAAATAATTAAAATGAAAGTTACTGTGACATACTGAATATGTAATGCAAATGTAAATATATAATGGAAATGCAATTATAGTTACTGTGACTAATACTGAATGTAATGCGAATGTAAAAAATAAAATGTAAATGCAAATTCATTCTTGAATGATTATATCCATGGTATTTTGCCTGTTAATGCCTGCAGTGCAGAAAATGATATGACAACAATAAGGTCTAAATGTAACTGGCCCCTCTAACAGTACACCTGGCCCCAGCCTGGCCCCCCCAGTTGAAATGGTCTAGAACCGCCACTGCTCATGACGCACACAGTTACGCCAACTATTTAACTATTTCTGAACAGCTGTTCCCTTATTTATTTAGTCCAACTTCGGATATGTCTGCTAGTCTAAGGGTAATGAGATGATCAATGAGATATTGATTTGAACAGATGTATATACAACGAGATTATAAAAATCTAACCCAGTTCTTGAAGGGTCTCGCGCACATTAGTGCGGAATGAACCTTGTATTTCTTCTCTCAGATTTCATGTTTTCAACAAAAGCTTCCATTCCTGCTCAATTTCTAAGTGTAAAACCGCTAGTCGGCTATTTATAGAGAAACATTTCCCTCCTCTTCCATGCGCAATTCACCCCGCCCGACTCCCCCGGGACCCGAGCATCCTACCCCAGGTAGAAATTGACGTCAGAGCGGCTCGTAATTTGACGTGTAAACATCCCTTCCCCTTCCACGACTCTCTCATTGGTGGCTCTCCATGCGCGTTCAATTACTCGCTCGCACTGCATCAGAATTAACAGGAGAAGATAGCGTTTTCCAAGGAAGCCGAACTGACATTTCTTGTGTTTACATAGGCCTATTCTGTATTTATTTATTAACTTATTTCTATTTAACTGTTTTGTATCCATCGTGATCATCCAGATCATTTTTAAGTGGTTGTAATTGATTTGAAATGGAAGAAAGATGTCGTCCAATGTTGCTGTGCAGTGTTCTTGCTCTGTTCTGTGCGCTGGTGTCCTCAGCTGTGGACAGACAGTATCTGAACGAATGGGCGGTGGAGATTCCAGGAGGACACGACAATGCCCGATCCATCGCCGACGAGCTCGGATACAAATTAGTCCGGCAGGTAAGTCACGCCAAACACTGGGTTTGTCCTCCATATAGTAGGATAAAACGCTCGTCTCACACACATCTGGCTTTGCTTTGCATCCGTGTTGAATGAAATTGCATGTCGATGTGATTGTGTAATGCGTTTATTCATAGCAACACTGTTGCTTTGCCAGATCGTGAAAAAACGCGTTTAATCATTTGCATTGAACATTTAATGCTTAGCCATAATACAGTGAAATGTTTGCCGAGTGATGGTTGAATGTTTTTTGCAACTACTTATTATTTTTCATATATCTATGTTAGATCTGACATCTGACAGTCCACCTGTTCTATATAAACCCCTTAAAGCAGTTCAGTCAATGCAATTGTAAATAAAAATAAAATTTTTACCTGCTAATCAGACATGTGTCAACTTTTATATGAGTAAACATTCACCTGTTGTCTCATGTAGTTCTCTTATAAGAATGTTTTATTTCATTAAATAGAAGATAAAGGAAACACAACTGTAAGTTAGCTGACAGATCTATTAATTCTGTTAAAATTGTATGTTTTTTTTTTTGTTTTTTTTGTGAAATAGCTCCAGGCCGACTAGACCAGACAGATGGGAACTGCGTCATTATGACCAGGCTTAATTTAGCTCCAAATATGAACCGATCTCTTTAGTCAGTTCTCTCTCATTTGTCTGCAGATTGGGGCGCTGGAAAACCATTATTTATTCAAGCGGCACAGTCACCCTAGCAGGACCAAAAGAAGTGCGGATCATATCACCAAACGTCTGTCGGAAGATGACAGGGTATGAGATTTTTCTTAACCCATTCATTCTGTGTTCAGTACGTATAATAATAAAATGTGCATTTATTCATAGACCCCACTTGTGGCTTCTTCTAGGTCTCTTGGGCTGAACAGCAGTATGAGAAACGAAGGGCCAAACGTGCCCCGCTGGGGGCCGAATGTAAGGACTGCTCGGTGGACAAACTCTTTGATGACCCTATGTGGAATCAACAGTGGTATCTGGTGAGTCTCAACGTCTTTACTTTGTCAAAAGTGGGATTTGAATTTCTTTGGATATGCAACATTGATTCCGGAGGTATTTTTTTCCCCATTCATAGATATTATTTAAGAAGTTCTAAACCTTGAACCAACTAAGATAAATAATTTGAATGTCAAAAGGCAAATGCAAGACCATGTACTTCACTTTAAAAAAAAAAAAAAAAATGGTGTGGGATTTTCGGAAATAGCAAATTTCACATATAATTACAAAGAAATGGCACGTAACACACTGAATTAAACATGATATTTGGAAGAAAGCCTGTAGAATGACTGAAAGACTTAAATAGTATTTTCTTGTAAAACATACTCCAATAATCATGTTATTTCAAAAAAATTTACAAAATTCACAAGGCCGGAATACACTACACAACTTGAACAGATTGGAAAACACCAGGCAACATACATTTGCTGACTTGCATCATACACTAAAAGACTAGAATATTACACACTACCAAGTCTTTCCGAACACAACAAACTCACGCAGAAACACGTGCATCATTGTCGGAGGACATGTGACAAGTGAAAACAATATGTGTTCTAAAATCGGCTCAAAATATCAAGCATATCTGATATCCTTCAATTGGATGGAGTGATGGTCTGAAACAAAAAAATCAGAGTCTGTGACCATCACACACTATGCAATTTTTTGATGAAATCTGTCAATTCAAATCTGCACACTGGCTCTGACTTTCAGCAACTAGCAACAACTTGTTCAGACTGTAAATCTGGGCAAAAGTCATGTAGTGTATTCCAGCCTTTAGTCATTTGCCAGAAGTTGAAATCATATTCATTTGTTTACTTGCATATAACATCATTGCTTAAAATCCTTAGTTTCATGTGTAAAATTTTCTGGTAGCGAAACCAGAGGACAAAATCCATCTACAACAGCTTTGTTAGATTTTCCTATAAGTGCTGTAAAAGCCATTGCAACAATCCTCTCTGGGATGATGTATTAAATTTCCTGTCTGTAGGCCTTCATTACTGGGTCAGTTGTCCCTCTGGACTTTGGCACTATGTGCGGTTGAAGCCCATTGTTTTTAAGCTTTCGGAGCTCATAGTATGGCTAAACAAAAAATGAGATTGTAAGGGAGAAACCGTCCTTAATCCCAAACAACAGAAGAGCCAATCACACATTAGTACCAATTTACTGAAACACAATGGATTGATGGGTTTATCTTATGGAAGCCAAGCTCTTAATGCCAGAGAATGGCTTCCGTACAGTCACAGATGGGAAGGATTCAGCTGCCTCTAATATGGATCACAGCTCATGGTTTATATAGTAAGTCACTCTAATCAAATTGAAAACTTCCATTTGCATTTCCGACTGAGGGATTAATTTTTTGGACAAACGTTTTATTCTAAAATGCAATTTAGCAGTGGCATGAACCGGCAGTGACCTTTTGTTCTTTTTGCTTCAACAAGTGCGCTCTTTCTAAACCTCTTTATTCGCGTTTGGAGCGTGTTTGTGTGAGCGCCGCCACCTCTTAAACTAATTGCTCATGAAGTTCCTGCCCGGTTTTATTTTAAACTCTGTCTGTGACGCTGAATTTAGCTTATTAGATGATGTCAGCGTCTCCGTTTATTCATATTCAACTCTTTAGACTAACATAAAAGTGAA
Organism: Acrossocheilus fasciatus; assembly: GCA_036784905.1. Lineage (NCBI taxonomy): Eukaryota > Metazoa > Chordata > Actinopteri > Cypriniformes > Cyprinidae > Acrossocheilus > Acrossocheilus fasciatus. Next base: position 8,088,847 of record CM071958.1, read on the forward strand.
TATTGGCAGAAAGGAAATGAATTGCATTTTAGCGAAAAAGAAAGAGGATTTTCAAGACAAACCTACCATGAGTTCAGAGCTTGGTGTGTGGTGGAATAAGTAGAAGCTAACTGATTTGTTTTAATATTAATGAAGATTAATTGCTTAATTATGCTCTACCCATAATCCAGAGGAGTGTTCATCCAATCAGATAAGATGTTGTTACCATGGAAATGCAAAAGAAGTGACCTTTCACTCCCATGTAGCATTGATGTAGTAGTTTATTTTTATATATATATATATATATATATATATATATATATATATATATAATGTATATGTGTATATATATATGTGTGTGTGTGTGTATACACACACACACACACACACACACACACATAAATGCATATTTAAAAAAAAAAATGTATTAAATGTAAAAAATAATTATTTATATAAAATGTCATATTTTTTTAAATTTAATAATTATATAGTACAGTTTTATAAAATATTTTTCTATTTGACTGTAATTATTATATTTATATGCATTCTATTTTGTCATTTGCATTGCTTTAATAGATGCATAGTTTCTATCATAGTCGTCAGTTATTATGTTTGCTTCAAATCAAAGTTTGTAACAGAAAAACGACCAAGGCTGCTGAAAAGTGGGCGGTTGCTGTTGCGCTCTATTGGTCAATATGAGTGATGAGGCAGTGAAGGCAGGTGGTTAAAAAGGGAAAGAAAGAATGACGTTCAATCTTGTGAGATGAAAGGGTAGATAGAAAAGAAAGATATGGATGGAGGAGAAAGACGGCTCGGTGAATGGATTACATTTCACCAGAGAGGACTGCTGATAATTCAATTAAAGAGATGACTCATGTGCTTCCATTCTTTCTGTATGGAGAACGCTGTGTGGTTTTATTCATATTTTATCTGTGCGGTACTGGATACATTGAACATTTTTTGATGTATCACTGTGTTTGACTCTATCTCCTTAGAAGCAATGATCACGTTAGAGAGTTTATGCACCTGCCGATATCTGAGATGCCCAGTAAAACTTCTTGACTCACTTAGAGGTGCTATGAAGGTGGTAGATCTGTGATGTGTACGTCAGCCCTCTTGAGGTTATGCTGGTCGTGATTGTGCTATGTGGCAGTGCCGTCATGTGCGGTGGGTCGTCTCTTTTACTCCCCCTCCCCCTCCAGCCTTTCTGGAGTCAGACCTCAGCTATGAGTCATGCTTCATGGTAATGTTACTGCAGAGCCTATGCTTAATTTGTGAGCAGATCACAGATCTCTTTCTTCTTTTTTTGTCCTTTTTTTCCTACCACTTTTATTTCTTTTTTTGTCCTTTTTTTCCCTACCACATTTATGCCCAATAATTATATACACACTAGTGGTGTTTTGCATGTAAACAACTTCTTAAATAATGTGAACACATCTTTTTAAGTGAACATTAGTTTACATCCACTGATTTTGTAAATCCTTTTTGAAGCACTTTTAATAGCTTTATCCAGCCTTCAAAGACTGATTGTAGCATGGGAAAAAATAGAAAAAAGACGAGTTAATACGCCCCTTCTCTGACTGAGTAGGTGTTTTAAGTCTGTACAAACTGAGCTAGATATCTGTTTTGTGAACAAACAGAAATAACGGGACATGTGTGGCATGATTGAAGCTTAAAGTTACAGTGACTTATTTAGGCTGTTATTGTGTTATGTCTTTTCTTTCTTTAATATAACGAGGCAGAAGTTATGAAAGCCCATTTACCTCATTTACATTGAAAAAAATGTTTAAAATAAATCATAATGTGGAGCGTATGAGCTACAAAGTTGTAATTATACCATTAAATGTTTTAAAAGACTTTTTTTCTCTCAGTATTTGGACTTAAATGTCATAATTTGGGCTTAGTATCTCATAATTATGTTTTAATGTCATTATTTCGTCTTTATATCTCATAATTTCATTTTATCTCATACTTCTGAAATTCTGAAAATGTCATAATAATGAATAATCGTAATCTCATAAGTATGACTTTTAGGTCATCATGACTTTTCATGTTATGAATAATGCATCGGTAAATCTTTTTCTTATGTTTTATGTTAGAATTATCTCATAATTGTGACTTCTGAATTTCTGAACATTTCATCATTTTGATTTTATTTCCTAAGTATGACTTTTGTGTCATAATTATATTTTTATGTCATAAATCATGCATTGGAGATTTTTTTTCCCCTGATGTGGCAGAATTGGACTGCCATGCTAAGTTGAACAAATTGAGGACAAAATAAAAGATCGGCTTGTCAATGGTGCTTAAATACTTTTAGATATATAGACATAACATTTCTTAGAGCAGTGAGAATTTAACAAATCTACATGAATGATTCACTGACTCACTCATAATACCCAAAAAGACACTTGCTTCTGACCACTTCACATACAGCAATTCAATAAATCAATGAACTAATCTGCATTCTGCATTCATAATTCATTCTGCATTCATAATCTGCATTAATCTGCATCTGCAGTCATTTGATTGAACACAATCAAAATATTCACTTCACCGAAATAAATCAAATTCCTAGTTATCCAATTAAAATAGTTACACTAATTAGATGTAAAGCCCTCAGCTAATACATTTCACATAGCTCAGGATATCTGCATTTCATATGCCAGCCACTCAACAGTGTATTTCCCATCACTGCACGGCTGCTCTGTGATATTTAATTATCGGTCAATAAGAAGAAATCCCCTCACGCTCTAGTCTGGACTGAAAATAGTCTCCACAAACCAAAAGGTCAGCACGGGTGATTGCATCGCCGCCTTTCATTTTCAAACAAACAGCTTTTGTTGGAAGGGTCAGTGGTTGAGTCATACAAAAAGGGCTTTTGTCTTCATGGAGAGGTTGAGAGTACCTGAGAGTGTTGAGCGGTACTCGTGAATATGACCCTGGATTACTCACATATTCACTTAAACTGTCTTTCCTCATCCTCCCCTTAAAGCAAGACACCCGGACGTCATCATCCCTGCCCAAACTGGACCTGCACGTGATCCCGGTCTGGAAGAAGGGCATTACGGGCAAAGGAGTGGTCATCACTGTGCTGGATGACGGTCTTGAGTGGAACCACACCGACATTTATCCTAACTATGTAAGTGTGTCATCACTGGAAACACCTACTCGACCACTGTTGTTTCCATGCCAACACCGACCCCTCAACCGTGCAGAGGATTATCCATAGTGACACCTACCACGACTAGAGCAAAGCCATTTGATGAAGACCTCCAGTACAGAAGGTCACAAACAAACAATCCCACTCGCTCATTCGAAGCTATTTAAAAATTCACTCTGAACGTGTGGCATTTGCATAAGACTGCAGTGAGCCCAGCTTTTTTTTTTTTTTTTTGCAATAGAGATGACTCATAAATCACAGGATAACATCAAACATCTGTCTCCTATTAGCATTTAAGTACATTGCAGCATCAGCTGTTGCTCTGCTGTTGGCTTGTTTACAAACAGCAGTCTTACAAAAAAGTAAGCCTTAAATCGAGTCGAGACCCGTATGTGTCTGATGCTGGCGATGATATTGCAATTGGCTCACATGTGTGCACACACACACTTCTCTGAGAAATAAACACAGAAAACTGCTTAATAATAATACATTTTTATTAGCATAAATTCCTTTTTTATGCATGTTTATTAAATAAAAAACATATTGTAAAAAGTGTTAAACACATGATTTTATTTCTACAATTTTTTTTTTAGAAAAAAGCATATAAATATTTAAAAAATGAAAGAAACATAAATAAAATAAAATAGCATAAACTATCAACACATTTAGCATAAAAACATTAACTAGCTGTGTTTGGAGTCTAATACATACAGCTTTCTGCATCATGCTATCTATTTTTTTATTGTTTGTAAAAGAGAATGCATTATGAAACCGTAACCGACACCGTATTCTGTTTGGCAGCATTTATCCCAGCTTTCCCAAAAAAACATTTACGCTTTTAGGCCAATTCATTCACAACACGTTTTTGCATTTAAAAGCGCTGGAAGCAGAATAATGCAAAGTTTAAAAAAAAGTTATTTGATCTTTTTAAAAATGTAGTGTCATGTGCAAGACACTACAAAAGACACAATATGTGATTGCATGTGAAAAAGTAGGGCAGTGGAGTGCAAAAACATGGAATTACGAGTTTTTTTGTTAACAGGACATTTTATGAGCGCTTAGTTGGATTTCTACACTATGAGCGTTTCTAAAGAAAGTCAGTTACGGTAATTCTGACTCAATGTAAACACAACATAACTCACTGTCCAGTTACGATCCCAGGAAATCATATATTGCGTTTTTATCTATTTTTTAGAAATAGTAAGATTAGTGTGCTACTTTCCTATTCTAAACGATTTTATTCTTCTCCCTTCCTATAAAAACACATCTGATTGCCACATACCGATACTACAGTTATTTATTCTGTGTATGCTATAGAAATAGTTTTTCCACAATCCTTATTTATTCTTTCTCGTCACTGTATAGGATCCTGCTGCTAGCTATGATTTTAACGACAACGATCCGGATCCCTTTCCCAGATACGACTCCACCAATGAAAACAAGTGAGTGAATGAATCTCTATACTCTTTCATTTCTCTAGATCAGGGATACTCAAATCTGGCTCACAAGGTCCACTTTCCTACAGAGTTTAGCTCCAGCCCTGATCAAACTCACCTGAGCATGCTAATCAATGTCTTCAAGATCAGGGTTGGAGCTAAACCCTGCAGGAAAGTGGATCTTGTGAGCCAGATTTGAGGATCACTGCTCTAGATGAATGGACAGAAAATCTCAAGAGCACTGATCCACAAGGACAGATTTTTCATAGCCTTTAGCCTTTCAATTATGTTAAGCACCACATACAGCGATAAGGAAACCGATGACTGACTGGAGAGTGTTACAAGCCTTGGACTGGCATAGTTCTTTTCTGCCCTCTTTAAAGAGATTAGCAGATTTATTTAACATCATACTAAATCTGTTCAGAGAGAATTAGACCAGACCGCCGTTGCTTTCCATCTTTAAGCTGCTATGAAAGGAGAGCTGACAGTGTCAGTAGGTCTGATCTCAGAAGGTCTGTTCTCCATCAGGGAACGAGTGTAATCCATTTCAGTGGTACACACACCACTCGTGCTGTCTTACATAAGAGGATCAGAACCCATCCATGTCTATGTGGCTCAAAATTATAAATAGAAGTCCAGAAAGAAATCAAATCAGCACCACATCGATCTACAAGCGTTCAATTGGTCACAAATTGTAATCAAAATGCCTACATATATAATCAAATATTTTACAATTATTTTTATATAATTGTTGAAATTTAATTAATCAGATTAATCCCATTTTAAATGATTGCGCCCAAGGAAAGCATAAAATAGAATTATATTGTGTAATTATATTATTTATATGCAGTGCTGGGTAGTTAACTTATAAATTGTAGTCCATTACTGATTACAAATTACATGATGATGAAGTTTTCCTATATAATCAGAATACTTTTGGATTACTTATGGATTAAACAATAGATTTCACTGGGGTTTCTCAAACTGGGGTTTGTGTAGGAACTGCAGGGGATTTGTAAATTGAAAAGCAAATAATGAATTAAATCTTAAATTAAAATAAATAAATAATTTAACAATAATAAATATAAAAAACAGTATTTATTAAATTAAATATTTATAATAATTTTTAACATATATATATATATATATATATATATATATATATATCATCTGCAGTGTTTTTTGGCTGTAGATTGACATCTTTGGAAGTTGCATTGTTGTTTTTCAGTGTCTTACATCATTAGTGCCTTAGGGAATGTGTCAGACAGGAGAAGTTTACATTTGTAAACAGGTCAGGGAGCATACATAATTGCATTAATTTCTTGTTGCCTCATTTAATAATTAAATCAACACATTAAATTGACAGTCCTGGTGAAAATGAAGCTTTGCAACAGAAAAATAAGTGGTCATGGAAATAGAAACAGTCATTATTCTTTCTCCGTGTGGTTGTGTGTCTCTCTCAGGCTATGCCAGTGAATGACTCATACTGTGCCAGCTATAGTACTTCTGTACACACGCACACACACATACGCAAACAAACACTCATAATTATGCACACACACTCTCATGAATAGACACACGCAAGCTCACTTATCCTCTCGCCCGCCCATGTCAGCGTATTCTTTTGTCAGCTGTGCTCAAGGTGGTTCGCTATGATTGTTTGTACAGTGTAGAATTCATCAACAGATGATGGTTATTATGAAGATGGGAAACAAAAAAAAAAAGGGAAAATAATCATTAACAGTTTTCAAGATAATCATTTTTAACAAATGACTCCATGCAAAATGTAATGTTATCTAACAGTTACCCATTGTTTGTCTAATCTTTGACATCAGTCACTGAGTACAATTTTCCTCTATATTTTTAGTGGTAAATGAGAAGACTAGCAACATTATTACTATTGCTCACATTCAGGTTAAGGGATATGAAAAAACACCAATCCAAAGTCTCTGACATTATTTCTCACATCTTATGATTTCTTGAGTATAGATGTTACTTTATTATAAGAGATTAGACTTGAATGATTTCCACTTAGATGACAATTAAAATGATAAAAATTGCATAAACTATATCTGGTGTTATAGCATTTGAGCCAAACCTGTAAGCAACCACCTAGCACTCAGAACACCCTAGCAACCACCAAGAACACCTTAGCAACCACCTGAAGACATTAGCAACCATATAGCAACAGCACAGTCCATTCAGAACTGCTGTCCAACTAGCAACCAGCAACCATCCAAAACACCTGAAAAGCCACACACTTGCAACAATCCAGCAACCACCAAGAGGATCTTAGCAACTATCAAGAACGCCATAGAAATTATATAGCAACCACCTAGAACACCCTAACAACCATCTAGAGCATACTAGCAACTATATAGCAATCCAGAACCCCTGTCCATCTAACAACACCCTAGCAACTATCCAGAATGTCTTACCAACCACCCAGAAAACACTAGCAGCCATGCAGAACACCCTAGCAACCACGCAAAACATCCTAGTAACATTTAGCAACCATCAAGGACACCCTAACAACCAACAACCCAAAAAACAATAGCAACCATTCAGAACACCTAGCAACCACCAACCCAGCAACTATCAAGAACACCCTAGAAACTATATAACAACCATCTAGATTAGAACACCCTAACAATCATCCAGAATACATTAGCAACAGTCCAGCAACCATTTCTAGCAACATCCATAAACACCCTAACAATCCAGAAACCATCCAGAACACAACCATAATGTATACCAACCACCTAGAACACTGTAGAAACATTCCAGGACACACAAGCAACAATCTAGAAACCACTCAGAGCATCCTAACAACCACACAGAACACCCTAACAACACCCAGAACACACTAGCAACCATCTAGCAATGACCCAGTTCATCCATAACCTCTGTCCATCTAACATCACCCTAGAAACCATCCAGAACACCCTAGCAACATCTAGCAACCACCAAGAACAAGAACATTCTAGCAACTAACACCCTTACAACCACTGGAACTTCTAAGCATGTAGTAATGCCCTAAAAACCACTAAGACGACCTTAGTAACCACATACTAATGTCCTGCAACCACTGTTGCATATCAGTGTTGGTCTACAAATGTAGATAAAATGAATTTTGAACATGCTGGCTTTATTCAATTTGAGTGGAACTGAATTGTAACCCTGTTCTCTGTTGTATGTCCTCAGACATGGTACCAGATGTGCTGGAGAGATTGCCATGCAAGCAGACAACAACAAATGTGGTGTCGGAGTGGCCTACAACTCCAGAGTGGGAGGTGTGTATTGTCAAGCTGTGTTTGTTCACTTTTTGTATCTTAAATGCTCTGGTTTGACTGGTGTTTGTAGTGGTATTATATAACAGCATTTACCCATACAACAGGTCATGCACACACACAATCTGTCCATGTCCACTTGGACATATAAGCTTTAGTGAGTCATAACATCATACAGCAGCACAGATTATGGGATGCATTTAATCAGCAGCATTCAAACACTCGAAAATTGTTTTGACGTTTCAGCGAAGGTCATCTTTTGTGCTTCTCATCTGCAGGGATACGAATGCTGGATGGAATTGTGACAGATGCTATTGAAGCCAGTTCCATTGGCTTTAACCCTGATCACGTGGACATCTACAGTGCTAGCTGGGGCCCTAACGATGATGGGAAGACCGTGGAAGGGCCCGGGCGTCTGGCCCAGAAAGCTTTTGAGTATGGTATCCAGAAGGTGAGAAGTGTGGGAATCAGTTCTACTAGATGGAAACCACCTTGCAGTCATTAAGAATACACTATCAACCATCTAGATTCTAGAACAACCTTGCAACCACTTAACAACTATTAAGAACATATTAGCAAGAGCCCAGTACGCACTATTAACTATCAACAATCTAGTGCAGCACCCTAGCAATGATCACCACCCAGAACACCCTAGCAATGACCAAGAACACATTAGCAACCATCTAGCAACCACCCAGTACAACCTAGAAATCATTTAACAGCCATCCAGAACACCCTAGCATTGACCACCACCCAAAACAACCTGGCAACCACTTAACAACCACCCAGAACACCCTAGCAAAGACCAAGAACGCACTAGCAACCATTTAACAACCACCCAGATCACCCTAGCCATGATCACCACCCATAACGCTGTGGCAACCACTTAACAACCACCCAAAACACCCTAGCAATGACCAAGAACACACCAGCCACCATCTAGTAATCACCCAGTACAACCTAGCAACCATTTAACAACCATCTAGAACACCCCAGCAATGACCAAGAACACACCAGCAACCCAACCATCTAGTAACCACCCAGTACAACCTAGCAACCATTTAACAACCATCCAGAGCACCCTAGCAACAACCACCACCCAAAACACCCTGACAACCATTTAACAACCACCCAGAACACACTAGCAACCACCTAGAAACCACCCAGTACAACCTAGCAACCATTTAACAACCATCCAGAGCACCCCAGCAATGACCAAGAACACACCAGCAACCACCCAGTACAACCTAGCAACCATTTAACAACCATCCAGAGCACCCTAGCCACCCAGCTAATTCATTGTTCTTATGCCATGTAACTCTTAACACAAACCCATTATAATCTCTAAATAATTGTTTTATTCTAGGGTCGTGGTGGAAAGGGCTCCATTTTTGTCTGGGCGTCTGGTAACGGTGGTCGTCAGGGTGACAACTGTGATTGTGATGGATACACAGACAGTCTGTACACCATCTCCATCAGCAGTGCATCCCAGCAGGGTTTGTCTCCCTGGTACGCTGAGAAATGCTCCTCTACGCTGGCCACTGCCTACAGCAGCGGAGACTACACCGACCAGAGAATTGTGAGTCTTCTTTGCTTCAGTTTTTCAGTACATGTTCGTGCTGTTATGATCTCAATTTTGGTTTCCTTTGTGTCGAATGACTAAATGTCTCCTTGGAGAGAAATAAAATAGATTGTCTGACAGCTTTGAGTCCTTTTGGTTGGTGTATTTGCTTGTTCTCTATTGGGTTTTGTTGTGTTGACATTTTATCTTTTGACTTGTCTTGCAGACTAGTGCTGATTTGCACAATGAATGCACAGAGACACACACTGGCACGTCTGCATCTGCCCCATTGGCTGCCGGGATATTTGCACTGGCTTTGGAGCAAAAGTATGTCAAACATTTTGCAATTTGTATGTTATATTTTTTGTAGGATTACATTGGTTTTACATCAGTTCTTACAAGAAGTGATTTCCATTTGAATAAAAATATGGATGTACTCTCTTGCTCTCCACCCTAGCCCTGATCTGACCTGGCGAGACCTTCAGCACTTAGTGGTTTGGACGTCTGAGTTTGATCCCCTGGCCAATAACCCCGGCTGGAAAAGGAATGGAGCTGGTTTGATGGTCAACAGTCGGTTTGGGTTTGGTCTTCTGAATGCCAAAGCCCTAGTAGATCTGGCCGATCCCAAAGTCTGGAAGCATGTTCCGGAGAAGAAACAGTGCATTGTCAGAGATGAGACATTCCAACCAAGGTAGAGTTTGCTTCCTGATATTAGGATAAAAACACAAATTTGGCTTTTTGGTGTGGTGTTGCACCTCACACATGGAAGACAAAGCCACCCTGATCTCCTGCCATCTGTTACTGCGCTCAGTTATGGCAATTCATTAATAGCCACATTAATTCAACAGATCCAGTGTGTGTTTGTGCTTGCATTTAGGCCCATCTGTTTGTTCTTTATGACTGCTTATGTAATTCAAATGAAGGTATATTTTGGGATCCATTGTTACTCAATAGCCAGAGCTCTTGAATTGTTTTTCCTCCTGCATTTACGTCATAAACTTTTAGAGATTGTGCGGCTTTAGTGTTCAGACAAAGCTCAGCTGGAAGAAGGGCACCTGAACAGATGTTTCATTTCCCTGGATCTAAAATTCCTAGTAATGCAAATGTCACGACATACATTGTAATGTTGTTTATAGCATGGCTCACAATCATGCACAGCAAAAGCACATGCCGTTTTTTTGGTATTTGCTGTTGCTTATTGAAAGCATTGTAGAATGAGTGAGTGGGACACTGAATAGGCTGAATAAATGCTTGTTTTTTAGCATTTAGTGTGCATTATCACCATGGCACTTGATTGATGCAAAGTCTGTGACTTTCAATGTAATCTGCAGAGATTAGAGTTCATATCGCTCATGAGTTTCTGCCTAGGGAACAGTGGGCAGAAAAAATCCCTTCATTAATGTTCAAACGTCAAATTAATGTTTGTATTTTTAAATTAATTGTTTGATAAGACTGCCTAAATTGAGACATTTTTTACACAAAAATGAAGTAAAATTGCAACCCCCAATTTTGGGGTTAATAAGATTATTTTATTGCTCACAAATACTAAATTTATTTGATCAAAAATACAGTAAAATAATATTTTGTATAAAATAAAAATGTTTCTACTTGAATAAGTCTTAAAATGTAATTTATTCCTTTGACAGCAAAGCTGAATTTTCAGCATTATTACTCCAGTCTTTAGTGTCACATGATCCTTCAGAAATCATGCTAATATGCTGATTTGGTGGTCAAGAAACATTTCTTAATATTATCAATGTTAAAAACAGCAGCTGCTTAATATTTTTGTGGAAACCTTAAATCATTTTTAAGGATTCTTTGATGATTAGAAAGTGCAAACACATTCATTTGAACTTTACTGTCATTTTATCAATTTAAAGCATCCTTGCTGGGGAAAAATATCAATTTCTTTAAAAAAAAAAATTACAGTAGTATCCCATTCCAAACATTGCCTGTGTGCTTACTGTGAATCTTGTCATTGCTAACACCTGTTGAGCTTCATGAACCACTATTTGCCACAAAAAAAATGTATTTAACTGTGTTTACAAACTTTAAAAATTACCCTTTTTTGTTTACAGACCATTGAAGGCTGCTGGTGAGATATCTATTGAGATCCCCACTAAGGCCTGCGCAGGACAGGCGAATTCTGTTGTATCTTTGGAGCATGTGCAGGTGGAGGTCAGCATTGAGTACACACGCAGAGGAGACCTACACATTACGCTGACGTCTCCATCAGGTGAGACAAAAACACACTTAAACATGCTAAAATGTGCATGATTGGGAATGAGAATACTGATTTTTGGGTTTATCCCGTTAGGTACCACCACAGTCTTGCTGGCGGAGAGAGAGAGGGACACATCATCCAACGGTTTCCGAAACTGGGCCTTCATGTCTGTGCACACCTGGGGAGAAAACCCCACCGGCACTTGGACCCTGAAGATTACAGATACGGTATATAAAAGCATCTCTGCAAACAAATATGCAAAATGCACATGTGAAGTGACTGCTTATCACAATCTATTTCCTTCTCTCTTTTGCATTCAGTCTGGACGGATGGAGAACGAGGGTCAGATTATCAGCTGGAAGTTGATTTTGCACGGGACGTCTGAGACGCCAGAGCACATGAAGAAGGCGAGGGTTTACACGCCCTACAATGCTGTACAAAATGATCGCAGAGGAGTGGAACCAATGGAAGACATGATCAAGGTCAGAACAGGAGTCAAACTTTAGAAAATGTCAATGTGCATTTTAGAGCAAATTTCTTTTTATAATTTTAGTCCATGAGCTTCAACTTGTGCAAACAATTTGTTTTATATATATATATACACACACACACACACAGTGGGGGAAAAAATTATTTGATTCCCTGCTGATTTTGTACGTTTGCCCAGATCAGTCTATAATTTTAATGGTAGGTTTATTTGACCAGTGAGAGAAAAAATCCAGAAAGACGCATTTCAAAAAAGTTATAAATTGATTTGCATTTTAATGAGTGAAATAAATATTTGATCCCCTATCAGTCAGCAAGATTTCTGGCTCCCAGGTGTCTTTTATACAGGTAAGGAGCTTAGATTAGGAGCACTCTCTTAAAAGAATATAAAAGACACCTTCAGTCAATCAGAGTCCAAACTATCCATCATGGCCAAGACCAAAGAGCTGTCCATGGATGTCAGGGACAAGATTGTAGACCTACACAAGGCTGGAATGGGCTACAAGACCATCGCCAAGCAGCTTGGTGAGAAGGTGACAACCGTTGGTGCGATTATTCACAAATGGAAGAAACACAACTGTCAATCTCTGTCTGTCTGGGGCTCCATGCAAGATCTCACCTCGTGGAGTTTCAATGATCATGAGAACGGTGAGGAATCATCCCAGAACTACACGGGAGGATCTTGTCAATGATCTCAAGGCAGCTGGGACCATAGTCACCAAGAAAACAATTGGTAACACACTACGCCGTGAAGGACTGAAATCCTGCAGTGCCCTCAAGGTCCCTCTACTCAAGAAAGCACATGTACAGGCTGTCTGAAGTTTGCCAGTGATTCAGAGGACAACTGGGTGAAAGTGTTGAGGTCAGATGAGACCAAAATCCAGCTCTTTGGCATCAACTCAACTCGCCGTGTTTGAAGGAGGAGGAATGTCGCCTATGACCCCAAGAACACCATCCCCTCCGTCAAACATGGAGGGGGAAACATTATGCTTTGGGGGTGTTTTTCTGCTAAGGGGACAGGACAACTGCACTGCATCAAAGGGACAATGGACGGGGCCATGTACCGTCAGGACCAGGGCATTGAAGCCAGCCAGGGTATTGAAAATGGGTCATGGATGGGTATTCCAGCATGACAATGACCCAAAACACGCGGCCAAGGCAACAAAGGAGTGGCTCAAGAAGAAGAACAAGGTTCTGGGGTGGCCACTAGTCTCCAGACCTTAATCCCATAGAAAATCTGTGGAGGGAGCTGAAGGTTCGAGTTGCCAAACGTCAGCCTCGAAACCTTAATGACTTGGAGAGGATCTGCAAAGAGGAGTGGGACAAAATCCCTCCTGAGATTAGCAACCAACTACAAGAAACGTCTGACCTCTGTGATTGCCAACAAGGGTTTTACCACCAAGTACTAAGTCATGATTTGCAAAGGAGTCAAATACTTATTTCACTATTAAAATGCAAATCAATTTATAACTTTTTTTCTGGATTTTTTTGTTGTTATTCTGTCTCTCACTGTTAAAATAAACCTACCATTAACATTATAGACTGATCATTTCTTTATCAGTGGGCAAACGTACAAAATCAGCAGGGGATGAAATAATCCCCCCCCCCCCCCACTGTGTATATATATATATATATATATATATATATATATATATATATATATATATATATATATATATATATATATATATATATATATATATATATATATATATATATATATATATATATATATATTGTGTGCGTGTGTGTATAATATTTGTATTTATTCAAAGCAATAGTGTATTTTACATTTATTATACATATGTATATGTATAATATAAAATGTGTATAATATATATAGTAAATGAAAAATGTATATACTACTAAAGAAATATATACATTATAAATAAATAAATAAATGGCATAAAATAATTAATATTTATAAAAATTCAACATATTTAGAAATGGTTAGAATTATATATAAAATGTATTATATATACATATTAATTTATGCTTATTTTAAATGTCTTCTGGAATTAACTATATAGTGGAACTGCCTTTTTTAGTCCAAAACATATCTGAAATCAGGAATAAATTCTAACAGTTGTTGTGTCATTTATTTAAATGAAAAAATACATAATTTATATATAATATAAAAAAATACATAACGCAGTTTCAAGTTGATCCAAGTAATATGCATAATTTCTAGAGAAACAAAAAAGAAATCGATGCTTTTAATTGTAAGGAAAGACTACAGATGCTAAACTGAGGGTTTGCAATTCTTCCACTCTTATCTTAATTTCCTGTCTCTCTGACCAGCAGGAAGCTCCGACTCCAGCTCACAAGCCTGAAGTTTCAAGTCCGGTGGCCCCAGACTCACTCCCGTCTGCTGCTTCCATCAGCGTCCCTGAAAAAGATCCAGAAGCTCCCGGCTCCTCCACTGCCAATCTGGCCCTGCTGCGTCTCCTCCAGTCAGCCTTCAACAGGCAAACCCCGGCAGTTCCTCAGAACGCTCTGGCGGTTCCTCCGGCTCCTCCCAAGGCCTTTCAGCGCCAGAGGATCCCCCCGCAGAAGCTGTACCAGGCCCTCGACCAGCTAAACCGCTACAGGGGCTCCGAGAACGGCCTGTTCAGTGACTACAGCGACAACTTCTACAGAGCCCAACCGTACAGACACAGAGACGACCGGCTGCTGCAGGCGCTGTTTGAAATGCTCGGAGACGACCAGCAGTGAGACGGGAATAGGGAAAGACAGGAAGAGTAGGTAAAAGAAGCTGGATGCCCTGCTGAAAAGACCAGCTTAGGTCCACCAGCAAAACCTAGTTTGTGAAGCATTTGGTAGTGAAACAGCATGTTAAACTGGTCTTGGTGAGTAAGTTACGCATCACAACATCTAAAACTAGCTGCTACGCTAGTCTTTTCAGCAGGGCGATGGGGCATGGAAGGAAGTAAGCTGGTGCACTTGAGGGGACTAGAGTTGACGGGGATGAAATAAGATGAGTTTTGTTCTCTTCCAGACAAGCTTGTTTTTATCTGCACATGTAGTTATCAACTATAAGCATTCTACGGCCTGTGTCTGTCAGTGTGAGTGTTTGTATATCTGTGGTGAACAGCCAGCTGTATTTATCCCTCAGTTTTGAACCAGGTTGCTAAGATTTAAAACCAGTGACAGGACCAATTATGGCGTCTCGTGCCCTTTGCCCTCTTGATGATTTTTCTCATGTTGCCTTCACTGCCACCAACTTCTGCATGCTATAAAACGTTTACATTAGGATGTTATGAGAATATTCTATTATAAAGACGATGATTGTAAATTGTAACAATTTGTGAAAGTGTCAATCTTCGCAGAATCAGTTTAAATGGAAATTTCGCCAAAAAATAAAAGACAAAACATTTACTCACCCTCATGTTTTTACAGACTTGTTTACATTGTTTTTTTTTGTTTGTTTTTTTCTGATGAACATAGAAAAAGATATTTTGAAGAATGTTGCCAACCAAGCAGTTTTGGGTCCCATTGACTTCCATTAGTATTTTTGATCATGCTTTGGAGGTCAATGGTACCGAAACCATTATTCTTCAGAATATTTTGTTTCATGTTCCAAAAAAGAGGAAAGAAAGTCATACAGGTTCGGAATGACATGAAAGTGAGTAAATGAATTTTCATTTTCGGATGGGTTATTCCTTAAAGTCGATGTGAAATCAAATCAAATTTGACCCAATTGATCTACTCTATGCACGTTTTTGGTGTCATGGTGCACGATTCATGAGTGCACGCTATTCCAAATAAATAAATGTTTGTCTTAATATTTTAACAAAATATAACTTGCTCTCCGCCTCTAAAACGACTTGCCTTTTTGACTGATGTCACAAATTTCTCTTAATTTTCAGTGGTTTGTAACACCCACTTTTCATAGTTCAAATCGATACTTAAATAGTGTTATTCTAGAGCAGGGTTTCCTAACTGGGGTTTGTGGACTCCTAGGGGTTAATGATGGAACTACAGGAAGTACCAATGCATAATGAAAAGAGACACTAAGTTACTTTATCTTTTTTAAAATATTTAACCTGTAGAGAAAATTGTACTTAAAATTATGTACACTCACTGTTTAATTCTAAATTGGCCAAGTTAATATTGATTGCGATAGTTAATATATTTGATAGTTGTATTGTAGGTGAACAGTGTTTGTCCAAAATTCTGTAAGCAGAAACTACTGCTTCATCTTAATTTTTTAAAAATTGATTTAGTTGTTAACTAAAACAACATTTTCATCATTCGAATCAAAGATATTTTCATTACTTGAAATAAAATAAAATACAGTATTATTTCAGCTGGCAACATTTCTCCATTTCATTTAGTTTAAATTGAAGTACTAAAATACCTAAAATAAAACTAATAAATAAAAATGAATAAAAACTATATAGACATTCAGAAAACAAAAATGAATACAACTGGCAAACAACAAAATTAATAAAACTGTCAAATTAAAGTAAAAACTGAAAATATAAAAATAAAATATTACATACAAAACCTTTAATAATATATCAATGATACTAAAATTACACTGTTTTGCTCACAATATATTTTTAAATAAAACAATTCCTTTATTTTTTGTTTATTCCAAAAATAGTCCAAAAAATATATATATATAGAAACATTAGTCATTAGTCATCAAATGTATACTTAATAAATATTAAAAAAAAATAAAATAAAAATGAACTAACACTGCTTAACATCTCAGGTAATTCCAGTTAACAACTTGGTGGTTTGCTGACAAAAACAAAACAAAACTGGGAAACCCTGTTCATAGACTAAAGAACATCAGTAACACCTGGTTCTACTGAGTGCTTATAGATCACCGTATAACGCTCAGGATGACAGTGTTTAGAGAACTATCATTCATTAAACTGTAGAATACCGAGGACATATACCTGTGGGACACCTTAAAGCCTAATCTCTCTGCCCTTTTTTTGCACAACTTTTACCATGTACCTCTTCCCTGCTCTCTCTAGAAACACATGCTTTCGAAATAATCTCTAAATAGTTATATAGACATAATTATGATTTTAGAACTCATTAAAAAAAGAATTGTACATCCCAGGAAACTGAGTATATGTATCAACTGATTTTATATTCAAAATTCATAAAACAAAGATAAAGTTTTATTTTTCTAAGAGTTCATAGTAGTTTATGAGAGAAGTAAAGAGAAGTAATATCTATACTGAACCCTAATATATTATATCACCATTTACCTCATAAGCCTAAATCGCAATTCTGTCTCTCATGTGATGTTGTACCTTTAACCTGAATGTCTCTGGACTTATTTCCAATAAACTCTATCCAGCTGTTGTGATGATGCTCTGAAAGGGATCGTCTGTGATTTGCATTTGTAAAACAAGCTTGGATGTTCCTGCTCTATTCTATTTATAAATTATCCTTTTAAGTTAACTATGTTAAGTTAAATAAATCTTGAGTGCAAAACGTAAATTAGAAACCACAGTTCTGTATTTTTTAAATATATAATCTGGAATTGCTGGAAATACCAGTTTGTAAAAAGAAATGACTTAATAAATGTTTGTCATGGATCAGCACATACTTTATTATTTATTTATTTAATTTTTTTTTTAGAGAAGTCTTGGTGTACCATGAACTGTACAGTATATTTAAATACTGTTTTACATGACCGTTTACACCCACAAGCAACCTGTAATTTTTCAGTGTGCTCAGTGTTTATACCAATTTACACCTGTCTGAAGTTGTTTACAAAATACATAGTTTAATGTATTAAAATTAAATGACTTTTATCATAATAAACTAAACAGTAACATTGCAAGCAAGCATGTTTTCATATATGTGACCCTGGACCACAAAACCAGTCTTAAGTCGCTGGGGTATATTTGTACCATTAGCCAAAAATACATTGTATGGGTTAAAATTATCGATTTTTCTTTTATGCCAAAAATCATTAGGTTATTAAGTAAAGATCATGTTCCATGAAGATATTTTGTAAATTTCTTACCGTAAATGTATCAAAACTTAATTTTTGATTAGTAATATGCATTGCTATATATATATATGTGTGTGTGTGCGCGCGCATGTGTGCGGAAGAGCTTTCTTTCAAAAACATACACATATGTGTGGAGAAAGTGAATACTTCATTTCCTGCTTACTTCATTAATAATGCAAACATCTCTGGCTTGTGAGAGAGCTTTGTGTAACAGCTATTCTTCATGCCCAAATATTACCTCAGTATACTGTAAACTGGCCAATATATTCTTGCTAAAGGACATGCAACAGCCTAACCCACTGAAATCAATGAATTATGACAGTAATTAGAGTACAAGTCACAGCCTGAACTGTTCTAGTAGTAATTGCAAAAATTAAATGTCAAATCACGTAAACACTTAGATAGGCGAAGAAGCTTTTGTACTTGCTTTCTCAGTGTGCTGATACTGTGAGAATTTGGCTAGGATTTGGTTTAATATTCTTACTGTCTGTTTTACTGAAGACTTGCGTGTTTGGAATGACATAAAGAGACATAGCGCCATCTTGTGATGCAAAATGCACAGTAAAAACCGCAAAGTTCAAGGCCGAAACACATTTAGCCCATCTGGTGAAGGTGTTGCTGTTGATAGGATAGCATATCTGAATTTGCCCCTGCTGGTAGATGTTGCAACTACACCATCTGGCTGCAAACAGCATCTTTCCCTATTGACATTTAAAGCAGCTGACAGAATATAATAGTCTCAATATGATTTGAGAGTGACTATTTGTTTTTGTTTTTAGATGGGAAAATAGATTTATGTTATATGTATAGAGACTTGTATACAAATAAATATATAATAAAATAATTATATATTAATAAATAAATTTATAAATGTGTGTGTGTATATATATATATATATATATATAATGTTTACATTTATTTAAAAAATAGCATCTTTTCATATTGATAGCCATTTAATGCAGCCGTGTATTTATTTTTTTTACAATCAACATATAAATTGCAGATATTTCATTATAATATAGTAGATGATTTGCCTGTTTTTGGAGAGTAAAATTAAATTTATATACAGTATGTATAGTTTTATTCATAAATATATAAGTAAAAAAAATTCATATATTTATATAGAATTTTTTATATTTATTTTTTAAAAATATAGCCTATGGCATCTTTCCCTATTAACAGCCTTTTAAAGCTGTATTTTGACAATATTTATTTGCAAGCAACATGTTGTACCACAATTGGCTAAAAATGCAAAGAGAAATTCAATTCTACATTAGTTTAACATATTCTACTTTTTAAGATTCTGCTGAAAAACAGGTTACAATTACACTCTCTCTTCATTTCTCTCATTTTCGTTTGCTCTTTGCTGGAATCAACTGTCCTCCTGGAGTTTATTCTGCCCGGTTTACCTCCAAATCTGGCTGCTTTGGACAAGAGCCAGAGAAACAAATTCCACCAGTCAGATGATGAGAAAGAAGCAGAGATACTGTGTGAGAGAACCAGCAGTGAGGACAGAAAATAAAGAACAGGAAAAGCAGAGTTAAGAGTGGGAAAATGAAAAGAAAACATTATATTAAAACTGATGGAACAGGTGCGAATAAAGAGACTTGCTGGGGATGAGAGATAAGAGGGCTGAAATGAACAAGGGAGGAATGAAATCTCTCTCTCTCTAGTTCACTGTAAATCTCATCTTCTTCTTTGCATTCACAGGAAGCATTTTGCATTTTTCTGGAATCATCAGAATGTTGTGGTAGTCCGTTTGGTAATTCCGTCCAGCCTGAGGTGAAGTGAAAGGTGTTTGGAAGTTATGAAAATGTGCTGAGACCGGATTTGCAAGATTATGCAGCTCCACAACAACATGCCAGGGAGTTTATGGCCTTAAAATGAGTATTTCTCTCATGCATACATCTCAATAACCTGTGGACGTTTTTGCAAAACCTCAAGAATGATTTCATTAGAAAAATGCTTGAGAGAGCTCTCTTTTAATTTGCTTGCTAAAAGCATCACTATTCTTGCTGCAGACATGAATGATCAAATCATGTGGAAAAGGGATTGGACAGTTCATTGAGTGAAAAATATGCATAGATGTATTGAAGGGATCATGTTATTATACGGATGCCTTTTATTTTATTTTATTTTATAGAAGGAGGGCCACAATATTATATGAACAACCATTTGGGACATTTTTATCTCATTTCATTGAACCACTGTCACGCGGTCGTGGTTGTAGTGAAGACGCACGAGGCAGGAATAAAGAAAGAGATACTTTTAATAAACATCAACTCATGTGGACCATTAAAAACAACACAAATCCGAGACAAAGAAATTCTAGAACCTGAAGGCCTATAAAGAACAGGCAAACCAAAGGAGCAAACGAGATGATTAATAAACACAGGTGGACAGAATGAACGATGATAAACTAATGAGAACAGGAACTAAAGCAAAAAAGGACAAACAGGAACACACGTGACAACAACAATATTATACAGATGTCTTTTTTATTTTATTTTATTTTATTTTAAGGAGAGACCACGATATTATACAGATGTATTTTATTTTATTTTATAGAAGGAGGGCCACAGTATTGTACAACTGCCTTTTGGGATGGTATTTTTTTTTAATCAATTTACTTATTTATTTGTTAAGTAGGGACCACAGTATTATACGAACACCATTTGGGACATTTTATTTTGTCTTGTCTTGTTTGCATATAGCTTTGATTACATTAAAAATACATTTTGGAATATTATATTCTCTTCATCTCGGCTCTTTGTTGCCTCAAAGAATTCCTTAAATGCAAACTTAATAAATTAAAATGAGTATGCATTTGAAAGTCATTCATATATCTTCTACAACTTGCGTAAAAAAGAGACCTGCCTGAAACATGAGAGTGGCCACACCATCAGTGTCTGTTGAGAGATACGCCTCATATATTACTGTTTCCATGTGATAAGGACCAATACAGCTGGTGCCACTTGTATTTCCAGATGAGGTCAAACATTAACAGGCCTTGCAGTTTCTAGGCCTTTAAAATTCCGGAAATGACAGAGAGGAACTGACAGCGGGACAACATCATCACCTGTATACTTAAACAACTCGTCATGTACCTCCTGAGACAGACTGTTCTGACATGGAGTACTCTGTGTGTCCTCGCATGGCACTTGCTATGTTGACAGAGCAATGAATTAGTGTAAGGAACATATTTGTACAGTGGCTTGAAGGTTTTAGGCATCACTGACGGGCTTTCATCCATCAAAGCAGTGGTTCTCAACTAGTGACTCAAAACGGGTTCACAGCGCTATATTAAAATAATAAATATGCAAAGCTATGATAGCAAAACAAATGGGCTCATTAACTTTTTATCCTCTGCAGTGAATGGGTGCCGTCAGAATGAGAGTCTAAACAGCTGATAAAAACATCGCAATAATCCACAAGTAATCCACATGACTCCAGTCCATAATGTCTCATGAAGTGAAATGATGTGTGATTATAAGAAACAAATCCATCATTAAGAAGATCCAATCATTAACTTCTAATCATTGCTTCCAGCTAAAGGTCCTCTATCCATAATAATTGTCTGAATAAAGAGAGAAATATGCACAGATCAAGCACATAAATAATTATGTCAAGACAACAGGGGATGGACGTTTTCACTGGAGAAAGCATTATTATGGCTCATATATTGGGCGGAAGTGACGATTTGAAATTCAAAATGCCTTAATCATGGATTTGTTTGTTACAAACATGTAGCTTTTCACTTCACAAGATGTTAAGTAATTGGAGTCATGTGAATTACTTGTGGATTATTGTGGCACCCATTCACTGCAGAGGATCCGTTGATGAGCAAGTGGGTGGAGTTTGCTCTATGTAAACACTAGCCTTCTTTAGTTTAGCTCTACTCTTGTTTTAGTGAAACTCATGAAATTAGTTAACTATTAGTATCATGTTAACCCATAAATTTTGTTTTATGTCTATGCTTTTGAAAAAAATAGAGCTTTAGTTTGTTTCTATATAACCTGTAACATTAATTTATTTAATCTTTGTGACTTTTTTCAATTCTACTACAGTCCCTTTTTTTATTAAACCAGGTGCGTTTATCTCACATTTTTTGGTCTCTACTTGTGGACGCAGACATGTGTCTTGGTCCCACATGGAGTACTAAGGTCAAAAGATCCACAATCTAGGTCTGTAATCTAATGCCAAGCAGCTAAAGTAAGCGGAAAGAGTTGAGGAGACTGCACACACACACACACACACACACACACACACACACACACACACACACACACACACACACACACACACACACACACACACACACACACACACACACACACACACACACACACACACTCACACTCACACCCATTTGAACAATGTTAAATATATGTTGACATTTAAGAATTGACTTTGTCTCCTATGTTTATATATATATATATATATATATATATATATATATATATATATAGGGAATAATTCCCATAAATCTCAGAAGAATCTGATGATAGATGAAAAGTATTTTGAATTGTCTTTTGGTACGTTTGAATGGTCTTTTAGTACAAGCTGAATTCCGGAAATGTTGGGACGTTTTTTTAAATTGGAATAAAATGAAAACTAAAAGACTTTCAAATCACATGAGCCAATATTTTATTCACAATAGAATATAGAGAACATAAATGTTTAAACAGAGAAATTTTACACTTTTATCCACTAAATGAGCTCATTTCAAATTTGATGCCAGCTATGTTTCAAAAAAGTTGGCAACAAAGGGCTGAAAAAGCAATACATTTTGAAAAGATTCAGCTGGGAGAACATCTAGCAACTAATTAAGTTAATTGACATCAGGTCTGTAACATGATTAGCTATAAAAGGGATGTCTTAGAGAGGCGGAGTCTCTCAGAAGTAAAGATGGGCAGAGGCTCTCCAATCTGTGAAAGAGTGCATAAAAAGATTGTGGAATACTTTAAAAACAACTTTCCTCAACGTCAAATTGCAAAGGCTTTGCAAATCTCTACAGTGCATAACATCATTAAAAGATTCAGAGAAACTGGAGAAATCTCTGTGCGTAAGGGACAAGGCCGAAGACCTTTGTTGGATGCCCGTGGTCTTCGGGCCCTCAGACAACACTGCATCACTCATCGGCATGATTCTGTCATTGACATTAATAAATGGGCCCAGGAATACTTCCAGAAACCACTGTCGGTAAACACAATCCGCCGTATCATCTGCAGATGCCAACTAAAGCTCTATCATGCAAAAAGGAAGCCATATGTGAACATGGTCCAGAAGCACCATGTCCTGTGGGCCAAGGCTAATTTAAAATGAACTGTTTCAAAGTGGAAATGTGTTCTATGGTTCAAGGAAAATCCCGGACGCTGTGTCCTCCGGGCTAAAGAGGAGGGAGACCTTCCAGCGCGTTATCAGCGTTCAGTTCAAAAGCCAGTATCTCTGATGTTATGGGGGTGCATGTAAGCAATAAGGTACGAGAGGCCATGCTGTATTGTGAATAAATCACGGCTGAAGGGGGTTGTTAGGCACAATGCGAAGCGGAGTGCCTGCAACCCCTTCAGACTTGACGATACAGCACGGCCTCAAGTAGCCTACCTTACTTATTACTTTTATAAAACGGTTACCACACAATAAAACAACATTGAAACCAAACATTCATGTATTGAAATGTTACTTTTTTTGAAGCAAGTTCGTTAAATGCTGTCCTTGTGCTAAAAAAAAATAGTTTCTGACAGCAACAGTAAACGGCAAGAGAACATGCCTCTCACCTAACGGAGCTTAAATTAAAAAAAAAAATTAAGGCTCTTATCATCTGCTGTGTCATGTATTTTTTTAACACCATATATATGATATTTTCTCACACCCATCTGCTTATCTCTCAGCATGAGAAAATGTCTGTATTCCCTACGGTGGCCGAGAGAGCTCAACTAGCTGCAAATTCAGAAAACACATGCAAATAGAAAAAGCACCAGCAAATCAAATAAAGAATTTTATTTGCAGCGCGTTTCTGGTTGTGTTGTGAGTATTTGGAGTGTATCTCTTTATTTGGTTGTGTTGTGTAGTGAGCATTTGCAGCTCCTGTTGTAAAATTGAAGTTGTTTTCTTAATTTTTTCTATTTGCAGTGGGTTTCTTTATTTGGTTGTGTTGTGAGCATTTGCAGCGCGTGTGTTGTAAAATTGACAAAGTTGTTTTCTAATTGCAGGTGTTCTTTCTATTTGCAGCGCGTTGAGCTCTCTTGGCCACCATAGTTTTCCGTTTTTTAGTTTTAAAACGGACCGATTCGCGGCACAAGGCGAGTTTGCAAGCTTCATTACAGTGTAAAATGATGGACATATAGACATACAGAATCATATCTGAAAAAGAAAACTAATAAATACAGTTTTTCTCTCCTCACTTCGAAAACTGCAGGCTTTCACATAGACGCGCGCCGCACACATATCATATCTCCGCAAGCGTTTAGACTGGGAAGGGCGTGGTCTCAAAATTAAATTAAAGATGCAACATAACGCCAACAGGGGTCACTCATACTTAATTAAATAAACAACAAACAGCTAATATTGCCGAAATACATTATACAAGGAACAGCTATATTATTGATTGTTTATGCTAAGGGTGGTTGCTAAGGGTGTTGATCAGTGATGCACAAAATCATTGGTTGAAGCATGCTGTATCGTGAAAAATATGGAGCTGCTGACCAATCAGAATCGAGGAATAGAACTAACCGTTAGGGATGGGCGATGCCTCTTATTATCTGATACCGTTATTTTCAAGCCCAGTATCGTAGATATCGATACCAATACCTCTAAACTAATCTTTTAAATTATTGAAAGAATATAATCAGTAATTATACTCACTTAATATTAGATTTTAAAGCCATGTTTTTGTTTTTTTTACATTTCATAGGCATTTTTTGTTTGTTTACACTGTCAGAAATAAAATAAACTTGTATTTTAGCCCTTTACTGGGGCAGTGACCTCAAAGGTGCACATATACCCCTAAAAGGAAGCACCTTTTTAGTACCTACAAGTATGCATGCTTTAAGGGTAGATAAGTTACAAAGGTGCACCTTTGAGGGTACCTAATGAAAAATAAACATGGTGTTACATAAGTACTCAAATGTATTATTATTATTATTATTACCATGGTAAATTTGTGGTTACTGCAGTTTTACTACAAATAATGTGGTAAACACAATCCATTTGAACTTTTAACAACCAGTTTAAATAAATTTACTTGCACAAACAAGCCTATTTAAAATAAATATTACATAAATAAACCAAGTTTGGGGTTGGTAAGATTTTGTAATATTTTTTAAATAAGCCGCATGCTCACCAAGGCTGCACTTATTTGAACAAAAATACAGTAAAACAGCAATATTGTGAAATATAACCATTAAAATAACTATTTCTATTTTAATATATTTTAAAATGTAATTTAAAATGCATCTGTGATCAAAGCTGAATTTTCAGCATCATTACTCCAGTCTTCAGTGTCACATGATCCTTCAGAAATAATTCTAATATCATTTGCTGCTCAAGAAACATTTCTGATTATTGTTGCTGCTTCATATTTGTGTAGAAACTGTGATGTATTTTTCAGAATTAATTTTATACATAGTAACAATGATATGTAATGTAATGTAATAATGTGGCAATGGTTTCTTAAGATCTACTTATGCTTCTGATGCTTACTTATGCTACTTATGCTTCTATTTGAACAAGCACTGTGACTGAGCCATGCGTCAGCAGCAAACGCTGTCTGTGATTGATTGGTTTTGTCTTTCAGCATTTGCATGTGTTCCAATGAGCAGGAGAAATAGCTCTATCTAACACAATTAGACTAACACTTAGAAGCTTATTTTATGCACCGAATTTCTTGATAAATAAAATTAGTGGTTAAAAAAATGCACTTTAGAATTGATATTTTAATCTGAGGATCGATCCTTTGATATAACATCAGTATTGAAAGTATCGATACTTTAGGATCGATCCGCCCATCCCTACTAACCGTTTTATAAACGTGCATATGGTATGGGCAGCTTGCATGTTTTGGAAGGCACTATTAATGCTGAAAGGTATATAAAAGTTTTAGATCAACATATGCTCCCCTCCAGACGACATCTATTTCAGGGAAGGCCTTGTGTATTTCAGCAGGACAATGCAAAACCACATACTGCAGCTATTACAACAGCATGGCTTCATAGTAGAAGAGTCCGGGTGCTGAAATTTAAGTTCTATCCTTTAACCTAAAATATTGTTACCATATTTTTTACGGTAAATTTCTGGTAACCACATCTGCCCATTTTTTTTTTTTTTTACAGTACATTTCTAAGAACTTTTTCAGTGCAAATATTGATATAAGACACACACACACACACACACACACATATTTATATATATATATATATATATATATATATATATATATATATATATATATATATCCTCATTTGTAAGTCGCTTTGGATAAAAGTATCTGCTAAATTACTAAATGTAAATATATAATATATGCAATGTAATACTGTTGACACACATCTTCTGAAAATATATTTTCATATTATTAGATTTCATTTTTTTGCTCTCTGTGTTTGACTTGTTAGAGTAGAAGCTCTACTAAGTCATGGTTTCTCTCATTAATCAGAGGTGACCAAAATAATTGCTTTAATCCTGTCTCTTCTTTATTGTGTTCCAGAACGGCATGAAGAAAAAAGGCTTTATGAAAAAGCAGCCCAATCGTGCAGGATTCAGCCATGACAACACCCTGTGCTGAGCATGTCAACAATGCCATGGAAATCAGAGAAAATGTAATCAGATGTGGAGAATTTAATGTGCCTGAATGTTATCACTCCTCAGCCATTGTTCAACTGACAGATGCATCAGCATGATGAGAGACTAATTAACACCCACTTAATTAATGCTATTCAGCTAAAAATCACTAAGAGTGTTCCTTTACAAACACATCTTATATAATCCCATTACTCTGTCTGTGAAGCCTTCTAGACCGACATGCATTGTGGGACTGATTTTAAAAGCTAAATAAACTAGTTTTTAATCAAGGGTGTGGCAGGCTTTTTTATGCAGGCCTAATCTCAAGGATTCACAGTGGCTTCCCTGCACCCAGCCTAAAACTACTGCACCACACCAAAACACTCTGTATAATCACTCCGTCCCAGAGTGTGACTCTGTGAGGCACAGCAGGTGTGCATGCTTGGGGGAAATAGCCAGAAGCCACCTAACAAGTTTTACAATAAGGCAGGCTTAAGAATAAACAGTTGACCTTCTCAGCTGACACTTTGGCCCAGTCCAGTCTAGATGATCAATACCATCAGATCAGATGGAACTTGTTAAAAGGCCGGTTTTCGATAAGGCTTGGTTTGTTTGCTGGATTACAAAAACTGCAATGGTTTGTTACACCTATATGTGAAAATACCTAGTCTATCAATCATGCCTGGAAACTGTTGTTCCTTGTTCAACTTGTTCCTGCAGATTACCGTATGAGTGATGTAACCACGGACCGACTGTGACTCAGGATGACCCTGATGCAACTGGCTGATGACTGCAGTCTGTCACTGCTTGCAAACAGTGAGACATGTACAATAATACACCTGCAGGCTGGACCCAACCAGCTAAACACTTGCTTGACACCTATATCGCAGTGTTTTTTAGGAGCACTGTGGTAAAGACAGGGAGCGGTAAGTATGACAGCCGGCAAACCAAATCTGACTCTGATCTTAGCAACGGTGGCGAAAACACTCCTAAAATGGTATACTATTAATTAGTGTAATTTGTTTGTTTTTGTGTTTAATAATCCTTTAAATTACAGGGAGGGTGCAGAAGAAAAAACAAACAAATCCATTAGGCCTCTAAACTCATTTTAATAATGAAAAATAGTTTAAACACTAATGTTATTCCAGTATCTAGAAAGCAAAATGTAATGCCAATATAAATTACATGATATAAAAAAGCTGAAGTTAAATGGATATTTCCTACAGAATATTTACCGTAAGAAAAAAAAATAATGGTTATCCATAATTATCCATAATTAATCCCAAATATCAGCAGATTAATTGGTCTATAAATAATTAGGACATTTCAACATAACAAAGAATAAGTATAAAAATAAATATTTAACAGATTTGTCATATATATATATATATATATATATATATATATACACACACCACAAGTCTTACACACACACACACACACAATGGATTTTTGTAATGTAAATTAAATAGTGATTTTCAAAGACAATTATTACAGAACTTATATTAACTATAATTCAACTCAAAATATCCAAATATCAACAGATTTGACTATCCATAACTTAAACATTTGAAGAATTTTTATATTTTATATTTTTAAAAAGCATTGTGGAAATAACACGCATAAATGAGCATAAGCTGATTATCATAAACACTATGTCAAGCTTGTTTATCAGGGGAACAAGCCTATATAAAATAATAAGGAAGCACATTAAGGAAAATCATCTAGCCTAAAGTGTTATAGAGTGAAAAGACCCAACTAGTTAACTTTATAACAGTATAGAGCAGAAAGGGACTTACTTTTGCTAAGGTCCCTCCCTCTGTCCGCATTAGAGAGAGAGAGTTTGCACGTATGTCAGAGGGACTATGGTGGAGGGCTGGTGAAGATGATGGCAGCTCTCTGCGAGGATGGCACATATGGACTCAACTGTGGTCGCAAGAGCGACAGAATATCAGTTTTACATGTCAAACTGACAGAATCAGCCTTTAAAGCGCTGGAAAACTACCAAAATTGTAAGGTGAGTGCTGGGAAACTTACAGTTTTATGAAGAGAAAGGGAGAACGACAGCTTGCTCGCCCAAAAAGGCATTAGATGTATCAAAAATGATGTTTTATTCCTTTCTAAACAATGCAACATCTCTTAAAAGTTAATAATCGTTTTCAATTGGCTGTTGCCCTTGTAGAATTGATTGGAAAATGGTTTTTAATAAAGAAAAAAAGACTCTAGGGAGTGAACATAATGCCAACACACCATTACCTGCTATAAACTCTTTGCATGTCATTTCAACTCCACAAGCCACATTTAGTAAATGTAAATACATTTATGAAATCTCACTGATTGAAAGAGGTTATATTAACGGGTTAAATGTGAAATTATTTTGTTTGTTTTATGTTATATTGTGTTTTATCCTCGAAAGATGAGCTACTATGCTAACGGTTAGAGTAAACTTTCTTTACAAGCCAAAAGCTTCGATTAAGTTGTCTGTCATTTCGACCACTCGATCATTTTATCAAGTTTACAGTCTCTTTAAAGTAAATGTTTGGTGTTACATGCGAAAAAGCCTTTGGAACTGACGAAAATTAAAGTTTGGTGAGCTAGCTGATAGCATGGCTAATGTTACTAGCTGGCAATCCTCCAACAATGATTAAGTTAATAAATGTGGCGATATTTTTGTTGTTTGTTTAACATTCACGACTCTTAATCCAAATAAACATGGTTTAGAATCACAATAAGACCAAATAGCATCTGAGTTTGTCTAATTAACGTCTAAATATGGTTGCTTTGCTTGCTAGTTAGCTGTGAAGACTCATAAACACACCTGAGGAGTTTAATGTGTTTTATTAAAACAAATTGTGTCGTTTTATGCTATAACCTTCGTTTATCATGTGCTAGGCATCCGTATTTATCTTAAACGACATTAGAAGTGAATTAATTCTGGTTCGAAATGAGTATTTTTTGATGTGTGGCATGGTGACTAAGTGGGGAAACCCTTTACTTTTGCATATACAGTTTTTATTGTGCACAGATCATCTTCCTACCATGTAATTTTGATAAATATTCTAAACTAGGTCAGACCACAGGGTTTGCTTATCATTTCCATTTAGATCATTCTAGTGAGTAGTAGTGTAATGTGTGAGTTAGATTTGTAAAAGTGTTATGAATATATGACAAAGATAAGGAAATTGATAAAACAAAACAAAAATCCTTCTGGGCATTTCTATCATTTCGAAAGGTTGAAAGAGTTTCTATTGGCTTACTAGGAGAAATCAGGCAGCTTCAATGAAGAGCTGCATTGTCTGGATTTTTTTTAAAGCTCTACACTGCTCAAAGTGCTTACGAGGCAGTGTTTGACTTAAAGCTACAGCTGGCTCGTTGTAAAAAAGGAGAGAAAAAAAACTATGCACCGGGTTCATAGAGATGGTTCACTCGATCCCGAAAGGCCAGATCCTGGTAGGCCCAAGATTTGCTTTGGGTTGTAAATGATTGGACATTCACCTCATCCATCTAATTCGGGTCACCTATAAAGTTAAAGTCAACACGTTTTGTTTTGAATTTCTTTTAAAAGAGTTAAGTTGAACCTTGAAGCCTGTTTGAGACTAAATATAGCTTAGTAATCCATCAAGTTCCTGGCTGCTTTTGACTGGCACTGTTTGTCTTTGTTGATTAGGACTTGCAGTTTGGTTGACACTCAAAATGTTACAACACACCATCGGGGAGGCCAGATGAACGAGTCTTAAGCTCGGAGCCCACGAACAAAGCACATGCCGTTCCTTCGATATTATCTAGCACAATTATAGTTTATTTTTTTATTTTCATATGTTACATTTTTTACATTTAAGTTTCAGTAATTTTATGTACTTTAGATTTTTTTATATATTTGTATTTAGTGCTTTTTTAGTTTTAGCAATTTGACCACCTCAAATTAAACTTATTTAACTTATTTTTTTTTTTACTTCAGCTTTATTTCAATAAAGCCATTTTTAATAGTTTTAGTTTTTCATTCAAAACACGTGCCGTTCAGTTGACGTTATCTAACATGGAAACGTTCTAAAAATGTTGCGACAAAATATTAAACCGCATAAGGTTACATTACAATCGTGTTGTGTGTTGAGTATCACGTTGGTGTAAAGAATGTAGTGGTCATATCCTCCAGGGCTTAGCGTCCTCCTATATTAATCGGATAGTAGTAAGGGATTACTTGGTACTTCATCCGTACCATACCTGCCTTAGCTTTGGCATAATAATAACTGTTCTTAAAGTGTTCATAATGTTCAGTGTTTGGTATTTACAGTGTCTTGTACACGTGTTGTCATGTTCCAGATCTGTTTGTCTTCCAGCTACCGTTCTCAGCCTAGTTTGTGGTTAATCATTATTCATCTTTCGGCAATGGGATAAGACAGTTGGGGCAAAGACAGGGAATGTGTGAACCTCAGCGATGATCCTGGAGCCGTGCCTTATCTTTCGCATGGCTCTAAATGTTGATAATAGATCTTTAATTGCTAAAGCATGTCTGTATTCATTTTTTATTATGTTTGATTCATTAAGGAAGCTGTTTGTCACATGTGGTTTAGGCTGGTTTGCTGTTGAACACCGTGGAGACTCAACCACAGAGTTGTTAAAATGTATTAAAATTACAATGAACCGCATTGCCCAACAACATGTTAACTTATGTAATGGCTAGTCGTTACTATCTTAACTATGCACAATTATATGTAAAGTTGTTATTTGCATTTAGCATTGTAACCCTATCATCACAGATGTGCAACCCGTTTTTGGGAGTTGAGAACCTCTGGTTACGCTTCCAAATCATCAGAGAGCTTAATCGTAGTTCTTCGTACTCCTGTGTAATGTGATCTGATCTAGTCTGTCTGCAAGTGTGCTTGGGGGGTGGGGGCTTATGAAACTTATCTGGCTAAACAAGCCTTTGCAGATGGAGGAGGCTTTGGGCAGTATTTGAATATAACCGAAGGTGTATGGTTGCAGGGAAGTGAAGGGTTTGGACTGTGTGGGACGAATTCATGTAAATTGGGACATTTTTGCCATTGAGATGACTGGGAAAAAATGTCCCAATTAACCTGAGTTCATTCCTACTCTATATGTACTGTATAAAATCATGGCTGATAATGATCCAGTTCCAGTAGAAATGGAAGGTGAAGTTGAGTGTATTACATTGTGTGATACGGTGATCCTTAGAATCTGGTCTGGTTGTAAACTGCACATTTTAGACCCTTCTGGTATTCTGCGCATGCAGAAAAAGCGCATACTATAACTTTTCACAGTATACTACATACTGCAGTAATAGAATGCATAGTATGCCATTCTTGTATTATAGTTGCAATAATCTCTTAAGTTTTTCACTGTTTTCATCTTTTCCAGAATGCACCGTCCTCACAGGCGACGATACGTTTTCAGGGTCTTCAAGGGGTAAGTTGACTTGGCATTAATGAGTTTTACAGCATCTGAATGAGTATCTTCAAAGGCTGAAGTGTGGGCGTTACTCATCAAAGCAATCTATAATTGTGAACCTGGTGTCTTAATAGAGAGCCCTCAGCCTTCTGCGGTTTTATTTGGCGGCGTCTCACTTTTCCACTGTGAAAGCGCCTGTTTAACCTCTGACCCTGCACATCATGCTGTAGTTTACTTCAGATGCTGCGTGACTATAAATACTGGGTCGGAGAGAAGGGTTCCGGTTTTACGCTCATGAATACTCTTTCTAAAGACATGGTGTGCTTAACTAGTGTCTATGCTGCAGTCGACATGTTATTACAAAGCTCTGACTGAGCTGACACAATGAGTCTGTTTTAAAACCTAGTGAGTTGCGATATAGGCAGCCATCTTCATCCATCAACAGTGATGGATGATCATAGGTGAATCATTTGAAACGCTCTACATGGGCGGCAGCTCCTTTAACTGTCAGTCAAGCACATCGCAAATATTACTCTTCATGAGAACTGCACAAAAGACTTGACCAGTGTTAACGGTTGATTCCAGTGGAGTTTGGCGTTAGCATCTTCCTAGGCTAATAACCCTAAACACGCAAAATGCATTTGAAATTATTGGGTGATTAGCAGCTTATTTTAGTATTATTTATGTACTATAGTAGTAGGTTTTTTAAAAAATATTTTTCAGTTTTCATTGAATTTTTTTTTTTTTTGTGATGTGCTTTTGTCATTTTATTTTTATTTTGTTAAATATTATATATTTAACTTTCTTTTTTTTTTTTCTTTTTTTTTTTATTAAAGTTTTAGTAATTGTAGTATCTCAACTCTATAAGTACATCAAATTAAACTCGGACTTAGTTAATCTCAGTTAGTTGCCAAGGCAACATTTCTAATTTTCATTTATTTATTGGTGACCCACCACGAAACCAGTCTTAAGTCGCTGGGGTGTATTTGTAGCAATAGCCAAAAATACATTGTATGGGTCAAAATTGTCGATTTTTCTTTTATGCCAAAAATCATTATGATATTAAGTAAAGATCATGTTCCATGAAGATATTTTGTAAATTTCTTACCGTAAATGTATCTCAGCTTAATTTTTGGTTAGTATTATGCATTGCTATGAACTTCATTTGGACAACTTTAAAAATGTTTTTCTCAATATTTTGATTTTTTTTGCACCCTCAGATTCAACATTTTCAGATAGTTGTATCTCAGCCAAATATTGTCCGATCCTACCAAACCATACATCAATGGAAAGCTTATGTATTCAGCTTTCAGATGATAAATCTCAATTTCGAAAAATTTACACTTAAGACTGGTTTTGTCGTCCAGGGTCACATTTATAAAATCTAATTAATAAATATTTATTTTAAATCTAATATTTCGATTTTATTTCAGCTTTACTTTAATCAATTTTTTTAAAAGGAAGCATATTTTTTTAAAATATAAACTTTGAAATCACCAACAGTCTACTTCCTAGGTATCTCACTTGTGTTTTGCTAAGCTGATATTAATATTTTTTTTATGATCACCTCTATTAGTACTTAAATAATTACATTTTGTTTTATCTCTGCCCTATCAGCGCATTAAAATCCCAACGAAAGGCACTTCCAATGGCTGTCATAACTTTGACTTTTATCTGTCCAACTATGGCAAAGACAATCCTCAAGGAAGCTTTGAGTGTATCCACCAGTACATATCTAGGTAAGGGCTGAGCAAGTTTCTTGTGTGTCAAAACTAGTGCTCATTTTGCTGTCGTTACTCATTTGTAACCGCTCTTCATGCCCGTTAGCTCTGGAGTCCCCCATCTGTCCTCCCTGGGAACGATTCAAGACAAAATCACAGTATGTGCCACCAATGACTCTTACCAGTTGACCAAAGAGCGAGTGACCAAAGCAGAGGAGGACAAAAGCAAAAACAGCACCAAATTCATCAGACCCGGAGGACCGTTCAGAGGTTTGATATTAATGCACTGAATTTTATCTCCTGTAACATGCACACAAACACATTCTGGTCACTGATATTTGGAGAGTACCCAGTAATACAAGTTAAAAATTACCATAGGTTAACAAGTGTGAAAACTCTATTCAGTTTAGTTTAACATTTTCAGCATTTCCATTTAATTTCTGGTTGGCGTTTCAATCGAAACGTTTCTGTTTCAAAGAATCTTTCTATACATCTGATGATTATCTACACAGGATGGGGTTTTCTTTTCAGTTTCT
This sequence comes from Acrossocheilus fasciatus, assembly GCA_036784905.1. NCBI lineage: Eukaryota > Metazoa > Chordata > Actinopteri > Cypriniformes > Cyprinidae > Acrossocheilus > Acrossocheilus fasciatus. The sequence continues at coordinate 8,123,410 of CM071958.1, forward strand.
GTTTTCATATCCCAATTTAGATCTGCGTGTAGAACATTGTTACATGAATTTGCTAATTTCTAGATTGAAATAGACTAATTAAGGTGCCATTTTGTGATCATGCAGATCTCCTCATATTTTTCACATTGACCTGTAACTCTCAGCCAGTTCAGTTGTAACCGCCACATAACGTCTGCGTTAAACCAATTGGGAGCTTTGCGGAGAGTGATGTATGGATTAGGGTCAAGAGAAAAAGCAAGTAAAAGTTCATCCTATTTATCTGATGTGGCTAAGTCGTGGTACAACCCATGTCTCCAAGATTACCAACGTGCCCCACATAGAGATGTGTGGAAGTGGAAAGTGACAGACTGAATCTCTCAGGCTATTGTCACCTGCTTAGGTTGTTAAATGAAATCAGCATTTTACAAACTGCAACTCCAGAGACCTGTTTTATCTTATGTTTTAAAAACGGTATCACCAGTTAGGAAAAAAAGACAACCCTTGAGGGTTTTTAGAGTGGCTTTAGCTAACACTCAAATGCGGCTCATTATATTTCACCCCTGCCAGACAAAACCTGTCTCTCAGCACCTGTTCAGCTGTCACTCCCCTCTGGGAGCCCCCATTCTCCGGACCACAGCTGGCTTCCACTACAAAACTGGAAAAGGCAGTTTCACCCCCATCCCTCGGCGCTAAGCCGCAGGGGAGGAGTGATCGCTGTGCGTTTGCATTTTATACAGCAAAAGGAAGTGCAAGAAGGAGGGTTTGTGGTGTAAGGCTTTGAAGCAGCTGGTTCTCAGGAAACCGCATTACACACTTTTGTTTGTTTAATCTGAGCAAGTTGGAAATGGTGCAGCTTTGTCATAATTCAGAGTTTAAATGATCTTCCCTTCCTTGATTCCTCCCAGTCTGCCATACATGTGTGATGGCCAAAGCTTATTATCCACTGACGTAAGAGTTTCACCTGACCTGCTGGAGGTGAGACAGCGAAAGTTTGCCTCTGGATGTCGTCCAGTCATCGGCACATGTTTGGGCAAACCAAGGGAGAGTTCATAAGAGAAAGATGTAGGAAGTAGGATGGTTCAAGAGTCACTATTCGTCACTACTTGTGAGAAATTTCATAATAGAGGAAACTTATCTGTGACACTTAAAACTCTGAAGTATGTACTTTAGCATTGTTTTGAGAATGCATACGTTTGCTTCTATGGATCCTAATTTTAGATTTAGGGTGTAGGGATGAAAAAAGTATTGGTACGGTACTGTACGTTGATGCTAAAATAAACACGACTCAGTGTGGTGTCAGTGTACTCAACGTCTGACTGATGTGGCTGCTTTTAAATGCTCACATGCTTATTTTTGGATATTCTAAAAATACTAAAGCAGTAAGTGATTAAAATTCATTTTGCAAGATTAAAATGTGCAACTTCAGTCTTGCATTCGTTGATTCTCTTCTGAGAAAAATGAAGCAAGCATGAGGTTTTGTAGGCTGCATTAGGCACCATCTGGATACTTGGTTTAGCATTAATCCTAATCTTGCACACGGTATAGAATGGGATAGTATGTGAATTAGTCGTTGAGAACACGGTCCACCATGTATTCCCCCAGTTTCACAGACAAGGCTTTAGCCTAGTCCCAGACTAAAATGTAATTCTAAGCTGTTTCAACTGAAATAAACTTGCACTGACTAATCTTAAAATATATCAGTGCCATTAGTTTGTCTCAAGATGCACACCAGTAATGTTTGTTCCAAGACATGTTAATAAAAATTACTTAAATTTCCTAATTGAACTATGGCCTATCCTGGTTTGGTCTGTGGAACCGTGCCATTATATACCAAACGAAAGCATTAAGAGACTTCTTAATGATAAAAATTTCACTGTTGTAACCACTCTGTTTCTCTGTGAATGTCGTTGTGGCATAGACAAAAAAGTCCAGCACCGAAAACCGGCCCCGTCTGCCCCCGACCCGGTTCCAGAGAGGAAGCAGACCACCCCCCTCAACCCAGCCAACACCATCCGCAAGTGCCTTACCAACAACCCCGTATCGCAACGGCCATACCGAGACCGCGTCATTCACCTTCTGGCCCTGCGCTCTTACAAGAAACTAGAGCTGGTTGCCAGACTGCAAAGAGACGGCATCAGCCAGAAAGACCGCAACTCTTTGGGCTCTACACTACATCAGGTAAGAGTGGAATTGTGGATTGGAATCAATTTTTAGAATTAAAGCAACCATTAAGCTCAATTGACAGCAGGTGTAATGTTATAATAAAACACAAGTTTTAACAGAAGACTCCTAAAAGACTCCTCTCATTCACTTCCATTTTAAATGCTCCACTGTAACCTCAATTTAATTTGATGCTCTCTATTGCATTTAACTTGTATTTAACCTGAAATATTAGTTTAATGTTTAAAGAGCAAGATGAAAGACTAGAAAGGCATTAATCTACAGGTAAATGCAACTTGAGGACTGTCATAATCATACATATTAGTTCACGATAAGTCACAGAGACTTGAAGCATAAATAGCATCAAATCATAGCTTGGATCTACAGACTCAGCACTATTACGGAAGTACAGTGTCACGTAATGCAAGTCACCATTTAACAGCCCAAACACAAAGACTTGCATTCACATCAGCTGAATGTATAGCACGTGGCAAATTAGGCAACCATAAATTTAACCTATTAAAGTAATTATGTACATGCATGCACCCTCAAACAGCTCATGCTGAAGAGACCAGCTTACTTCGTTTCAGTTAAGGTCATACTGTTGACAGGTGTCATATTTGAATGGCTTTTGTCATCAAAAGGGGTAGAAGTTGCAATTTCGGTTCTCCCCGCTGGTTTCAAAGGAGAAATACCATGGTGGTTTTTGTCCTTTTCTATGAAGTCTACAAGGAATTAATTCAGGCTTTGAAAAGGGAAGTATGAAACAAGCTTCTCTCCTTCTTTGGAAATGCAGGAAGGACTGAGAATCTGAAACGGTCCCCTCACTGGGTTGTAACGTAAGAAGTAACACTATATCCCTTTGCCTTACTGTCCATTTGCATTGCTATTTATAGTGTTTGTGTATCTGCCACTCTTAAGTATGCCGACTTAAACAAGTATTCAAAGTGTGCTTTCAACCTCCTATCATATGTGTGTATGTAGTTTAGTTGCTAAAAATAAAATATAATGACTATATAGCCTACAAAAGTAAAAATGGTTACAGCAGTACTAATCATTAAATTTAACATAAAATCATGTTAGTTCAATACTTTGTTCGGTGTTTGTTCAAATTCAAGCTTGCCTTAGTTATGCACCACTTATTAAATAAAATTTAAAACCCATTTTAACAGCCACTCTTCTCTATATTTTTTTTTTTTTTTTTTACCCATTTAAATATTAAAAGAGGTCCTTTTAAATAAATCTTCCTTTGTCCTGTATTTAATCAGATAAAGGAAACCAATCAATGTAATGTTTTCCGTTCCTTTAGGTGGCCAGTCTAAACCCTAAGGATAACTCATATTCACTGAAGGAGTTTATCTTCCGTGAGGTCCAGAGGGACTGGCCGGGCTACACGGAGGATGAACGGGTTCAATGTGACAGGAACCTGGCACGGTAAGACTCACCGGTCACATGCAATTAAAATAAGAATGACTCTTTAATTGAACATGAAACATTTTTGAAAGCCAGTACTAGAGATCCCAAGAGTAATTGGCAAAGCTTAAATTAGTTCATTTTTATTTTTTTCCCTCCTTCAACAGTAAATTAGGTTTGAATACAGAGTCTGTATCTTCCAGCAGTCCAACCAAAGAGCCAACGTCCCCACTGGTAAGACATATACTACAGTATAAATGACAGTTTTATATAGATTTTTTTTTTTTTTTTGGATAAATATTATTTAAATAAAGAATATATAAATATTTAGTTTTGTATCATTACATAATATGTATATAAAATATATATGTATTAAAGTAAAAGATATCTATACATTATTATGAATAATACATATTATAGACAATTATTTTATATTAATATACTTTGTAATATAATATTTTTATCAATGCATTTAAAATATAATTTATGAACCACATACAAAAATTGCCACTCTTTGCACATCAGTGAATTTGCAGACCCAAGAATTATGATTTGTTTCTTGCTCTTCAGAAACGCCAACCTGAGACTGACTTCATTGACCCTTTGATGTCTAAGAAGCCCCGAATCTCCCATCTCAGTAACCGAGGACCCCCCTCCTCTTCAGGTCGTAATTCTTCAGAGACTGAGGACAAAAAACCTGCACCCGCACCCACGGCCGCTTGCCCAGGACCTTCTTTTCACCCTCCCCCTGTCACGGGCTCCAGTTCAAACTCCCCCAGTACACCGGAGGGCCGGGGGTCTCAGGACCTGCCCCTGGACCAGAGCTCTATATGTGGGAACTCCTCAGAGAGCTACGCCCCCCGCAGCCACACACCCAGCCCGCCCAGCCAGCCGGTTTCCACCACGTCCCCCTTGTCCTTCTCCACCTGTACCGTCTCCACAACCACCATTACCTCCACCACTTCCACCAGCAGCGGCCACCGCGTTTCTTCTGCCACGTCTCCTACAGCCAGCCGTGATGGCAATGGCAGCAAAAAGCCCAAGAAGTCCAAGAAGCACAAAGATAAAGAGAGGAAGCGAGAAGGAGAGCGAGAGAAGGAGAAGGATAAGGACCGAAAGAGGGATAGAGAGCATCACAGGGAGGATCACTGCGATAAGGAAGCACAGCCCAGGAAGAAACATCGGAATGAGGCAGAACAAAGACACATTCCTGCCAACATCAGCCACGAATCGGACAGAGGTTTGTTTTTCCATGTCCTATTCATTTTGTGGTGTTAACATTATTGAATAAGTGATTATTATAAAAAATAATAATAATAATAAATTATTAGATGCATGCCAGTAATTTTGAATGAACGATTTGTTAAGCTTGTTATCAGACCTGATGATAGGCTTGATTTATCTTCCATTTGCCTTTGGCCCTTGAACTTTAATTCACAACAACATATTTAGGTTAGTCCGTTCCTAAGACACAAAGATCATGTGTTACGTGTGCTTGTGAGAGGGCAGATTTCCATGTTTGTAAATGACTGGTGTGTCTCTTTACAGCTGGCAAAGACAAGCCTGTCAACAGCACTGAACTTCCAGTCCCAACAAAGCCTGATTACATAGTGTGAGTGAACTTTGACTCGTTTATAGTATCTCATTCTGCATAAACCCTCTGCATCACGTACAGTAATAATATAATAAAATAAAATTGTATTTAAATAATTGTAGATTTATAAATACATTTGTTCTATATTTTAATATATTTTTAATTATAATTATTACATTTTTTGTAATTATATTATTTATCTTTTATAAAAATGTTTAATTTATTTCTATTCATTATAACTTATAATTATACTTTTATAATTATTTATATTTATTTGAATAGACTAATGTGTGTGTGTGTGTATGTATGTATGTATGTATGTGTGTGTGTATATATATATATATATATATATATATATATATATATATATATATATATATATATATATATATATATATATATATATATATATATTATTATTATTATTTTTATTTTTTTTATTTATTTTAGTGGTGTCAGTTAACGCAGGCGATTTAATTTTTTTAAGTTTAACGTGTTAAATTTTTTTTTTTAATACAGGGGCTGGGTTGGCCACCCCTCTCACAACTACTGTTTGTCAGTTTTTCTCTTGACAAGAAGTGCATTTATTTAGTTGCAGAATGTCTTTATGACCACATCAAACAGGAGGCGTTTCAGACACGCGCTCCAGCTTAACTTCAGCGCCAGGCGCGAGTCAAACTAGCGCAGAAATGGTACTGCATTCACAGTGCGTGCGGCACCTGTATCATTTCATATCAAAGCACGAAATAAACCACGTGCATACAATGTCGTGGTCAGTTAGTCATGAAGTAACCAAAAAGGCGAATAAAGCGCTCTTAAAATGTTTTATGAGTCACATTTAAAAACATGTCTCTGAAATGGTTTTCAAAACTGTCCTGGAGCAGCCCTGTCTCACTCATCTAACACCCGATTCAACTCGTCAGTTCATTAATAGAGACCTGGGCCCGTATTCTTAACGATTCTAAGAATCCTCTCAGAGAGCTCCTAATTTAGCTTAAAAATTTCTAACTAGGAGTCTTAGCTTAAAAGTGATTCAGGACCAATCTGAGAGCAACTCTGAGCGAGAAAAAGGCAAAAACTTTTATCTTAGTGAGGAGGCGGGGCTGACCCCATTGCTAGCTATGACACAGTCTTTTGAAGACTGTGATTGGTTGGTTGTCCAAAAAGGAAATAAAAGAGCGCTTTTAAGAGTAGGGTTCATTTTAAGCCTTCACTTTGAAATTACAGGTGTAATTTTTCCTGTTTTACCGGAAGGATCTTTTCTTTAATTTTAAGAGGAAACGCCCACATTTCTAAGAATTTTCTTAGAATTTTGTTATAGGAGCAACTCAGCGCTAAGATTTTTCATGAATACGGGCCTTGAAGTGGGTCAGAAATGGTAAAAAGAGTTGAGAAAATATGATGCGTGTCAGATCCGCGCCATGTTCAGCAGCGACAGCTATTAAAGAAATGTCAAAATAACCTAATAACCAGCTGCTGTGATGTCTGTTAATCAAAGAACTTTTATAGCTTTAAGGATTCATCTATATTTAATTTAGAATTTAGTGTTTGATAACTTCAAATTAATTTTCTGTATATATCTGCTGAAGGGCACAGGTAAATATAACATTTATTATAATGGGTTTATATGAAGATTGTTTTAAGTTCACTTAAATTAGAAGTTATTTTTTCAAGTCTAATAAATGTTAAAATTGATAGCTCTCAATTATACTCTAATATTGATTGGCTATAGTCAATAGTTAAATTGGTGGGGGGGGAGGCAGTTTTATAGAGAAATCAGTATTGGTATCAGTGATGCTGGCCTTCAGTCATTAAAAAAAAAAAAAGCCAATAAACAAATATTAAAAAATATACTGTATGTGTGCAGATTAATTTGAAAATTGAATGTGGAATTATTGCAATATAGAAGTAATTTAAAAACTTTAATGTTAGGTGGGATTAATTTCAGAAAAATGTGCGATTTTTAGTCGATTGACAGCACTTATATGTAATGAGAAATGAGCAAAAGATCTGAGACCTACTTGGAGCCTTATTGTCCTTGAATTGTTTTATTGCAGTAAGTACACAGCAGTGATATCTATGGATCAGAGGCAGCACTATAAGGATGACTTCAACGCAGAATATGATGAGTATCGCATCCTTCATGCCCGTGTAGAGAGTGTTACTCGTCGTTTTACAAAACTGGACACCCAGTGTAGACGACTGGCACCAGGAACTAAAGAGTACCAGGTAAGAGAACAAGATTTCATTTTTGTTCTTTTTATACTGCTCTTTATTTAAAGAACTGTGTATTTATGTGCATGTGTATTTTTGTATCCCAAGTAGTGTTTGTCTTGTCTTTCCTAACAGGAAGTACACGAACAGGTGCTGCAAGAATATAAAAAAATTAAACAAGTAAGTGTAACTATGCATGTCTTACCCATCTGGGTCCTTTAGACCACAAGTAAACAATAAAAATAGTATGTTAATTGACGCATTATGTTTGCTTTACAGCACAGCCCAAACTATTATGAAGAAAAACAGCGCTGTGAGTACCTGCACAACAAACTGGCCCACATCAAGCGGCTCATCGCTGACTTCGACCAGCGGAGGGCGCAGTCCTGGCTGTAGGGCAAGGGACCAAGCAACCCCCTCAGCCAATCAGAGCGCTCTTCAACCGAAGGACCATCTTTAGAGGAGTGCGGGGATCAAACAGCTCTTTATTTATTCTATTTACAGATTCCCCACTCGCCTGTTTTCCCATATCTGGCCTTCTTCATCACTCTATATCATGTTCCTTTCCCATACCTTTCATTCGTTCCTTTTATTTCATTTTGAAGGACTTTTCAAAAGAAAAAAGGACAACAAAGAAAAATTAAACTTTCTGAATGCAAAAAGAAAGTTCGCAATGCAAAACCGTGGGCCTTACAGCTCGTATTTCTTGAAGCCTTTTGCACAGGGGTGATCGAGCCAGTACATGTGAAAAAGTGGCCATAAAAGAGGGGGTTTCCAAGAGCCTTGAGACTTCCTTTCTCCTGATGGCCCTGTTTTTTTTGTTCTTTGAACAGCATCAGTATTCACACCCACAGTGCAAATGATGCCTTAAGGTATTAGTACAGACATATATCGATGTGGCGTCAGTGAGACTTACAAGCACCCGGGGCAGTGGGGAGAAATTATTATGACCTGATCGCAGGTCCAGCGCACATTCATGGAAGGTGTGATCGATGTTTGCTTGTGTGTGTGTGTGAGTGAGTGAGAGAGAACGTGTGAGTGAAAATTGTCAGTGTTTTGTTCGTTTTTGGGAAGGATTGTGGGTCAGAAACTACAGGTAGAGAGAGGCTCTGGGAGGAGGTTTGGATATAAATTATATAAAAGAGGAAAAAAAAAAAACGGAAAACAAAAATCTAAAAAAAAGCTGCTATATATATATTTTTCTTTTTCTTTGAACAGCCAGAGCCTTCGGGATCAGTCTGGCTTGTGTTACATGTTCTTAATTTGGGCCTGCTCTGTTTAAGAAAATTATTGTACCATCTTGAGAGCAAAGGTGCTACTGATTTCTGAGAAAATGCATCGAGCAGAAGCAGACCTGTATATCCATTTCAAATGTATTCATTAATTATTACAAGTCTCAGAACAGAGTTATTTATGAAATATGAATAGAATTATATATTTTTTGTTTTCATTTTGAATTAAAAGGAATTGCTGGAATTTTGAGTATGGAAAAAGAAACTGATCAAATATGCAAAAAAGTCTTTATTTCACGGTATCATTAGTGATTAAACTTCTTAAAGATTAAGGGAAACGTTATGTTTACAAAACCTGTGTGATGGGAAGTTTTGCCAAAAAAAGTGAAAAAAAAAAAATGAAACCAATATGCTTTCAATCCTATGTTGATCTAGTCTGGAATAAAATGCGTTTCTGAGTGACATGACATTTTGTTATCTAAAAGGAGATGGTGGTCAAACACTTACAGTGTCTTGATATATTTATTTTCTTTGATCCTTGTTTAGGGAAAAGATCCAGAATGCAGCTTTGTGAATCAGCTTTGGAAAAAAAAAAAGGAAAAAAAAAAAAAAAAAAACATTGCTTGCAATTATGCAAATTCTCACTGGAGCAAATAGCTCCATGGTGGATTCTGATTGGCTAGTTGATTCTTGAGGCTTGCTGCATTGTATTTGCACATTTTAAGATGTCTTTTTGAGATCTGAAAACAAATCATCTCCTCTTATGATCACAATTATTCCATTGTTAAAGACTGGGAGGTGTTTCCTTTGTTTTCCAGTGTTGTAAATTGAAATTGAAAAACCTGAGTGAGCCATTCTCAGAATAACCATCGACAAATGTTCGTTTTCAGTATTTGGGACGGCAGATGGCATCTTAATTTTTTTTTTTTTTAGGGGCTTACATGTTATCGAACTCCCCAAGATGTTCTGTTGTGTGAGCTTCTGTTCATTTTAGTCGCCGTATATAGACTGGACGCAATGTCTGATGACGACCAAATACAAGTCGTGGTTATTTAACAGAGAACTATAGCAGCACTTTACTTCGCAGACGCTTATTTCCTCAGCATTCAAATAGCCTTCACACTGAACCCTTAAGATTTGGGATGACACTAAGAAGTGTTGCTTGGAAAGGAGAATGTGCATCTACACATCAAACTCGGTATCGTTGTAATTTGGGTTGGGTGGGGAAAGTATTTGGTGATGTGTGACCAACACCTGTATTCTTTCCCTTTTGAAGAGACTGTGCCTCTGACACCACTAAAGAGAGATGTTAATGTTGGATAATAAGCCAAGAATCTCAATAACACTGTCATCTCTTGTTTTAAAGGTGGGATGGGGTTAGTTTCAGACTGTAAGAGAATTCCTGACCTGTCCACCTAAAAATGTATTAATTCAGTTCAATAAAATGTGAACTTGACATTTATCTGCCTTGGGTTGTTTTTGCCCCTATGAGTGCATATTACTTTATACAGTTCATTAGAACATGCATCACTCTAATTTAAATCTATGTTAAAAATCAGTTTGTATGATTTTGCAATTGTATCTAAGTGATATTAACAGGACATACAACTGAAATATCTTAAATGATAATTCTCACCCTCATGTAAAGTGCCATTTTAGTAACTCTCCATCTTTTTTTGTTTTGATCAAGTAATTAGGACAAATGTGTTTAATGTTTGAGTGTTCTGAATGAGTCATTGAATCATTCACCAAAAAGAATCGTTAACAACACAGAGTCGTTCACAAACGAAACAAATATATATATACATAAGTGTCTACAAGAAACTCTAGAAAAATATGCATTTTCCTAACTGACTTTTATCAAGGTATAAGAAAACAATAGCCTATATAAATTCCAAGTGACACCAATCTCCTTAATTGTGTATAACCATGAGTAATGTTTTACATAAATCTCGTTCAGTGCCGCTCCGGCTCCAAACACCTGGGGTCTGTACCATGATGATGGCTCAATAAACTCAGGGTTACAGAATTAGTTTTGAGTTGACAAAACCAAACCCGTCCAATCCGGCTTTGTTGGTACCATGAAGCTGATCATCAACTTCCTCTGTCAACTCAGTCTTGATCCTGAGTTAATGGAGCGTGTGCACATGAAAGTGTGACATCAGTAATGAGTAGCCAATCACATGTCTTGAAACTGTGATTCATTTCTGGTGAGAGAGTCAGTGCTATTCACTACCAAAGATTGAACAATATGAAGAATTTGAAACACAGCAAGATAAAACAATTTATCCATAAAGAGGAAAACTTAAAGAAAACACCTTACCATATATGTGTACGTAAAAGTTGTAAAGTTATAGAGTTGGCAATATTTATAGGTATAAAAACACTTTAAAATCTAAACTCATATGTAGTCATGTTTACAGCTATTGATTCTAAAACCTATTTATATTGCATATTATATATACGTTTATATTATAGTTTAAAATAAAAGCTTAATAATTACTACTAAACTAAGCTGACTTGTGTAATGGATTAAGGGTATAATAATTATATAAATAATATATATATATATATATATATATATATATATATATATATATATATATATATATATATATAATCTCGTTAATCACGTCCTTTAATTTGGAGTAAGAGAAACTGGAGGAGTGGCTTTATTACGTCACAGACGTGTCACTTTGCTTGAAGCTGATTGGTCAAATTTCGGTTTGAGATCTCTAAACCAGAACATAACCTGCCCCACAGCCTGTGGAGCAAAGTTACTATGGCGATGAACACAGCTAAAAGCCAAACCACTTTCATGGTACCTAAAACCCAGAGTTGGCGCAAACTAACTGAAACTTACCTGGCTAGCCAGCTAATTCGGATTCATGGTACAGGCCCCTGTTCACAGTGAATCAAGGAGGCGTATCGGTTTATAGACCCAACCAATGAAATACGCTTTCACGGTCCACACTCGAATCCTATTGGTTTGTACCTTCGTCAGTCTTTGAAGTCAAGAAAAAGCTGTCACACACAAGAGAGAGACAATCAGAAACAAAGGTGAAAGAGAACAATTCGCTCCCTTAAAGGATTCGTTCAAAAACCCAAATTCGTTCATGAACACCAGTAGTGCCTCCAGCCCATTTTGAACTTTACCGAGGTGTGGTGTATTTTAATCCCGCCCTTACTTTGAAGGGTGTGAACCGAGGGGGAACCACAAGACTCGCAAAATCCGGAAAATAAGTATTTCGTTTTGATTTCTCTGGAGTCGTGATTAGCTGTGCTTGTTACGTTAAGAGCAATGGCAGAATTTGTTAAGGCGCAAATTAAGGGTGACAAAGTAGTTGTGTTTCTGAAGCCGAGCTGTCCTTACTGCGTACTCGCAAAGGATGTTTTGTCAAAGTATAAATTCAAAAGTGGACACTTGGAGTTGATTGACATCAGCGGACGCAGTGACATGAGCAGCTTGCAAGACTATCTGCAACAGATCACAGGCGCGCGCACCGTGAGTACTTATATAATGGTGTTATAAATATATGGTAACATTTTAGTTATATTAGACCGTCAGCCATTTCATCACACTGCCACAGTTACATTAATTCTAAATATAGAGTCAACTAAATGTATTAACTTAAAACAAAACTTTTTTTTTTATCTTAAAGTTAATTTTCACTGCATTAGTTTATTATTATGGTGGTAAATATGGTGAGATTGTTTTTACTCGCTTATTCACACAAATGCTGAGTCACCAATAGCTTGTCTAGCAGCTTTAGCCCTGCCCCCTGCATCTTAGTCATATGCTTAATTCGTTTGCCATGTGATTTATTACATTTATTTACATCCGTGTATTTTCCATGTATTCCAGGTTCCTCGAGTCTTCATAGGGGAACAGTGCATTGGAGGAGGAAGTGATGTTGACGGTCTGGACCGTTCTGGAAAACTGGAAGGCATGTTGCAGGCAATCGGATCTCTGCAGTGAAGGTATACTTCACAGTCCCTCTTTATAAAATAGTGAAATATCAGGCACGTGCAGAAGGGGTGGTGGGGGATAATATTTTCATAATTATTCAAAAGTTCCCCTCTCAGACAAATACCAATGATATTGTGGTCAATAAAACGAAATGTATTTGAATTATAATTTACACGTCAATGTGTACAAAACAGTAACTAAACGCTCAAAAGTTGGAAAATTCCTGTTTATTTTTACATATCTGTCAATCTGAGGCGTTGCTGTGGGTTGCATGTGTTTTGCTCATGGTTTTGCTTGACTGACTGATATTCACAGTCTGTTCGGAAACTAGGCCCTCAAGCCTCATATGGTTATTTCAGTGAATAGATTGACGGAAGGAAAAATAAACCGAACAATATTTTAAACTTTTTTTTTCATCAATAATCAAAGCCAGTGTGTCGATTTAATTAAAAATCCATATATTAGATATTTTAGAATATTACATAATTCATCAATGCCCGTTTGTCATGTCCTATGTATAGGCTATAATAGACCAACCAGTCATGATCTGGCACAAGTTCAAATTTCATTGGACAATAATGTGGAGCGGTCATTTTCCGTTCTTCATAAATCGGTTGAAAATTACATGGGACTAACGAGCTTATTTGTCCAGTGACCTGGATCTGTGCTTTTTATATTTATATTTAATTTTTTTTTATTTTTCTTTTTCTTTTTTTTTTTTGGAACCTGTGATAGGTACTTTTTTGGGGTTCATTGATAAATAAGTTAAAAAGAACAGCATTTATTCAACAATTTTCTAACAATATCGATCTTTACTATCACTGTTTTATCAATTAAACAAATCCTTGTTGAATAAAAACTAATTTCTTTCAAAAAAAAAAATACTGACCTCAAGCTTTTGAATGGTAGTGTATATTGTTACAAAAGTTATATTTTAAATAAATGCTGTTCTTTTTAACTTTTTATTCATCAAAGAATCCTGAAAAAAGTATCATAGGTTTCCAACATTGATAATAAATCAGCATTGCATAAATGCATTTTAAAGTATATTAAAATTTTGATCAAATAAATGCAGTCTTGATGACCATAAGTGACTTCTTACAAAAATATAAAATAGTAATGTATCCAAACTTTTGACCTATATATATATATAGGTCAAAAGTTTGGATACATTACTATTTTATATTTTTGCAAGAAGTCACTTATGGTCATCAAGACTGCATTTATTTGATCAAAATTTTAATATACTTTAAAATATATATATATATATATATATATATATATATATATATATATATATACATACATACACACATACATAAAATAATTATATATATATATATATATATATCACACACACACACACACACACACACACACATTAATATATACATATACATGTGTATACACATACATACATATATACATATACAGTATCTCACAGAAGTGAGTACACCCCTCACATTTTTGTAAATATTTAATTATATCTTTTCATGTGACAACACTGAAGAAATGACACTTTGCTACAATGTAAAGTAGTGAGTGTACAGCTTGTATAACAGTGTAAATTTGCTGTCCCCTCAAAATAACACACAGCCAGGAAAGTGTCCAAACTGGGCCCAATTAGACATTTTCTCTCCCCGGTGTCATGTGATTCGTTAGTGTTACAAGGTCTCAGGTGTGAATGGGGAGCAGGTGTGTTAAATTTGGTGTTATCGCTCTCACTCTCTCATACTGGTCACTGGAAGTTCAACATGGCACCTCATGGCAAAGAACTTTCTGAGGATCTGAAAAAAAGAATTGTTTCTCTATATAAAGATGGCGTAGGCTACAAGACAATTGCCAAGACCCTGAAACTGAGCTGCAGCACGGTGGCCAAGACCATACAGCGGTTTAACAGGACAGGTTCCACTCAGAACAGGCCTCACCATGGTCGACCAAAGAAGTTGAGTGCACGTGCTCAGCATCATATCCAGAGGTTGTGTTTGGGGAAATAGTTGCATGAGTGCTGCCAGCATTGCTGCAGTGGTTGAAGGGGTGGGGGTGGGGGGTCAGCCTGTCAGCGTAGACCATACGCCGCACACTGCATCAAATTGGTCTGCATGGCTGTCGTCCCAGAAGGAAGCCTCTTCTAAAGATGATGCACAAGAAAGCCCGCAAACAGTTTGCTGAAGACAAGCCGACTAAGGACATGGATTACTGGAACCATGTCCCATGGTCTGATGAGACCAAGATAAACTTATTTGGTTCAGATGGTGTCAAGCGTGTGTGGCGGCAACCATGTGAGGAGTACAAAGACAAGTGTGTCTTGTCTACAGTCAAGCATGGTGGTGGGAGTGTCATGGTCTGGGGCTGCATGAGTGCTGCCGGCACTGGGGGACTGCAGTTCATTGAGGGAACCATGAATGCCAACATGTACTGTGACATACTGAAGCAGAGCATGAGCAACAGAGCAGTATTCCAACATGATAACAACCCCAAACACACCTCCAAGACAACCACTGCCTTGTTAAAGAAGCTGAGGGTAAAGGTGATGGACTGGCCAAGCATGTCTCCAGACCTAAACCCTATTAAGCATCTGTGGGGCATCCTCAAACGGAAGGTGGAGGAGCGCAAGGTCTCTAACATCCACCAGCTTCGTGATGTCGTCATGGAGGAGTGGAAGAGGAATCCAGTGGCAACCTGTGAAGCTCTGGTGAACTCCATGCCCAAGAGGGTTAAGGCAGTGCTGGAAAATAATGGTGGTCGCACAAAATATTGACACTTTGGGCCCAATTTGGACATTTTCACTTAGGGGTATACTCACTTTTGTAGCCAGCAGTTTAGACATTAATGGCTGTGTGTTGAGTAATTTACAGTGTTATACAAGCTGTACATTCACTACTTTACATTGTAGCAAAGTGTCATTTCTTCAGTGTTGTCACATGAAAAGATATAATAAAATATTTACAAACATGTGAGGGGTGTGCTCACTTTTGTGCACATGTATATACATACATGCATACATATATACTTTTTTTTTTTTTTTTTTTACATTGCCCCTATTTATTTGAGCCCCTGCCCCTGAGGAACTCTCTGCATGTCCCTGCACAATATATACAACAATTACATCAGTGGTTCAAAACTGGTTTAGCCTCAGGGAGGGCCCAGATTTTACATTAGACATCAAGTGTCCCCCTTCCCAAAAATGTGTATTGTACAAAGAAATGTTATAAGAAACTGCCTTTTCTCTCAGCAGTCAGTAATTCACTCAACAACACACATTTTGGTCAGCACAAACCATATTTGACTGACAATTTAAATGCAATGTTATTTTAGTATCATTTCTGGGTCACGACCCACCCCTTGAGAACCACTGGTTTAGATTTAAGTCCAAGACTCTCAGAGCAAACATGCATTATGATGTCATGTGCTCGATCTCCCATTTTCAATATAATAATCATGTAATATCTACTTTACTCAGTTGATTAGACTGCCAAAGGTTCCGCATTTTTACACAAAATTAGATAAAAATGCTAAATATACAACCATTTTTGGTAACATTCAAGATGATGCCACTAAAAAAAATTAATTGATGAAATACTAGCTTACTAATTAAATACTGTGCAGTACATATTAAACAATAGGCATTATGTAATAATGAATATTACATACAAAAGTATGCTACATTGTATGACTTTGTATGGTTTAGATTAAAGCCACAGACTCTCAGAACAAACACGCATCCTTCTAAAATGTCTTTATTCAGCATGAGATGAGGGTCAACATAACTGGACTAGACTAAAGACAGCCAGAATCGGCTCTACGTCGACCATACCAACTGCACTAAGAGGCGATCCACATGCTGGATGCGTACTTTGTACGTTATTAGTTGAAATAAAAATCTCAGATGTACATGTTACAAAAATAGTTGCATCAAATTCAAATTAATCTCATGGGGAAAAAAAATAAATATTTGAAATTTATTCAAGTCATATTGCCGGAGTTACCACTGAATTCAGAAATAAAGAAATCTCACCATGACATAACATGGCTGACCATGAGAGTGACATATCAATCTCTGGAGAGAGTATAAGATCGACCCTACCCTGTTTAATACTTTGGGATTAATCCATCGCAGAGGAAGTTTATTGCACCAATCAGGCATAATCGTTCGATAGCATTATCCACATAGAAGAGCATCAGCGCATAGGATCCACCAGTGTGAATTCACAGCTGTCTGCTTTATATCACAGGGTCAGAGGTCAAAGTGTGTGTGAATACAGTACATCAGAATCCACCGTCAACCCAGGAGTCAAACAAAGGTCTCTTTCATCCTGTATTTAAATAAATCTCCAATTTGCATCCTCTGTTTTTCGCCCTCCCTTCCGGTCCGCAGGGCGTCAAGAAGGGGTCACATGATGCTGCAGCGAGACTTACGGATCTGCCGTCTGCGTTGCTGGTACTCGCTGAGCTCCTGGAGGTAACCTCTGGAGGGCCAGCGCAGTCGCTCCACCTGCTCACGCTCCTCGTCTGTCAAAAAAAGCATCACAGGAAAATATTGCTGCAACATTCCCTCCTGCTGAATGGCAGTGCATTTAACATCCGTCCACCTTGTTCTTCAATTAAAATAATGTAATTGTCTTGTTGAAGGTTTTTTAAAAAAAAAAAAAAGAAATTAGAAGTCTTTAAAAAAACTGATAATAAAATATTTTCCTGTCAAAGTTTGCTTGTTCCATTCATTGACTCACAAATACATTATTCACAAGGCGACACTCTTTTATTTATTTGCCAAGTGCGTGTGGAAGGGCAAGACATACTAATTAGGTGTGACGTTGATTAATTTGTTTCAAAAGTGACCTTACAGTTGCTCTCAGTGTTTCATAATGAAGCTTTGACAGAAGCGGGTAGTGATTTGCATGGGCTTGTGTGCAGCAGCAGCTGTTAGAAGTGCTCTCAGGGCGTTGGGATCTGGCTTGTCACAGTTAGAGATGATTGTGTGTGCATGTGTTCTAATGTGCTTGAACATCCTTTCCAGCTGGTCAAGCGGACAGCTCACCTGATAGCTCCAGGAAGTCAGGCTTGTGGCTGAAGATCAGGTAGTTATTGGCAATGAAATGGAGGAGCCAGACATAAAGCTGGTCAGCGTTGTGACACTGATGAGAGAGATCGAGAGTGAACGTGAGATCAGATAGAATGTTAGAGACTAATAAACATGTTGGACGTATCACAGATGGTATTTCGGGATAGTATACTACTGTACTTACACTATTTTTAGCAAATTTGCAAGCAAATTTTTGGTATGCATGGAAAAACCCTATGACATAATACAGTTGATCAAATGTGTAGTAAACAATGTTGTTACTGTTAACTAAAACAATCAAAAATAATTTTCGTTAATTGAAAAATATATAAACTATAGATGAAAAACTTTGGCAACTACCTGGAATCATTTTCAGCTGAAGTATAACTAAAATGTAAATAAAAGTATAACTAAAAAGTAAAGCAAAACATAAATAATAGGTAAAAAACATCAAAAGCACATAAAAATGACAAAACTACAAAATTAATAAAAATGAAACTGTTAAAAATAACAGCAAATTAAAAAATATATATAAATACAATGACGGTATATAAATAATGCTAAAATAACAATAATCTTAGACAATCTTTAGACACAACTTTTGTTATTAAAAAATGGGGAGGGGGGGATCACGGTTTCCACAAAAATATTAAGCAGCACAACTGATTTTAATATTGATGATAATAAAAAATGTTTCTTAAACAGCAAATCAGCATAATAGTATGATTTCTAAAGGATTATGTGACACTGAAGAGAGGAGTAATGATGCTGAAAATTCAGCTTTGCCATCAAAAGGATTTAAAAAAATATATAAAAATAAAAAACAGGTATTTTAAATGTGTTTTTACAGTATATTTGATTAAATTAATTCAGCATTGATGAGCATAAGATCTCACCAACCTCAAATGTTTAAACAGTAGTGTATTTTACCGTTTGAATCATACAGTATCTTTTGCTTACTGGTTCACATACTATTATTAAAAAATAGGCAATATGTAATATAAATATGTTAACTATGTTCGTATACAGCAAAGTGATATAATGGGTCCAAAGCGCTCAAAGCAAAGAAGTGGCACCTTTATCAAACAAAAGGTCATCAAACACACCCCTGTTGATATGTAAAGACTCACCTTTGCTCTCTTCAGTAAGCGAATCACACTGATGCCCGTAGACGCTAGCTCTCGACTGGGCATACTCTGAAGATACGCACAGACACACACCTCACACAGGTGCTGCAGCCGTTTCACCTGGTACATCTCTGCGCAGACGAGCACGGCCATGGCCTGCAGCACACTGGCTGAACACACAGACACACAGGACTGTCAATCACCTCCTGGTTCCCCCTCCATCAACCTCAGTTCATGTTCACCCTCTGTCAATCAAGCTCAGTCTCTATTTGCAGCTATTCTCTCAACAGTGTTGTTTAATGTCCTTGATATGAACAGGGAAGCATCCATCACATTGATTGACAGAATGAGTGAAACAATCTGACATACTAAACCTTCCTTCTTTGTTTAATGATAAATTCAACCTAAATCACTACATGTCATTGTGATTGAAACATATGGATTATGTTGCACAATACAGTGAATATAAAAGGCCATTGTTAGGCAGAACATACAGAAGAACTCACTTCATATTGTAAATATTAATATTATTACCTAATCAGATAAAAAAAAATTAAGAACTTACACTACCATTCAGAAGTTTGGAGTCAATAAGATCCCATTTTTTTTATTTATTAGAAAAAAATTATACTGATCAAAAGTAAATAAGAAATTTACAATGTTACAAAGTATTTCTATTTCAAATAAATGCTGTTCTTTTAAAATACTTTCTATTGTAATCCTGAAAAAAAAGAAGTAAATTTAAGTTAAAACTGTAAAACCTAAAATGTTGCTACCGTATATTTTACAGTAGAATTCCGGCAACCACAGCTGCCGGTTTTTTACCGTAAATTTTACGGAATTTTTTTTGCAGTGTGAGCATAAGAGACTTCTTTCAAAAATATTCTTAAAACCTTATCGACCCCAAACTTTTGAACAGCTGTGTAAGTTTTTAATAAAAAATTTTATGAAACAAAATAATTAAAGGGATAGTTCATCATTGAATACTGTTAGTACTGTGAACATTTATCATTGGAAAAATCAGGTCAGCCATGCAAATCCATGGAAAATTCCAAGTTTTTCAGGTAAGACATGTTCAATAGTCCTTTCTATTGCATAATTTGATACTCAGACTAGGTAATTCTCTCAAATTGTAGTAAGGTTAAGTCCTCTGAATCATAGTGTATTTTAGCATGCCTGAAACACTGTATTTACCAATCAGCATCCAGGACCAGAACTATCTATTTTATAAGAGCATTTAAAGAAAAAAAAAATTGAATTGTTTGTTTTTTTCCATACTGTGTTTTTTTTTTTTCAATGGGGTCTGATGTTGTTTTGGACAGTTCTTATTTTGTTCAACAGAAGGTGTGGAATGACATGAGGGTGAGGGTGATGACAATTTACATGATCCCTTTAAGGCAGGGTTGTCCAGTCCTGCTTCTGGTTTTTCTCCAAGTGGCAGGGTTGCCAGGTTTTCACAACAAACCTGCCCAATTACTACTCAAAAGTTAAACTAGCCCAAAAGTAGCCCGTTCGCATTTCGAGGGGGTAAAAGACATGTTTTTTTGGCGGGTTCTCCTGGTAAAATTCACATTTTAGGGGCTAAATATCATGTTATTGTGGTTGCTTAAATCCACGGACATGAAAAACAACCCGCGGCAACAGTGTTAAAGTAGCCTAATTCCGCGGGAAAACCGCAGACTTGGCAACACTGCCAACCAGCTCCAATACACTTGCCTGGAAGTTTCTAGTAAGCTGGAAGACCTTGATTAGCTGGTCCAGGTGTGTTTAATTAGGGTTAAAACTAGACTCTGGTGGATAGTGTCCCTCCAGGAACAGGTTTGGACACTACTGCTTTAAAATCCTTGAAAACCACACTCTCACCTGGACAGCAGGTGTCAGTGTAGAGGTACTCCAGGAAAGCTAGAAAGGTATCAGACGAGACTCCATGTATTGGCACCACACGACTTCGTGCTTCTGCGTATTTCCCACTGAACATGGCAGCCATAACATCACAGCGGGCCACAAGCACGGCTCTGTGCGCTGGCAGCACGCTTCCTGCAAGCAGACGCACAGCTGACCTCTTAAAACACACTTACACCCATGGAGTCAAGCATTACAGAGGAGCTCTGACTCAAACACAAGCCCCTCCCTTGTACTTTCCACCTTTGAGCACTCTGAATCAATGCACCATTGTGTGCGCCTGTGTGTATACATGTCCATGCACATGCAGGGTTAGCACTGACTCTTGCCTTGCACCATGAAGATGACATCAGAGTATAGAGGGGAATTGAAGAGGCTTCCCAGTGTCAAAGGACCTTGTTGAGAGCGGGGTGTGGGTGTGTCCCTGGGGGCCTGCAACCAGAACGAATCGACACTGCAGTGCACAATCTGAGGTGATGAATACTGTTAGTACTGTGAGCATTTAGAATTGAGAAATTAGGTCAGCCAAGCAAATCATTAGGAAAAACCTCTGCACAGTCCAGTTCTGTTGTATAATCAGAGCGCCTCCTGTCTGTCAGACGGATACCTTTTCTCTCCCAACGAATGAGCGTATCCTGTCCATCAGCTGGGCTACAGCCAAAGGGTTCTTCAGTTTTTCAGCAATAGCTTCCTCCAGGTATTCCCATTCCCAGGCCCCTGTGAAAAAATACACATCACCAGCATGCACTGACCCATGAACGCATCCTGCCCACACATGCATTAACTGGCTGTCCAGCTGACCGCGGAGTAAATCTTGACCTTTCCCACTGGCTGCTCAGATCTGCTGGAGTTTAACCAACAGTTCAACCTCCCAGTGGAGGTACACTCTTAAAAATACATATTTCAAAAGGGAGTTTTCAAATCGATGCCATAGAAGAACCATTCTGGGCTCCTTAATGAACCTTTCGGTGTGCAGTTCTTACAGGGATAGTTCACCCCAAAATTAAAATTGTGTCATTAATTACTCACCCTCATGTCCTTCCAAACCTGTTTCCAAACATTTGTTCATATTCAGAACACAAATTAAGATATATCTGATGAAATCCGAGAGCTTTCTGGCCTTGCATACACAGCAACCCAACTGACACTCTCAAGGCCCAGAAAGGTAGTGAGGACATTGGTAAAATAGTCCATGAGACATCAGTAATTCAGCCTTAATGAATACTTTTTGTGCGCAAAGAAAACAAAAATAACAAATTTATTCAACAATTTCTTCTCTTCCGTGTCAGTCTTCGCTGCGTGTTCACGAGAGCACCACGACGCAAGGATCTGGCGTTCTGACGTAGAACCCGGAAACACGCTGCGCCTTGTTTACAAGCAGAGGAATGCACAATGCACGTCGAGACTGACACCGAAGAGAAGAAATAGTTGAATAAAGTCATTATTTTTGTTTTCTTTGCACACAAAAAGTATCTTTGTAGCTTCATAAAATTACGGTTGAACCGCCGATGTCACATGGACTATTTTAATGATGTCCTTACTACCTTTCTGGGCCTTGAACGTGTCAGTTGCGTTGCTGTCTATGGAGGATCAGAAAGCTCTCAGATTTCTTAATTTGTGTTCCGAAAATGAACGACATGAGGGTGAGTAATTAATGAAGGAATTTTCATTTTTAGGTGAACTATTCCTTTAAAAGAGCCATGTGAAGAACATCTTGAAAATCTAAAGAAACTTTTGTGAAAGATTCCATGGATGTTAAAGGTTCTTCATGGGACCATCGATGCCAATAAAGAACCCAGTGCACAGGGCTGGTGGATTCAGTTACAACTTCAAAAACAAGGTTATGTGAGCCTTTTCTCAGTTTTCTCTTCTCCATTCACTAACACTGGAACAGCTGTTTTCCACAAGAATCAAGTATTCTTGGTGACAGCTAAGAAAATAAAACCAATATTTAACTGGTGTTATTTCATAGTAAAGACAGTTTCCACTGTTCTGTCACATAAAAATGTTCATCCGTCACGGTTGAGTTGATTTAATATTAACTCGGCCTCATTCGTAAATCTGTCTAGACACTACCCGAGCGGGATTTGATCCGAAAGAAACCACGCACAATGAGTTTCCGTGCATCATTTCCATTAATGTAACGACCGCCCTTGGTTCACGGGAAGAAAATGGCCTCTGGAAAAATCACACTATATATCAGCAGCAGGGTGAGATGATCTAATCAGTATGGGGCTCACCTTCTCACCTTCTGAGCATGGCCTCACTCTGATAAATGAGTCTATAATATCCATTCCTGTTTCCTGGACTGTTAAAGCCTCATCTGAACACCTGATTGAGATGCATGTCCATCCTTCCAGCCTCCATTTTGCATCAGAGGTCCCAAAGAATGGGGAACGGGAGGTAATATTCCCAGCTTATGAGGAATGTTGTGGCGGGCTAATACAAGCATAGAATCACAATTGTGTACTTGGGTGAATGTCACAAAAGCATGTCCAGGACACTTCACCCCAAAATCAGAATAAATGTACGGCTTGCATAAAGGAAATTCTCTGACTTTATTGTCATGACATTTAAAGGTGACTTTCCCTCAATAAAAAGAGTTAAAATTACAATTAAAAGTACTTGTTAGGCCTAAAAATGCTGTTCCATTTTACATGGGCCACCATGTTGAGATCACATGACCAGCTGAATACTACTTGCTTTATTGTAGTAACCCCCTTATTATAAGGTACAGAATAAATCAACCATGGCTGATTTGAATAGCGCATTTCAACAACAGCATCAGTAACTGAAAAATTTGCACGATGCTGCTTTCAAACCACTAGGTGTCAGTATTACTGTATGCAATAATTGTATTGTGTGTGTATGTATAGTAAGAAGAGATGTTTGTCATATAGCTGGCAATATAAACAAAAAATTACTGAGCGCAATAATTACCGTAAGGCATCTGTTGGTTTTTTTGTTTGTTTGTTTTTGTTGAGATTCTTTTTTATTTAGATTCGGTACTGTAAATTACTATAATACTATTCATTTTAAATCAGCATAAAATAAAGGCAGTTACAAATACTATGATAAAATATACATATTTTACAGTTTAAATGATACCTGCATTATGGTATACCATAAAGAGAATTTCTTTAAAGAAATCATTAATTGCCATAAAAATAATGTCACAATGCAAGCAAGCAAACAGACAGACAGACAGACAGACAGACAGATATAGAAAGATAGATAGATAGATAGATAGATAGATAGACAGACAGACAGACAGACAGACAGACAGACAGACAGACAGATATAGAAAGATAGATAGATAGATAGATAGACAGACAGACAGATATAGAAAGATAGATAGATAGATAGATAGATAGATAGATAGATAGACAGACAGATAGACAGACAGACAGACAGACAGACAGACAGACAGACAGATATAGAAAGATAGATAGATAGATAGATAGATAGATAGATAGATAGATAGATAGATAGATAGATAGATAGATAGATAGATAGATAGATAGATAGATAGATAGACAGACGGATAGACAGACGGATAGACAGACGGGCAGACGGATAGATAGATAGACAGACAGATAGATAGACAGACAGATAGATAAGAAAAATCTTAGTGGTCCAAAAACAGTCAACCTTTTATATAAGCAAAAAGATTGTTGTTCTTTTGATTTTAAGGGAAAAAAAATGTTTGTTTGTTTATTAATTGTTGTTTGTATTGCATTGTATTTCGTTAATAAGAATTTGGGAGGAAAAGGTGCTTAACTGTCATGAAAATATTTCCATAGTGCTAAAAATCTTAATGTTCCAAAAACAGTCAACATTTTATTTGAGCAAAACCTTTTTATATTTTTTTGATCTTTTGATTTTGGAGTAAACTTTTTTTTTTTCTTTTACTTTTTCTTTTAGTTTTATTCTACTTTTTCTTTAATTCTTTCTTTTGATTTGTGGTAAAATATAACATGGCATGTTACTGAGAGGTTTTGTGAAATTCAGCACTTACCATAAAAATAAATTCAAAATTTTTATAGTGGCACAAATATTGTATATCATATGTTTTTTCTCTCTTATGTTGCCTCATATGCATATACAGTCACGCACACACACACACACGCACACACACACACACACACACACACACACACACACACACACACACACACACACACACACACACACACACACACACACACACACACACACACACACACTCACTCACTCTCTTAAACAGAAAAACAAACACACACACACACACTCTTAAACAGAAAAACAAGCACGCACACACACACACACACACACACACACACACACACACACACACACACACACACACACACACACACACACACACACACACACACACACACACACACACACACACACACACACACACACACACAGAGATCTCTCTGTCCTCCCATGCATGGTAATCAGCCCCACAGCTCCAGGGTCCCATAGAGTGGACTGCCATCATACATGCACATGTAGAGAACCATAAATCAACCAGGCCTTAGACACAAACAAACAGCCCCCAAACTAAAGCCATTTTAATTATGAAACCGTCCTATAAAAATCCTTCTTTTCAAACACAAAAGAAAACACAATTGCAGAGCTGAAGAGATAAGGCAGTGAATAGGAGAGAAAAATTTCAACCGTAACTCAATTGAGACGCCTAAACCAGCAGAACTGAGGAAGCATTTTCAAACTGTTTCCTTCAATAATGCTAATCTCGCTTCATATTTACGGTTGTGACAGGATTCTTCATGGAAAAAGAAATGCTGCCGGCACACCAGCAATAAAAGAAGCTCTACCTAGAGGAAATTTGCTCTTTCAAAGCTCAGGAGAATTGGATTTTCAGTAAAATAAATTAGATCAAATAAAATGTATTTAGAATATTTTTATATGATTACTAGCATTTTAGAATATTTTATATTTAATAAATATTTAAAATATTAAAACTTGTTATATGATTAATAGCATGCTTTCTCCTAGCTAAAGAGAATTAGGTTCTCAGTAAATAAAATAAAATACAAATAAATATTTAACATGATTATTTTATATGATTGGGTAGCGTCTTTTTTCATAGCTCAGGAGAACTAAGTTATCAGTAAAGAAAATAAATACTTGAAATGTATTTAAAATATTAAAATTTATTATATAATTATTCACAGCTCGAGAATCAGGTTCTCTGCAATTAAATATATATAAAAAGTAAAATACACAAAAAGTAAACATTTAAAATTAATTAAAAAGATATTACAAATGCTTTATATGATTATTAGCGTTTTTTTTTTTCAAGAAAATTCTTTTGTGTAAGTAAAGGTCTCCATTTGCTCTGTTTAATCTAATTTTTGTCTAAAAGAAACAGCTGAGTTACTAAAGTTCTTATCCGTTATTTTTTCTTTCTTATGGAAAAAAAGCCATAAACGTCAATATATTGTGCCCTTTATCTGACAGCAGTTGCCTTGAACAACATCAGCCGTAATATTGCAAGCAGTGCACGTTCTCTCTCACCTCTGTAAAGAAACATTAACGTCTCCCACAGGCATAAACAGAGCAGCGGGTCCTTCACAACCAGCCGTGAAAGGTGTCCGGGAGGGTGTCCGTCTGCTCTGGGTAGATCATCTATGCCTCCATCCCAGGTGGATAAAAGTGAGTGGGGGCCGTCTCTGTCCCTGCAGGTGCAGCGCGAAACAGGCCTTTCCCAGGCCTGCCGTCCCACCAGCAGCTGTCTGAAGTATGGGCTGACGGCACACAGAACGGACGCGTGTGCCCAGCCCAGCTCCTTCCCAGAATCCCCAGCGTAGAACGCCACATCAGCGAACTGAACGCCACGTTCGAGGAGCCACTGCAAGTCCTGAGAGAAGGAGGACTCCTCCACTCTCACCGGGGGAAGGCGCGCTGAAAGACATGGATGGGATATTATAGGACAGCTTTATTGCTCAGGTGTTGATCTTTATAGCTCTGGAGACTAAATGTGGGTCTGAGTTATGTTTCAATCAAGTATCAACTTCAAAGCTGAGATGTCTCCTAAAATACTTTTAAATAGTCAAAACAATTGTTGACATGGAGTAAGAATACAGAGCTATCAAATGATGAGTTAATATTTAAATTTTTGACTTTTGATTACAGACTTTGTAATAACCAGTAATAATGTCAAATATTACACTTTTGATCAATATAATGCATCCTTGGTGAATACAATTATTAATTTCTTTATTAATTAATTTCTAAAAGTTTGGATGCCATATAAATTCCAGTGCATTTTTTCTTTCAAATGCAAATTATGCATTTCTAGTTAGAAATTAAAGCGATACTTCCTTAGATTCCAATTAGAATTGAAATATTCTCAAATCCCAAATCATAGTATGCTGAAACAAGTATGCTAAATCTCTATTTCCAGTGTATTTTCAAAGTGTGCATCCTTGCATGTGTTCAATATTGCTGACAGCTGCTCTATTTAATTTCGATGCTGTTTAGGAGAAACAACTGTGATATTAAAAAGATCTAATCTGTGATTATTGTTTCCTGTAGGGAATGTTAAAGAACTTCTGGAAGCCCAAAAGGATGTGAAGGAGAGGAAGATAAAAGAAATAGGTAAGAGAAAGGGAGAAACAAGGTGAGCTAAGCAGAGGAGGAAGCTGGGTAAGGAATATTTTTAGTGTGAAGGGAAGAGAAGGTGGAGAAAGAGAATGATGAGACAAGCAAAGCAGAGGAGACAGGATGAGTAAGGGGTAATAAGATGAATTCTTATTAGAGCATGGAAGCAAATCCCAAACAAGGAAGATTATGGGAAGGCCACAGCATGGGCAGGCGTTAAAAAGAAATAGAACAAGCACAACAAACAATGTTGTTTATTCATCATGTCTGTATTATAGGCACATTTCTCATATATTACTGCTATACTTTATGCACTCCATAACCATTCATTTGAGGCCACACCAACGGTTTCCCAGCATTCAATACCCTTCATATTTTATGGGCTGTGCTCTATAAAAAGAGCCTAAGTGGTGCTGGAGCCACACCAACAAACTACAGAAAGCTTTGGCTTCTCGTTCTAAGTGTCAGTGCTCAAAGCAGTGCTCATCTTGTGCAGAATCCTTCTAGCCTTTAGCAGACAATCCTTTTATCTAAATGGCAGATGAGTTCATTGACTCGGTTACTGATGAATATTGCCATTTTGTGCATATTTTGCAGCCCAACTGCTTTGCAGAGATTAAGATAAGATGCCCGGCAAATTGCAAGTACTTATTAGTGAGATTAGCCAAAATTAGACAGGTTTGTAGGGAAGCGGAAAAGTCGAAAGATGCTTGAGGATCTTTTTGGGAGGTCTACTTCACTAGACACATCATTGACATAATAATGAGGCAAAATCTCATCAGCCACTAACCTGGCTGGTCCAAATGAGGGGGACGGGGCTCGTTAAACCTGTGACCCCGCCGTTTGTCTGGCCGTTCTTTGGCTTTCTGCTTCAGACACTGAATCATGAAATATTCCAGCTGTGTGAAGATTCAAAGGCAAGCGTGTAAATAACATCCAAGTACACCACATATCACACCAACACCAAATATGGTGGAATATTTGCAGCTAGTTAGAAATAATGTGTTAAAATTGTGTCTTTAGGGCTACAACAGCTTGTCACTATACCCTTAAAGGGACAACTTTTTTTAACACAATTTCTGCATATTTTTGCAATGCAAATCACAGTTGCAGTTATGCACTTGCAAAGGAAATCTATGGGGTAAGATTTGCTGGTTAACAAAAGTATTTCACCTAGTGTGAGTTTCAAAACCACAAACAGCCTTGTCAATGGATAGTGTACATTTTATGCTTTCATATATTTTTAGTGAATTGAGTAAACAGCTTCTATTAAAATCAAAACAATCTCATCAATTGTACTTCTTCATTTTATTTATTATTTTACATTGTATTTGTCCACTGCAATTGTACAGTGCTCCAAATAGGATAAAGTTGAGAATGAAATTTCTGTTGGAAATCGAGTCGGGTGTTTTGATGAAAATAAAGTTGACATCACAAAAAAAACAACAACAACAACAAAAAAACCTTTTTGTCATGTGAAAATAATGTCGAGATTTTTTGTTATGTGAAAACCATGAAAAGATTAAATCAAAATCAAAAGAAAATAACTTATGCCAAGATCATAAGAAAATTGAGATGAGATCATGAGAAAACAAAAAAGGAAATAATATTAAAGGAACACTCCACTTTTTTTGGAAATAGGCTCATTCTCCAACTCCCCCAGAGTTAATAAGTTGAGTTTTACCGTTTTTGAATCCATTCAGCCGATCTCCGGGTCTGGCGATAGCACTTTTAGCATAGCTTAGCATAGATCATTGAATCCGATTAGACCAGTAGCATCGCGTTCAAAAACGATCAAAGAGTTTCGATATTTGTCCTATTTAAAACTTGACTCTTCTGTAGTTATATCGTGTACTAAGATCGGCGGAAAATGAAAAGTTGCGATTTTCTAGGCTGATATGATTAGGAACTACTCTCTTTCCGGCGTAATAATCAAGGAACTTTGCTGCCGTAACATGGCCGCAGCAGGCGTAGTGATATTACGCAGCGCCTGAAAGTAGTCCCCGGTAGCTGTGGAGTGTTCCTTTAAAGCACAGCTTTTATTAAAAAAAAAAAAAAAAAGACTTCAATAAAATATTGTGTAAAATAAGTCTTGATTTTAACTGAGCAATTTTGTGCACATCTTAATTAGTAGCATTAGTAACATTAGTACACCCAAACCATACTGGTTATTGGCTGATATATACATCAGTATTGGCCAATTACAGATATATATTGACCAATATTGGATATTCTGTCCCTATATTTTATTCATCTACCACTAATTTAACCCTTTAAGGGTTCCTTCCAGAATGCCTTGCCCCATAGACTTCCAATGTAAGAGCATTTCTGTAAACATGTTTTATGGTTGTGTTTAAGCTTAAGGATGAGAAAATTGTCTCCATATAGCATATGATAGATACTGTCAAGAGCTATTAAAATTTAAATTCTAATTAGCCATTTAGCAGACGCTTTTATCCAAAATGACTTACAGTACACTTATTACACTCTCCCTGGAGTGACCGGGGCTCAAGGTCTCAGTGGTGATGGATGGGCTTTATATTTAACCTGAGGCATGGAGTTTATAAATTACCCCTTACCGGGTTTGAACCTCCAACCTTATGGTTACCAGCTCGGAACCGCTAAACCACAAGTACAGTTCTTCTGCATACTAATGAGACTTCTTAACAATGATTAAGAGAAAAAGAGAGACTTACCACACTGCCAAAGTAACGACCCACAAAAAAGTTGTTTAGAGAGGGCAGCTCCAGGTAAGTGGCCCCCAGGTCCCTGGACAGCTGGAGCCCCTCACTGTGGGGCACACAGCTGCTCCAGTCGGACGCACACAGAGGACATGTGCACGGCGGGCCTTCATCTGTGGAGGATGACAGAGGGAAACAATAAAAATGTGATGCACTCTTAAAAAGACATTTTTCACAGTGATGCCATAGAAGATCCATTGATCCATCCAGTGAACAGTTCTTAAAAGAACCATATTTTTCTTCAACATTTTATTCATCTCTTTTGTGCAATGGAAAGGTTCCATGGAACCACACATGCCAATTTTTAAGTGTATATGCATATGCAGACGTATTACTGATGCACATACAAATGACATTTGTAGAGCAAGGGGCCAAATAAAGCATGACTCATACTGACAGAGAGTACATAACATTCAGAGAGATGTCAACAGGCAGACATATGGAGCAACAAAATCTGAGCCTTTATTACATAACAACGCATGCCAGCTCAAGTTTATACCAGCGTAAATTTAAACATCAGTACGTGTGTGTGGACGGGCGGAGAGAGAGAGTGGCAGTGACAGAAAGAGAGAGCAGGGATAGCTGGATTAAAACAATGTGTGTATGTGTGTGTGTTAGGAGGAGCTGGCCCGGCCAGTAGGGCGAATGCCTCAGGGAACAGAAGAGCACGTAAAATGATAGCAAGAAAAGACAGCTAAATGGAGAGAGAGATAGACGGAGTGAGAATGGAAGAGTGGAGAAAGAGACGTGAAGAGGGCACGGGCAGGAAGAGGTATGAATCACTGTAGCCAATAAAAGAAAAAGCCCGGAGAAATGGAAAAAGATGTACCGTATGAGTATGTGTGAGCATGTTTTGACCATGTTTACACTCTCAATTTGCCTCAGGACTCTCCACAGCAAAGCAACAGGAAATACAGCACAATTCACAAACTCATTAGCATGAACACCACTATTGCTCATACTTAAGAGTATTAGAAATAAGCAGACCCTTTAGTGTATATCCTAAAGGTGTCGTTCAGCCAAAAATTTTAATTCTGTCATTATTTACTCACCCTCATGTTATTTCAAATCTGTATGTCTTTTTTCTTCTTCTGTAGAACTCAAAATAAGATATCCATCGGAGCCCACTGACTTTCATTGTATTTTTCAATGACATCTCCTTTTGTCTTCCACAAGGTATTTTTATATGTTTTATCAGTCTGAATGAATCCAGTCTGATTTCAGATTCTAAAAGTTCGATTATGTTATTCCAGATGTTAACATGGGAGTCATAGCACTGTGCAAGGTACTTTTGAATCCATTTGAGAAAAGATTCAAACGTTTACGTGCATAATGTTGGTAGAATTATTACAGGATTATTTTTAATTGAATTCAGATCTAGCTCAGTCAGGTCGAGTGAGGTTTTTATATAATGGCTTTTCAGTCCAACTGAGACATCAGTCCGATTATAAACTAATTACTGGAATGTATGTACTGTAAAGGTAAGACAGCAATGCAGGTTTGGAACGACATGAAGTTGAGTAAATGATGACAGAATATTAAATTTAAGTAGACTTTGAATGACTCATTCTACACTGTTTGTGCCATATTACATTTCCAAGTGACCGAATGCAGGGATTTACAGTATACAGCAGGGATTCCCAATATTTTGTCAGCTGACTCCCTTTGACATAAAATTTTTATTTGAGATACCAAATTTTTCAGTAATTTAAAAACACATTAACATGTTCGCCATTCTCTAATAACCACATGCAAATGAACAAAATATTTCAAATAAAAACAAATTAAATATATGTATTTTAGTAGGAATTTTTATGATTGAATTAATTCGTAGTTTTTCTTCAAACCTGCAAACCCCAGTTTGAGAAACGCTGCTCAAGAACCTTCAGCAAGTCTTAAACAAACCCATCGTGTTCGTTTTTCCTTCATTATTCTGCAGGGATAAATGTTGTAGCTGGATGGAATCACATCTTGATAAATTATACAACTCAAAGGTCACACTGTGAGCACAGAGCTGCCGCTTTTATAGCGAATGGAGCCAAATCTGTGGTCTAAGTGCTTTGAGTCTATAAATGTTTACCTATGAGCATATTCAACAAACGCTCACGGCGCAGCCACGTTCAGCACATCAAAAGACCTCCAAATCTCGGCTCGATCAGATTCTTTTTCCTTGAAGTCAGAAGCTTCTCATATGCCGTGTTGCTTTTGAAGATCAGTTAAGGTTAACCAGATCGACACCACAGTTCCATATGTTTCATTTCAATTACGTGAATGTTGCTCTTTGTCATTTCAGGAAAGTTTAAAAGTCGATTTTACTGTCTAATGCCTTGATTGACATGAGGTAATTAAGATTAAATTATGCATAATCCTAATTATCATTAGTACTTGACAATATTTGCTCTGCTTACAGTACTTAAGCACACATTCCATAAGCAAAACCATCAGGCAATTTTTAACCAGAGTTTAGTTAAATTGTTTCCATTAAGGCCATTATCTCGCAAGTCTGCTCTACAAAAGGCTGACAGTCATTTGTTTTTCTTTAAAATTCATAATGGAGAAAAATACCTCAAATGAACTCTAAACAAATGCAAAACAGAAACAGCCAATCGCATCTCACCATTTAGCCTCGCCCCCACGGCTACCAGAATCACAGGAACACCCCAGTGTCGAAGAAGAGGGCGAAGTCTTGGGGCGTAGACGTTTCGGACTTGCTGAAATGCCAGTTTGTCGTTGACCGAGTACTTAATGACCACAATGTCGGCCTGCTCCAGAACGCTCCGCACACTCGCCCAGTCGCTGTCCAAAAGGTCCTGCGATTAAA
Organism: Acrossocheilus fasciatus; assembly: GCA_036784905.1. Taxonomy (NCBI): domain Eukaryota; kingdom Metazoa; phylum Chordata; class Actinopteri; order Cypriniformes; family Cyprinidae; genus Acrossocheilus; species Acrossocheilus fasciatus. The sequence goes on from CM071958.1 coordinate 8,156,240, forward strand.
ACGAAGGTTTTAACCTGTGATGTTTAAGAGGGCATATCTCAGTAGCTCAGCATCTGTTCCACCAATCAGCTTATGGATATCACTGCCATAGCTAAATTCCTCTTAGTCCTCCAATCAGGCGGAAACAACTCCCTTCCCAGAGTCTGCAGAAACCCTAATCCTGCTTTAGAATCCCATCATCCCTCTCTCATTCAGTCTGTTACTCACCCAACTGGGACAATCCCGCACCATCACTCTGACATCCCCAAACACTCTAGACTGGTACTCCATAAACGCAGGATTCAAGGGATGCCTCGATGGCGTCACCGAGTTTGGATCCAATTCCCGAGCTCCGTGGCCCAGGTAACTCCACAACAAGCCACCTTGGATCTGTCCCGGGCCGGTCGTCTCATCCCCAGGGCCGACGCCTCCAGGACACTCACTACCCAGGGCCACTATATGGACAGACCTGTGAGACATAGAAAACCCTTTAGCAGTTTACAATTACAATCCAACCGGTTGTGTTTATATAAGCAATCACAGCTCACAGCATTTACACAAAAACTGCACAGTAAAAATGTAAAAAAGAAAAATTTAAAAAATGCAACAGTTCAAAACCTGTTTTGAACTGTTTTTAAATTGCGTAACTGTAAGTTACCATTCCATATACAGTGAAGTACTGTAACTGGTTCAACACTGCATAACGTGTAATTTTACAGTAAAATACTGTCAAATTTGTGTCATTTTTTTTTGCAAGTAAAAACAATGAATTACCTTCGCAGTTCAGTTTTTTGTTAGTTCAAGTAGATTTGTATATTAACATTATATCACTTAATGAAATACACAGTTATCAGTGAAAATATATACAGGCAGTATTTTACTGTGATTTTCTAGCAACCAAAGCTGACAAATCTAAACAGTATATAACAGTAAAAACCTGTTAACTGTAAATGACCTCACTGGTAATATACCACATACTGTATATGAATTATATATATATATATATATATATATATATATATATATATACATTTTACTGTTAAATGACTATTTAAAAAATCAAATGAAAAAAATCGAATTCAGTTTTAAAGTGTAGGATATAGTAAGTAAGACAATACATTTTGTTTTATGGAATTTTTTATTTTTTTTATGAGTTCTGTCAATTTTCATATTCAGGGCCCAGGACAAAATACAAAGACATTTGCAGTTAAGAGCCCTAAATGCATTATGCTATCTTATTTTGGACTGTTAACTGTAATTGTTGTAGTTATGTGCTAATTATTAGGCTACTATTGCACATTTTGTATGCAAATGCATGTTATAATGCAATATTTGTGTGTAGCCTATACATATTTTCATGCCTATCATATATATATATATATATATATGTATATATATATATATATATATATATATATATATATATATGTATATATATATATATATATATATATATATATCAAATATATATTATATATATATATAAAATTATTGTTGCTATTATTATCTCACACGCAGCCTATGCATGCGTGCAAATGTCAATGTGTCAATGCCCAGTAACAGTTAGTGCATTGATATTTATGTCATGGTACTGTAGCATAACTGTCAAATTTTGCGCTATTGGGGCTTCGGTCATGGCAAAGCAAGAATCATATGCATACTTACATGATCACAACAACCGTCCGCTGGATCAAGGCTCGGGGAGCACGTACTTCAGCGGCGGGCTTTCACATCAGTCTCCGGCTGTTTTCCGCAATGAAGGTCGGACACGGTACAATCCCTCAGCAAAATGAAAAAGCGAACGGTTCATTCATTAAACGCGCTGGCAAAGTGAAAGAGTGTCCGCAATGATCCGACCATAAACACACATCCAGGCAGAAACGATCCAGTGGATCCTGCGCTAGAGGAAACAAGTTCATACTCCACCGAAAACAGGGATCCGGTGCTTCCCGGGACGCATGGCACGATCTGAGCCCTGAAACCAGACGTCACTTGAGCATATCGGCAAAGCTCATGGGTCAATCAGATAAGAATATAGAGGAAAACAGAAGAGAGCAGCGCGAGTGGGTGCCTCCTGACTCAGCAAACGATCGGAGGGACGTGGACACTTGCTGTCCACACCGCACACAGGCTGGTCGTGTTAGTGCTGTGCCTCTGCTGTCTTGTCTGTTCAAACCAATGGCACTTTCAGTCATTAATACGTGATTCGCGAGAGTCTTTGACTGTTATTCCCAACAAATAAAAACGCAGTCTCACTGCAAGCTCAATCAACAGCAAAACCAACTACACAGACTGATTTTCTCAAGAATATGGCGCTCGCTCATGCAAAACACATCGGCTTTGGGCCCCTGGGAGCCTCCTTCAGTACCCTAGCCAAAGTCAAAAGAGCCCACCGCCATGCCAGAGCTGAGACGTGGCAGGGGCCCCTGGGGGCCCCCAGTGGCCCTTGGGTGTGAGATAACAATATTTATGCTTAGCTTTCACAAGCACCACTAATTAGACATGCTGCATGCTGACACGCGTGTACTGACCCATACTAGTACCTCTATATTATGGGCTTTCAAGGCACTGATCCACTAATAAAAGGTTGCAGTGGTAATAATAGACATTTATTGCATGATATAAACGAATAAACATTGATTAGACTCTTTATTTGTGCATTAGCTGGAGGTTGCTGTTTTCTTTCAGACTGTCTACAGTATTATTTCTTAAAGATTTATTAATGTTTTTGAAAAAAAGTCTCATCAAGGCTGCATTTATTTAATCAAAAATGCAGTAAAAAAAACAGTAGCATTGTGAAATATTATAATTGTTTTATATTTTAATATATTTAAAGTATTATAACTGTTTTATATTTTAATATATTTAGAAAAAAATAATTTATTCCTGTGATGGTAAAGCTGAATTTTCTTCAGTGTCACATGATCCTTCAGAAATCATGCTAATATGCTGATTTGGTGGAAATATTGTTTTTATTATCATTTAAATAATTTTAAATAATTTTGTGAAAAACATTTTTTCAGAACTCTTTGATGAATAGAAAATTCAAAAGTACAGTATTTATTTAAAATAATGTATATTTTTAATTATTATTATTATTATAAATGTCTTTACTGCCACTTTTGATCAATTTAATAGGTACATCCTTGGAAATTATAGAAACAATGAGCTATCTCTGACTAGTGGAAAAATACATTTGGTTTGCTTGCAGCAATGATTTTCCTTTTAATCTTTTAAAACATCTTTCATTTTCTGAGGCCCCCTATAGTGAGCTATTGGTGTAGTACAAAGGTGTAGTAAATTTAGAGTCAATCTGCTTGAGGCAATGTATTGACGCTGAAAAAGCTGTTTAAAAATAGCATTTGACCCAATAACCTAATCTGCAAGAAATAAAAGCTGTTTTGATATTTGTCCTCTTCCTCTCAGGTAATTAGTTATTATTCTTTGCACTCAAACCAATTCTATCCTAACATGCCATACATAAACAAACTATTACTTCAGTAACTCTGACGTTCTATTTTTAGCCAAGTGTTGTGTATATTTTAATTTGCCTTGTTTGCCACAATATGACATCAAAAAGCCTCAGCACCCTTCAGATCCTCCTTTGAGATCACCGAAATAGCATCATCTCTCCTGAGCCAAAGCGAATCAAAGCTCGCATTCCACCTTATTTCCATCAGTCATGCTGTCCTGATCTACTGAAAGGATTATTTTAATTCTACCATAACACGCTTTTTATCCATATAACAGGTCTAATATAATCCCGCACCCATCGTCTAACGCAAAGACAAGCTTTCATCATTATACTCAGGAAGATTACTGAATTCTGGGATATGAGTATAGAAGTGTTGTTATTTTGTATGGCCTAGTGGGATATACTTCAAATATAGTAGGCCTATTCCCAGCTTCCAGAATTTACTTATTATGCTGCCCTGCATAATATTTGCTGAATGGAATCCAATACTTGTTTCTTACTAATTTTGGGGTGTTGATTCCAAAAACAGTAGCTGTTTTGCTCTGTCACGTCATACGTTCTCACAAAATATGATGTGCATGTGTTAGCAATTTCACTTTGGACAGCCATTTGTAAGGAGAAGTCTTGTTGTCCCCTATTATACTCACCAGAAAACTGCAATAAATACATGATTCCTGTCTTCTTCTGAGCCATTACAACCATTTGTTCGATTTCTCAGGTGATTTTTATATGTATGAGTGAATCTGAAGACATTATTTTATATTTTAAGGTTAGAATTATATGAAAGCTTGTTTCTGCCACAGGATTAAAAAAAATAATAATAATAAAGGATTAATAATAAAGTAAAATGTGATTTTTTTTTTTTATTCTTTAGTTGATTTTTTTTTTCTTCTTGCATTTTTTTCTTCTGAGTTTACCTCATATTTTTTCTGAAAAATTCAGTGTTCAGAATTGTGGGATATAAATGAACAATTGCAAGAATCAAGTCAAAATTGTGAGATAAAAAGCCTCAATTTCCTTTTTTATTTTTAATTCAGTGGCAACAGAAAATTACTGATTTTTTAGGGAGAAAAACTTGTTTACGTGAAATTCATTAAATGGAGCAATTGAACATATTTCTCCACTCCTTTTCAGATTGTAAGTTAAATTATTCATTTTGATAACACCTTTTTGTCATTAAAATCGAAATATTGACATTTGACTGCTTTTGTTATTTTATATTATTTTAATTCTGATGGCATACTTATGTTTCTGTATAACTTTTCCACATTCTGAGCGGGTATGAAATTCTGAAAAAAGGATGCACTGTAAAAAAAAAAAAATAATAAAAAAAATAAATAAAAATAAATAAAATATTTTAAGGCAACCAGCTTCAGCAGATGCTTTTCTTTTTAAGTTTATACAACAAAAATTTGAGAATCTCCCACAAAAATAAGTTGAGCAAACTCAAAAACCTGCTGAAGTTGAAGTTGCCTTAAAATTTTAAGTTGACTCAACTTTTTTTTTTTTTTTTACAGTGTGGATTGCTTTACAGCAGCAGCTATCTACTGTAATTGCAACAGAGGTATATTTACCACACTTAATTCAACTCACTGAACTGAAAGGGGCTCCAAAGTCCAAAAATACACCCAGTTGCTTTAAAGTGCATTCTAGCTGATTATAATTTGAACAACAAGAGGCCAAAATGACACTGTACACGATTGATTTTTTTTTTACTGATATATTTATACTCAGCATCATCAAATTAGGTAATATTAGGCTTTTTTGCAAATCAGAAGAATTCTTTTTCAAGATGTAGGACTGTGTTATCGGAGGATTTCTCCTGCCAGTCCTTTTTGTTCTACAGGCTAAAAGAAACTATTTCTGTTTGTCAACAGGCTGAAATAAATAATAAAACAGGCACTTTTTAAAAGCACTGCTGAGAGGTGTATATGCTATTTTAGGTGCTGCTTGGTTGGCGTACCATTCAGAACATTTGTTTTTAAAGGGCAGGATGGGTTACTGTAGGTCATCTGCCATGCAGAATCTTATTTCTACTCCAATGCACAATCACGTGCCCCTCGTGTACACTCTTGGCCCAGAGATCCCAACCACTCTACAGGGAAGTCTAACTTCTGATCTTACACAAGCTACACACATTATTCCTCATTGTGAATGAGAATAACAGTCCATTCAGAGCCATTGAATGACAACAGGCTATGTTTAAGGAAGATATTACATTACAGTAACTGTACCGTTGAGCTTTGGGACTTTTTTCTAGTTGAGTCCACACTGAAGTGTAGTTGGGGAAGGTATAAATGGATATCTGGCTATCTGCACATTGAGTCAAGATGCATATCAAAGTATTTTCTTGTCCTTTCTTTGTTCCAAGTGTAAGAGATAAACCAAGGTTAAACAAGCATGCACCGTTTTGAGATGCTGCTCTCAGCTAAATAGATTCATAATCGATAAATTTGGATCATTTAATAAATTTCACATACTCAGCACAATGCAGTCAGACATTATCACAACAACTGATTAGGACCTTATTACATGACAAATTAATAAATACCAATTAAAAGTTTGGGGTCAGTCTTTTTTTTTTTTAAAGAAATTAATAGTTTTATTCAGCAAGAATGCATTAAATTGATGGCAGTAAAGACAATTATAATGTAACTTTTTTTAAATACATGCGACTTTTGAACTTTCCATTCATCAAATAATCTTGCTCTCACATAAGTACACAATTTCTATGGATTTCTCAGCACACAGGAGCCAAACAAATCAAATGATTTGCAATCTGAAAATGAAATACGATGTATGCCACAACTGTCTAATTTCTGGCACTTTTCCATTTACTCTTTCTGCTACGCTTGAAGTTGATGGTCACTGTCTCCAGAATATTTCATCAAAGAAATAATAAATGAATGCCAAGTTAAATGTTTGCGAAAGAATCAACTAGGTATTTAATGGAAATGTATTCAAAAGTAGACATTATTGGAGACATCTCAATGTCAATATGAGCTCACTGCTTGAAAATTGTATGCTTGAAAAAATGTATACCTTGAATGCAGCATAAGTCGCTTTGAATAAAAGCATCTGCCAAATGCATGAATGTAAATCGTGACTACTTTAAATAATAATATTATATAGTACATATATTTAATTATTTATTTTAAATAAGTGAAAAAAAAATTATATATATATATATATATTTAAGATTTTTATTTTTTTCAGATTTAAGGATTTTATTTTTGCAAAACCTAACAAATTGAGCTCAAAGAAAAAGGGCTATGATATTATTTTGATTCATGATGTCAAATCACAGTTTTATTCATACCAACTGACTCTGAAATCATCAATCTTAATATATGCAGTTCCCTTAGGATCCCTGAAGCTCTCGTCTCATTGTTGCTGCCAGACTAAACGTCTTCATCTGCATTCACGTCTGCTTCTCCATCCTCAGACTCCTGTGCTTTTCTCAGTTCTGCCCTGCCCTTCTCAGTCTGATAATAGTCTGACTCAATCCACCCGGGGCAGTTGGACAACGTCACAAAGATGTCTTCGTCTACTTCTGTCACTTTGTGCACTCTCTGCTTTATGCCTTTGGAATACCACCGTGGAGTAGGGACTTTCTCTGCAGGGTTGGTGGCCCTGTATAACCCTTCACCTTCTGCCAGAGTGATCTTATACTTGTGCTTTGGGCACACAATACAGAGCTTGTTGTTGATTTCCTGTGCATGAAACATTAAATGGGATCAGAGTTCACGTGAGAGGTAACAAAGTGTGTCAAGTGCATTTATGGATCACTGAATGAGTTCTGCTTCAGCAGAAATGGCTTTACCTCAATATCTCCGGGCTCTAAACTACTGCCGGCATCTGTAACAAAAAAAGAAAAAAAAAAGTGTCATTAGCAAACATATGCACTAAGTTGACCCAAGCAAATGGCTTTTTGATTCTGGGCCTTTGCCTCTGGAATTGTACTTGGCACATATCCGCAACAGCAATCTTACAGTGCTAAATCTGTTACTCTGTCTCCCTCTAGTGCAGAGAAATAAGCAAAGATGCTTTTCATGCTACTCACGGTAACACTGCAGGTCCATTGCATAGAAAATTCTTTTATGATATATAATAAGAATGTCTCTTCCATCCAGAGTCACATTCGTTCTCTTGGCCTGAACAAGATCTTCTTTCTTGCCAATAAAATACATATGAGAAGGCTTGTTTTCATCCATGGATGTGGTGCGGTTTAATTATGTCTTCTGTGAAAATATAAATATAATGTTATATGAATATCATCCACCTAAATGAAGGTGCTTACGTTACATAAATGTACTGTTCTTGGTTCTTGTACCTCAGCTTAAAACTTAGCAGGTGTTTGAAAGTAAGCCATGAAGGAAAACCCAAAAATGAAAACACTCACTCTCGAGTCGTTCCAAACCTGTATGAATTTCTTTCTTCAGTTGAACACAAAAGAAGCTGTTTTGAAGAATGTGGGGAACCAAACAGTTTCTGGTTCCCATATTTTTATTTTTCCATACATGGAAGTCAATGGGGACCAGCAACTCTTTGGTTACCCACATTCTTCAAAATATCTATATTTTCTATATCTACTTAAATGTTAATATAAGAAAAAGAATCTTCTTTTATGTTCAACGTATATATCAAAGAATTTAGTTTTTAAGTTTTAATTAAGCATTATATAGGCTATAATATGCTTGTATACATATGTATACATATACCTTCTACATATAAGTTGTAAAATTACATAAACCTCAAAAGGAAGTCATATCATTCATATGTCCAGTGTATACGATTATATAAACAAGCAATTTATAAACCAACGAGTTACAAATAGTAGGCTATAAAAGATACAGAATTAAAATGTAATAATATAAAATACAGTATTTTCTATATTAAAGGAATTACAAATATAACACTAAAAAGTCAATTATGATAAGATAAATCAGCTAGGCCTTCTGTCACGTGTATCAAATTATCAAACACTGTCACGTGCATCAAATAAGTTTACTAAAGACAAAATGCTCCAGTAACACTTGTTTTAAAATTAGCCTTTTAACTTTACATATCGACATAAATGGACATCGCAGAGCAAATATTTTAAGCAGTTTTACCTTGTCCTGTTCCAGGTCGTTGTGAATCTTGTGAAATGTGCGTCGTGAATGGTTTAAATTTGTTCTAGTCTGCAGAGGATCGCGTTATCTCGAGCACACCGGCTGCTGCCCTCAGCCCTATCAGCCCCCAGATCAGGACCCTCTCTGTGCGTTTCACTTATCTTTGTTTAATGAATAAAACTGAATGACACACCACTAACTGACGCATTAATACATTACATTACGATTTCTCTGATATCAAAAGCAGGTTTTATGAAGTTGCATATGATTGTAATTTGGCCATCTATCCATCAGGATTGCGCGTGATATAATATTCCAAAACAATTATTTGTAATTTTTTTTTTTTTTTTTACATTCCAAGTCCATCATCACTTCATATGTGTTATAACAAACAATAAAGTGTATAGACTACTATTATTTAAATTACCATTGAAGGAACCAATCAGAGAGCGACTATCCCTGCGTACTCTTCAACATCATCTTTGCGCAGCAGTTACGCAGAAATAAACTCTGTAATTAAAGAGAAAGTGATTAAAAAGTGGTAACAGCATTGGGATAATGACATTAAAGGGAGACATTTATATGCAATACAAAAGAAAGTGGGAGAAATTGGAGGGAGGAAAGTATAATTACAAGATTAAGAATGGGGCATACAGGTTTGAATAAAACATTATATTTAATGTCTAAACATCCAACGGGATTGTGTGAGAAATGTGGACAGAGTGAAACTGTAGAACATGTGATTATTAATTGTAAGGGTTATGATGAAGAAAGAGAAGTGCTAAGAGAAGAAGTATGAAAAATGAAGGGAAAGAGTTAACATTAAATATATATTAGACTCAGATATAGGAAATAGTACGGTTAATGTGTTGTTTCAGTTTTCAGAAGGGAAAGTATATCTGAAGGTTAAATAAGGATACAGAATGGAAATGTTTGTGATCCAAGCTACCTGATGATGGCAGTAATGCACTATTAAGTGCGGTTTCCAATAAAGGAAAGAAGAAGAAGAAGCAGTTACGCAGCTGCGCCGTCAAAACAGAAAGTAGCCTCCATACTGCGCTCTTATTAGTTTATTAATGTGTCAGGTTATGTCGCATCTGTTCTAAACAAAAAGGAACATTGAATCATTACCGGCTAGACGTAAGTGAAATGATTTCATAGCTTAAGAGCAGCTAATGAATGCTGTTAGCCTGCTAACGTTATCTCGTCTAGAAACCGGAAGTCCAGGCATGTTACACATAAGCGAGTCCAGTTTCATTCATTAGTATCTCCAACCCACAATTTGTATTTAAACAACTTAAAACGCATTCAAAAGACTTGTAGTTGACATTTCCTGTTGGAAAACCCTCTTAAACCAGCTGGTTTGCAAGTTGTGTTCCCAAACTGTCTAAGTTACTGTTGTTTCTTGAGGGACAACTTTCGTTTTTTATCCATTATTATGCGATGTGCTAAAATGACAGTGAAGTAGACCTATTTTAAACCAGCCTTTACTGTCAGGGTTTCTGCAGATAAGAAGTAAAACAATTGTAGTTTGAGGTATTTTGCAAATGGTAGATATTTTATGTCTTTTTAGAAAGCATAGTTTAACCTCTATAGTTGCGTGTGCTTTGTCAGACGCTTTATATTATTAAAAACTAAATAAAAATATTAAACAAAACATTCTCCAAATAAATATTACATATAAAATTTGTACAAAATTATAGAAACTATAGGGCTTCTTAACTATTGCAACGCATCTTTAACTACCGAAAAAATTTAAATTGTACATAAACATAAAATTGTGTACAAAATAGGATTGATCTATTTTAAAAACGCAATAAAATATTTAATTACACAAGATGTTTTAATTACTATATCTATATATCTTCAAAATAAATCAGCTATGATAGACCTTTTCAAACATCTCAAGTTATGTATCAGTTTAATGAAGACTTAAGCATTTGTTTGTATTTTACACATTTATCATTCACATTTTTATTTTTTTTTATTTTTATAAAAGCACTGTAAAACCTGTTATATGCTAAAAAATATAATAGACAGTTGCATGTGCTTTACTAGGCTGTGTATTTCCAGGTTATGGCAGTGCGGGCATGTGGATTTGTCATTTTTCGACGTTTGGTCCAGAAGCCTCCCCCTGATAATATAGAGTACCTGCTGCTGCAGACATCCTACGGGGAACATCACTGGACACCACCCAAAGGTGCATCTCACAGCTTCTTATGATGCTTTTCCTGTATTCAACTCATTTAACTCTCAATTTCTTTTTGAACCACTTTAGTCCTGCCAATTTAAAAGAATATTATGGCTTATTTTCAAAACAATGCTTATTTCTACACACAGAAAATGAGTCTGTAAAGCATTTATAAACTAAATGTAATTTAAAAAAAAAAAATGCCACAGATACCTGTAGGTAAGTCACATGACCTATCAGCAGCAAATCAGTTGAAGACATGTGGCTATCTTCAATTTCTTAGTATTGTTACTGAAAGAATAACATTATCCTCCCCGCATAAGGTCACGTTGACCCTGGAGAGGACGACTTCACCACCGCCTTGAGAGAGACTCAGGAGGAAGCGGGTTTAGGTAAAGATCACCTGCGTATGGTCGATGGCTTCCTGCAGAGGTTGCACTATCAGGTCCGAGGAAAGGACAAAGAGGTCCTCTATTGGTTGGCTGAGCTGCGTGACCCAAACACACAGGTCGTTCTCTCAGACGAACACCAGGATTACCGCTGGGCCAAACTAGAAGAAGCCTGCAAGCTGGCAAAACACCAGGACTTACAGGACACACTTACTGCAGCACAGCGCTATCTAGAAACACAAGGCAAACAGTAACATTTACACTTGGTTTTGACATTTAGACACTGATGGAGTTGAATGCTTGCTCTCATCTTTATAAAATTGTTTTAGGATGTTGAATTAATGACGGTTTAAAGGAGGACCCGATGTGCTGTATGAAATTTGACTGTGGGAATAGACATTTGACCTCCGTCCCTTTTTGCGTCTTTATTTGCTAAGCTGAATTTAATTTGAATTCATAATAGGTTGCTTCCAAGTAGTTAAAATGTTAAGACAAACGCATAACCTCTAAATCTCCACCAACAAGCAAAACAAAGCTGCTATTCATTCCAAAGAATGTTCCGGGTTCAATGCGAGGTAAGCTGTAATGATGCCATCTGTGGCATACTGTTAATTACCACAGAAAATCACTTTGAGAAGCCTATAGACTATCAGAAATAGTCTATAAATTGTATGCAAGTTGTTTTGCTATGAATCCTGTATCATCCAGATTGTCCTAAATTATAAACTATAATGAAACCAGTAAATGAGAAACACTCTTTAAGAATCAATGATTGTTTTAGTATTATTTATATTCTATTATAGTTTTTCACTCATAGTTAGAATGAGCTTTTAATTTTAATTAAAGTGCTTTGTCATTTTATTAGTTTCTTTTAAAATATTTTCTAAATGGTTTTAATTTATTTTTATTTCAGTTAGTAATTTTAGTACTTAAAAATGTCAAAAATATTGTTTAAATTTGTCATCTAATGGTTAGATTTTATTTTAGCTTTATTTCAATTAACAAAAATGTTTTTTAGTAGTTTTAGTCAACGATAACAACACCGTCATGAACTGAAAGCACCTCTAAATGCCTCGTCTAATGGTTTAATTGCTAAGGAGCATTAACTCCTTTACATACACACAAACAAAAATGAATTGTATTGTGATCATACAAGCACAGTCTTAAAATGATCATACTGGACACCCCCCACCCCACCCCACCCCGAACTCAAATGCTTATGTTTAGAATAGAAATAGGTATCGATTTAGAGTCATTCTTACTGTTCTCCATTCTTCCTCGTGTGAATATTTAGAATGATATTCCCTTTAACAACATTACAAGAGAAAGGAAATGCATCGAACTTAGAGCAAATAATGACTTCGGTTTTTTTGATCTGACTCAGGACCACAAATCCCGTCAAAGAATAGCATATGAAAAACAAAAAAAATCATTAATGAAACATTAAAAACACACTCATGACACACAAATAATAAAATCCTTCAAGACAAATCCACTGTTGACTAACGTGACAACACTTTTTGAAATGAACTTGGTTGTTTTGCTGTGCACAGGGGTGCATTACACCGAGTCTCTTGCTGAATGTGTAAAATCCAGTCCGTTTTAATCGATTTTAATCGTCCCTGTTAAGCCCTTTCGGCCCGTAGTCCAAAAGTTTAAGGGAGCGATTGAGCCGGGAACGATAGTTCTAGATAGTTCAGTGAGTTCATGATGCTCGGGAGAGTACGAGAGCACCGTTTCCTCACGATCCTCACATCCACACTCCCTTCCGGAGGGGTTTTGTAGGACCAGGAATCAGCATCCGTGTCCTTGGCTGGTTTGTGGGAATAAAGGTGTACCTGAGACCCCATGTGCATAAACGTCTACGCTTCCACCCTCATTAATGAGACCTTAGGGATTCGCGTGCCTCATCGGATGATTGACACATCATATAAAACACATTAAAACACACAAGCATGCTCTTGAAAGCTACGGCCCACGACAGCACCGTTGCCAACGCAAAAAAGCATAAGAGGATGAGAGGGCTCACACCGATGAGCGAAATGTCTTCAGCAGTCACTGATCTCAAACCCCATACTTAAAAAAAAAAAAAAAAAAAAACCTCCCAAGATTTTCGGTCAAAATCAGTGAGAAATGGAAACGGTTTGGTACAGCTGCTCGGACACTCATACGTGATCACTTACCAAGAGTATGTGTACATTTAAAAGCATAACAGTATAATTACCTTCAGACAAAATTGGTGGATGGAATTTTAGGGGCCGAACGTGGGACATCATCATAGTGACTTAAACAGTCTCATCATAGTTTCTGGGTCAGCGAAATGAAGGTGTGCTGGAAGTAGTTTTAATGCTAGTGTTGCTGAGCACTTGAAAGCACCTTCATGTGCCATATAATCTGACACCGTGATTTAATGGCTCAAAAAGCTCAGGTGATTTGGGGGTAGGAGCTGCGCATAAGAGGATGTAGTTGTGAAGGTGACCCTGCTGATGTGGATGGCTGGTCAAAATGACAAAATTATATTTTATGAGAAGGAAACAGTCTATTCATTCTCCATTTTCCCACCCTTAACTACTTACCTTTCTAAGTGGGATCTTAGGTACATATAGTGGAAATCGGTGAAGCCCTATACTGTTAAGACAGTTCTGAAGAAACTGTAACTTGGAAATGAACAAAACATTCACTTGTTGGTGATTTCACCAGGCGTAACTAGCTCATGAGTGGGTTGAAGGGTTAGTTAGAAAAAAAATTAAGTTTTATCATTTATTTACTCACCCTCACATCATTGCAAATCTGTGTGGCTCTCTTGATTCAAACTGGCACACTGCATTCGGTTATGAAACACACAAGAATCAAGCTTTAGTGATATAAGGAAGAACTGAAGCCATTGTATATTGCAAGTTTTTCGCAATTCTGACTTTTTTCTCTGAATCCAAAGTTTACATCTCAGTCATTCTTTTGTTTCCGCTATGTAATAAAAAAGGCAATTGCAACTTCTTATCTCACAATTTTTTTATTCTTGCAATTGACCCTTCGCAAAAACCCAGCCTCCTTAGTTAATGTTGCTATGTCTGACAAGCCATGCCGCTTTGACACTACACATGTTCTGACGTAGTGAAAAATACATCGCGGAGAAAAGAGGAAACTGACAACACGCCAACAGACAAGACAGAGCAGGTTATTTCTGGTATGAAACAAGGTCTCAGCTTTCAAAAATTGTCTTTTTTTTTTTTTTTTACAATAAATACCATTTTGTTGCTCTTTAAAGTGTCTCTTCCTCTTTACTAGTTATAGCAGGAAATAAACATGAATGAACATCAGAACGTATTTTATTTAAACTGCGGAAAGACATCAAGTTAAAGTCCACTGAATTTAATCTACTCTCCTGTTTGATTTGTTTGCCGGACAAGCTGGCGGTTTCGGCGTTATGATTGGTCAGATCGCCTGTCAATCAAGCTCTTTGCGAAGGGTCAATTACGAATTTAAATCTCACAACTCAAGACTTTTCTTCTCAGAATTCCGAGTTTATATCTCCAAATTCTGACATTTTCTTTCTCTGATTTGAAATTGAGTTTTTTGTTCACATCTCGCAATCCTGACTTTTTATCTCTCTTTTTTTCCCCCCTCTTATGTACTGTTTTTGCCTACTACATAGTAGGGGAAGTAGGTGTATTTGGACACTGGCATTGTTTAGTTATTACTTTTGGAAAAATCAGCTCAAAAATCTCAAAACAGCTTGACAAAATTTCTCTAGAAACATGAGGGTGAGTAAATCACAACAGAATTGTAATTTCTGAGGGAACTAGTCCTCAAAAAGGGTTGCAATTAACAAAACATTTTGAAATGAGCATGTTTAAGGTGGCCTGACAAGCTCTGATTATCCAAAAGCCCTGAGGTTAAGAGGCAGGAGAAGGTGGGATGTGAAACGTTACTAAAAATGACTGATTTTGTGAACCCATAGTGAACTTTACTTATGAACGGGGAGGTGCTGAAAAGGACAGAGATCTTAAGTAATGAGTTTTTTGGAACAGAGTGAAAAACGAAAGCTTTAAGCACAGGAAAAGAGAATTTGAAACATGAGGCTGTCAGGGTAAAGAATAGTGAGAGGGCAAAGGTCAGTGTCACGGAAACGGTGGAAGGAGGTCAAGATTCCTCATTGCCAGAGTCGTCTTCATCGCCAAAACAGTCCCCGGCCATTTCATTGCCAATCCCACTGGCCTCTGCCTCATCTTCGTCATCCTCCTCCTCCTCTATGTCGTCGTCATATAGATCGTCGTAGAGCAGGTCAGAGCTACTGTCGTGGGAAGGCACTTTGGTCTGGATGCAGTACTCAGCTAGCGTCGTTGGTACTTTAACTCCATCTCGCTCTGCATCTGCCTTAGTGGACATCACCTGCTTCCTGTGCACAATGCAAAGACAGAGTCAGCAAACCAGTTAAGGCTTTTTGGAACAGCAAAAGTAACACACATACACACACACACACACACACACACACACACACACACACATACTACCAGATTTATAAAAAAATAAAAATAAAAAAAAGAATACTTTTTTCAGCAAAGATGTATTAATTTGATCAAAAGTGACAGTGAAGGCATGTTTAATTTTACAAATATGTTCTATGTCAAATAAATTATTTTTCAAATAAGTCCTGAAAAAAAAAATTATTACAGTTTCCACAAAAATATTAAGCAACACAAATGCTTTCAACATAGTAAGAAATGTTTCGTGCGCATCAAATATTAGAATGGTTTCTGAAAAAGCATGTGACACTAAAGACTGGAGTAATGGCTGCTGAAAAGTTATTTTAATATATTTCTCAATGTGAAATGTTCATTAACACAATAATATTTCTCAATATGAATGTTTTTACTGTATTTTGGTCAAATGAACGCCTTGGTGAGCATAAGGGACTTTTTTTTGTTAGAAAAGAATGTCAATAAGGGAAAAGTTCAACATTTTTTCACTAATGTTTACTTGCCCAAGGGAAATAAAGACACTCAGAAGCAGTATGTCCTGAACTTCAGTGGGATGGTGCAATGGAAGTGTGTTGGGCCAAAATCTGGCCTTAGTCAATGTTTAATCTAGATCTCAGCCAACGTTAGGGGTATAATTCAATTTTGACATTTCCTGAAGAATACAGAAGTTGCGCACAATGCTTGGGTGTGCTGGGCGGTTGCCAGGGTGCTGCTGCTGTTTACTAAGGTGTTGTGAGTGGCTGTTGAAACGTTGCTATACAGTTCAGAGTTCCTACACATTTTCCATTTCAAAATTCCATACTTTTCCAGACTCAAATTTCCAAACCTCAGTAGATTTTTGGCCCACTTTTAACATAAATGGTTCATACAGAACTATTTTCAGCTTTATACTGTATTTGGTACATATTACAGTCACCTGTAAATATTTTTATTTTTAAAGGTTTTTTTTCATTGATTTTCTTTAAGTGATAGAAACATACAAGTGAACACACAAAGCCCCTAAAATAAAAAAATAAAAAATACACACTTTTCCATGCACACAAGAAACTTTTTTTGTGCCCTCGAGAAACTATTCACATGTGCATGGGAATTTTTTGCATGCTTACACATTACAATTTCTGGTTTTATATAACCCATTTCCTTTGTGCATCACTGCCATCTTGCTATGACTAAAGCGAGAGCGTGGACACACATGAATTAATAGAGATCTACTTGATCAAAATTTGGCTTTCTTTATGGTAGTAACTCTAATATCAAGGACTAATGTCCAATTTAGCCTCTGTCCTGGCAGAAAAACCATGACATGAAATGGGCTGATGGCATAATACGGCTGTGTGCATTGTCCTATTTGCCAAGTTCAAGGGTCTATAAAAAGACTGGTATTGTAAAAGTGTTCAAAATGTGGCTTATGGCAGTATGTCATATTTCAAGGCCTTAGGTCTCTTTAACACATACTCTCTGGCACCCAAGTACACACACCACGAAATGGGCTGATGGCGCAATTGGTGGCTCAGTGTATGCTAAGTTTATTAGTTTCTCGTGCACACATAAATATCTGTATATTTTTTATTTTTGCAAAGGTCCTTGAGGCAGTGTAATATGGTGCTAAGAATATCGTGAGAAGAAAGCCAAAATGCAAAATGAAAAAGTGAACCTTGCACCAAGTGCTCCAGTCGTGTTTGACAATCACTAAAGAATCATTTACAGCTACCATGAAAACACTTCTCGTATGATAAACTTATTTTCATTAAATTCTTATTTTTCTATTATAAAAAACTAAATAGGGGAAAAAGTCTGGGAATGCAAATATTTTTCCATACTCTGCTTTCTTTTTCCATACTTTTGCAGACCTGGAAATTACTTTACCAAACCGCGTAGGAACCCTGGCAATTGCTAGAGTTGTGAGTTTTGTGTTAGCACGTTGCTTGATCTCTGCAAATCAATTAAGACTTCACAGCTCCTTTTAACAGTTGCAAATGTAACAGGTGCGTGTATAAATATATTTCACTTCTTCTCCCAAAGAACAAGCAAATTTCGGGGTGTTCACGGTGGATGCTTACTAGCCCAAGTCAAAAACACACACAGCCAAGTCTCTATGATAGTCTGATCTCTAGATATGGCTTAGCTCCCCTACTTCAAAGTCTATGGAACTTTTTCACCCACTATATCAACCAAGAGACAACAATCATAAGAAGTCTCCTAAACAAGCCACACATTTTGAAGCATTATTCATGCCTGTAGCACAAACTAGAAAATTCTTTTTAATATTAAAAAGTCATAGAGCAGGAGAAAAAGTTGCAGAATGACCTTTAAACTTAATGTAATTTGATGGAAAAAGCAGAGTATGTGTTTTCATGGAAGTCATTTCGCCTAAATGATAAAGTGGACGTACCTTATAATCTCTGCGTATTCCTTGTCCTTGCCTTTGCTGTCCCTCCACTTGCGAAACATGACCGAGGCATCCACGTTTGCCGGAGAAAAGGTGTTGGGTTCATTCAGCAGTGAGATCACACTCAGCAGGATTGTTCTACAGACAAACACACATGTTACTCTACCGTTCAAAGGTTTGGGGTTGATAAGATTTCTGAAATGATTTTGAAAGAAGTCTCTCATGCTCACCAAGGCGGCATTTATTTGATCAAAAATACAGTAAAAACAGTAATATTGTGAAAGATTATTACGATTTAAAATAAATGCTTTCTATTTTATATATTTTAAAATGTAATTTATTCCTGTGATGGCAAAACAGTATTTTCAGCATCATTACTCCAGTCTTCAGTGCCACAAGATCCTTCAGAAATCATTCTAATATGCTGATTTGCTGCTCAAGAAAAAAGTCTTATCATTATCAGTATTGAAATACTTAATAGGTTTGTGGAAACGGTTACTCATTTCTTTTTAGATTCTTTAATGAATAGAAAGTTCAAAAGAACAGTATTTATTTGAGTGAAATTCTGGGTCTTTTCACCAGAATACCTGACATTCTGTGTGGGGTTCCATCGCTCTGACGGCAGCTCTCCGCTCTGAGGGTCATCCACAGGTGGATGGAGGATGGAAATACACACGTCACCATTCTGGTGGTAGAGAAATGTACATTAAGCAACAATGGCAGCATTGTTATGATTAATAATGTAAGTTTTAAACTGTTGTAATCCGTTTGGTGGCGCAGTAAACATGCATTAAACAGGCATACACAAGCATTTGCACCTCATAGATGTTTGGATGCCACATCTTGGTGAGGAATCGGAAGGTCGGAGGAGAGTAGGGGTAGTCAATAGGAAATTTTATATGGGCCTGGGGAAAGAGACAGAGTGAAACACTGAGCATTATTAGCTCGCATATGAGCCGTATTATAGCTGGTAAATGAGCCGTTATAAATCGGTCCCAAAATGGAAAGGACACATTAGACTAAAAGGGTTCATATAAACATAATCCTCATGAATCTCAACATCATGTACTCTTCATCAGGTTTCTGATGTGGTGCCAAAATCATGCTTGAGACAACAGTGCTATTCAACTAAACAGTACAGTGCAGTGCTGTGTTCAATGCTGCACTCTCTTCAGTGCAGTGCTGATAGTACTATTTTGTGCTGAGTGTTGTGATTGTGGTTATTATAATAATAGTGATTTTGAAAGTGATTGTGGCTTTGAGTTTAGTTATAACAACTGCAATGGTTGTGAGAGCAGTAAGTTATGTGGCTATGGCCATGAGTACAGTTTTAAAGGAATAGTTCAGCCGAAAATGAAACTTCTCTTATATTGTTACAATCCCATAATTCTTTGAAAGGATCCGACTCAAAAGATTTGTCCATTTAGAAATTGCTCACACACCAAATAGAGCTATGGCAGATGTCACTATTTGCAGTGAATAATGGTGATCAGTTAAACTTCAGTCTTTTCCTCACAAAGTTATGACTCATAGGACTTGGAATATAGTGCATAAGTCATAAAAAGTAGTTTGAAGGTTTTTTGAAACTTGAAACCTCCAGAGAGAAACCTCTAGTCGCATTCTTCATGAAATAAAGAAGTCCAACAGATATGGAATGACATGAGGGTGAGTAAATAATGAGAGAATTGTCTTTTTTGATTTAAACATGAGTGCAGTGCCTCTCTAAGACTGAATTCTCTCTGCGAGTGGAAATCCTGCTACTCACCACTGCTGTTGACTGCTGATTATGTGTCAGACTACATGAACTGGCTAGTGCTCAAGTCAGACCATAGCGTGGCTGTGACAGCGTGAATGAAGATATGAGTCTCAGTCAAAGCATTTAGTGTTAGAAAGCTAAAACCTGATCTAATCTAACTTCCTCCATTAGTGATCTTTAGAAATAAACAGGAACAAATGACAGCTTTTTGAAGCTCTAAAAACTGGGATTTTCACAGGAAAACTTGCATGTAGAAAAACTAAGAAAATCACATTACATTTGACATATAACAAATTATAAATGCTATTCAACAAAGATGCAATATCTATACCCATGCAATTTCTTGCTGAAGCCTGATAGCTGCAAATTTTAAATACTTTGTCTGATGGGTGGATCCCAAGCCTGTGTTTAGAAAGATACCATAATCTTCCTCACAACATGCTGTATTACAAATATAAGCCAGAATGTGCTGTTTGGACCTAGTTGCTCAGTTATATGTTTTTTTGGAAGACAGAAAGTGATGTTATGCTTTATGAGGTACTATGAAGGTACTTGCTATTAATTACATGAAGACTTAAAAGTGAAGAGCATAATTTCTGTGTACTTAAACATATTGAATATTTTACTGTTTGCACCAAAACGTAATCCTTCTCCAAAACTCATGGGGGAATGAACTTATAAATGACTCTTATATTTAAGGAATAGTTCACCCAAATTAGAATTTACTCAATCTCAGAACATCCAAGATGTAGATGTAGAGCCAGCAATATTATGGAAAGAGGACTTGTTTGAAGTTAAAAATGCCTTGATGGATTTTTTTTCTTACAGCTTGACACTTCACAAGATTTAAGTTTATGAAGTGGAGTCATGTGGATTACTTGTGGATTATTGTGATGTTTTTATCAGCTGTTTGAACTCTAATTATGATAGCATTCATTCCTCGCAGGATCCATTGCTGAGCAAGTGATGGTAAATTTCTCTAAATCCGTTCCCATGAAGAAACAAACTCATCTATATATTGGATAACCTGGGGGTAACTAAAGTTTCAGCAAATTTTCATTTTTGGGTGAATTATTAAGCTGGGACAGAAGAGTGAATTTTAACATAACAAAAATGGCATTTTTATATATGAATCGCCCATACTAAATTGCTACCTTAAATTCATAAACAAAACTTCACCAAAGACTGTGACCTGTGGCATATTATGATACAATAATATAACTTTGAAGGAATGCTGAGAATTTTTTTTTGTGGTAAATTTGAGGACTGCGTCACTGAAAGTACTGACTATTGCAGTTGATAATAAGCCACTGAGAATAAGTGACTACTGCGGGGAATATGGTTAAAACGCACTGTCCTTCTCCTTTTAGCTCTCATATCGAGATATCATTAATATCTGTCAGGGCTAAAAATAGAGATCTAGTGTCTAAGGAATGCACCACCCAGGGAAAGAAGAACTTGAGAGTGCAAAACATGGGAGAACACGTATGTGAGGTATACTTCACAATTAAATATTATCATGCAGACTTGAATTGCTTTGTCTGACTCCCAACAACCTAGTCCATTGGTAAGCATTCAAGAACATAATTTAAATCCACTCAAGGCTTACCTTAAAGTAGCCTCCTTCATACAGTGTGTTTGGAGGGCCAAAGATGGCCACCTCCCAGTTGTACAGGTCCGACTCCTCCACCAGAGTAATGCGGAAACCTTCCACTGGTTCCTCCTGCAGGGATTTCAGCTCCAGCATCAGAGCCTTCTGAGAGCTCGGCATCTGCTGGTGTGCCATGACAGTCCTGATCCTTCAGCCTTACTGTGGATTCAATGAAAACAAGTTTAGTTATAAACTATATATATATATATATATATATATATATATATATATATATATATATATATATATATATATATATATATTCTTTTTTTTTGGGGGGGGGGCAATCACAATTTCCTTTTTTTGTTCTAAATATATTGCTTTAATGGTATTACCATTAAAAAGCTCAAAAGTATTGAAAATATTATATATATATATATATATATATATGCTATTTGGCCATTGAGAGGTAAAGGCAATTGCAAAATGAAAGACAAAAAACTTACAAATGCTGTACAAATGTATGATTAAATTTGTATGCAAAAGCTATACAACATTTTGATAAATAAAAACATGTTCATACACTGTTTATTACCTGTGCTGCTCCCCAGGAAATGTGATGTTTGGGTGCCTTAAAGTTCCAGCTTCATGTAAATATTAATACGTTTCTGATATTTATTTATTCCTTGGGGCCCAGAAAGGACTGTTAACCTTATTTTCCCTTTGTTATTTCTCAAATCCTGTTGCTTTTCCTGTTAGACGTGAAGTTATCCAATCCTCAAGCAGATGTTAAGACAAATAAATCTATTTATCACCCTTCTAATCACTAAAAAAAAAAAAATAAGCCGTTTATTCTGTATCTGCTGCTGCCCGCATTGGAGGTGAAGGCGATGGGTTGGGAGTTGTCCTCGTGTACTGCTCTAACGTCTAAAAAAAACTCTATAGCATGCAAATTAATCTCTAATTTCGCTTTATATGATGCAGAATATGTTTATCAAACCCTGCGGGTCGCTGTCATCACGCCGTTTCGTTGCGCGTCTTCGGCCGCACAGCTGATCAGCTGCTTGTTTACATTTGTTCTGCTGCGAGGCTATAACGCACCTTCAAAACCCCCAGTTTGCGCAAAGAATTACACTGCCAGCTCTGATTTATCCGTATAGACCGACTCGACAGTGAATTTACGAAAGTGTATGGGTGTTATGAAAGTGGGCTATGGAGATTAATGGGAGCGCAGGAGAGATATATATGGACGCAATCGACAGGTGATGATTTCTTTCGCCGTTTCTCAATCGCTTCTATTGATGCTTCCGGTTATCATAGTGCGTGCCTGTACACGTCTGTACGCCGGTGCGTCATGACGCAGGACACTCAACTGTAAATACTTAAAAAACATATGTGTTATTACATAGGTAGTACCTATTACATACAGAAAAATATTATATTACAATTATTTAAATATGCGTTATATATGAGAATATTTTGGTAAGCAAAAACGTAATTTATAATACACGTAATAAGAATATCCTCAACAAAAAAGAAACAGGCTAAATAAAAAAAGAGTAAATACTAATTAAAATGCAAAATTAAGATAATAAACAATAATAAAAAAAAAAGATTAAAATGGAAAAGAAAGCAGAAATAAAATTATTTTCCCTAAGGAAAAGTCCTACTATGTTGGCCTGTATAACCTTATATCCTTTTATGTCAAAATCTGCCGCTTTGCATAATGTTTATGTCTATATATTTACATTTAAAATTAGTCATTTAGCAGAAGCTTTTATCCAAAGCGACTTACAAATGAGGACAATGGAAGCAATCAAAATCAACAAAAGAGCAATAATATGCAAGTGCTATGAGGTCTCAGTTAGCCAAACACAGAACACGATGTAAGGCTTTTTTTTTTTTTTTTTTATATTTAGGCTATAAAATAAATAAAAAGAAAACAAATAAATAGAATAGAAAAATAATAGAGAAAGCTAGAGTTAGAGGCTCTCTCTCTCTCTCTCTCTCTCTTTTTTTTAAAGAAAACTAGCAGTTAGAAAACAAACAGAGTGCAAGTCTTAAAGGAAAGAAAACAAATAGGCCTAGATAAAATAGAATTATAACTTAATTATATAGAACTTGGCAATATATAACTTCTTTGAAAGTCTAATGGTTGGTTGGATAGAAGGAAGGAAGGAAAGATGGATAGACAGACAGAAACACAAACATAGATAGATAACGTTAGACAGACAGACAGACAGACAGACAGACAGACAGACAGATATATGCAGTTCGCAAATAAACAATATTCAACAAACTAAACTAGACCAAAACATTCCTTTCCAGGTTGATGGACTCAAACCCGTGCTGAACCCATGTGCAGAGGCCGACTCGGATGACGTCGCCTCCCCAGCTCTTCTCTGATTGGTCGAACCTGTCGTCATTCAGTGCCAACGCATGTCGTCACACAGGAACTAAAGGAGGCGGTCAAACCAAGATGGCGTTCCGCGATGAAGCAGGAAATATACTCGGTTTTCAGTAAATCTCCTCATCTGAGAGCGTCGACCGGAGCGTTTATGTCCAAGGACAAGTGAGAGACCTATTTGGAGACTGAAGACAGAGCAGATACTGGTAAGGACACCAGTGGGACACGCAGGGACAGTTTGAGGGGCGGTGGCAGGGGAAGTCGGGCCCTGTTAGGTCGCTTCACTAACCAGAACTGAAACAAAACTAGACAGTTGTTTTTAACCAAACGTCCACATTCACTTCCGTGCTTGTTTAGTTCTTAACTACCAGATCTTTGCTTTTAGGTCATAAATATTTTAGTTATTTGAGTGATATGACAGACAGAAAAGGTGAAAATCGTAATAGCTTGGTAAGGAGCCAGGGAGAAATATGTGTCATCATCCAGTTTCAAAATAAACCAACTTGTCGCAAGACTGTCTTTTCAGTATATCTAAAGATTTATTGTTTAAATTGAGCTGGTATAGGACTCATGTAGGTTGCTGTCTGAATTAATTTCTCGTTTCTGCATTATTACGCAACAAATCTGTTAGCTGTTATATAGTTAACAGACTGGTTATGATTTTTTTTTCTTTTTTTTCTGATCAGCTGTTATGCTTTTTATGTAAGAGATCATGGGTGGTGAAATGACCTCAAAACCGGTTTTATCAGCCTATTTATCAGCATGTGATATACTTTTGTGCTAGTTCCCTAATTATCATCACATAGATTATCATTTTTTCTTACTTTATTGGTATGTTTTAGGTGGTAAACTTCCTGTAAATGTAGAAGCTTATCTGTTTACTGTTTCGCTTTAAGAAAGTCCAAGAAATGCTTGTAATTTAATGCTGTTGGACTATGCTGCTTTCTAGTGATCTGCCAATGTTTTTCTCATCAGTTTTCGAAAGTATCGGATTACCAGTATACATACACATTTTTATTAACTTTTTGACAACCATCATTAGACAACAACGAAAACATTAAATGCATTATTATTATTATTAATTTTTTTTTCTTTCCCATATTTGTTTTGGGCATGTCTAACTGTTAGGATTATAATGCTATATATTTCATACAATTTATGAAAAAAAATATGCTAAATATATTCATGAAACAGTGTTTATATATATATATATATATATATATATATATTTTTTTTTTTTTTTTTTAAGATTACTGTTTCAAATAAATTATGGTCTTTTCTAACTAGAGTAGAGTGATGGCTGCTAACATTACATTTTTAAAATATATTACTTTATATTACAATATATTACAATTATATTTCAAAACAGCTATTTTAAATAAATTTCATAATTCTGCAGATTTTACTGTATTTTTAATCAAATAAATACAGCATTGTAAAGAGAGAGTTTCAGAATTTTACTGGTAGTGTGTATATATATATATATGAGAGAGAGAGAGAGAGAGATAGAGAGAGAGGTCAAACAGAGTACTGGTCATATCTGTAATGTTTTTCATTGGTTATGACATAGATTCAGTTTGGTTTATGGAATTAAGACCAATAGTTAGATTACTACACATGTATAGCTAATTAAGTTTTTTCAAAATAACAAAATAATTTCAATAGTGACACACATAACAATTCTGTTGTTATCTTAAACACAGTTCTGTCTTTCTTATATTTCTCAACCAATTTTGACAGATTAAAAAGATCTCTGAAACCTTGCTTGTTATGAAGTATTGGATATTGATTGTAATGTTTAGGCTATGTTCAAAAATGGTAACTTCTGTAGAAGAAAATGTAGGGGTGGAAAATATAGGTAACTGACTGCAGTTTGTATGAATTTATGTTGTTTGTCTATTTCTTTAGTTACTCTAAATGGCTGCGAGGAAGTCTGGATCAGATATCCACAACAACGGTGAGTCAATCATTTGTCCTGTTTGTTTTGTTGAAAATAAAAATACAGCATAAATAAATGACTTATTTTAAAATATATATATTTTTCCATGTTCTTTTATTTCACTCGATGTTCAAGGACCCGTCAGCTACCTTGATGATGTTCCTTTCAAGCTCAATGAGAAATTCCGCTGTCCCTCAAAAGTGGGTCTCCCCATTGGCTTCTGTTTGTCTGATTGCAATGCCATACTTTCGGATCTGCAAGTAAGTCAAATTTCCCTTTAACTTTCCCTTATACAAATGTTTTTGTCAGAAATAATTAACACTTTGCTTTATTCTTCAGTATGACTTTAGTTTAGAGAGGCGGAGCGTTCAGTGGGGGGAAGAACTCACCAAAGCGCGAGCTGCTGAGGCTCGAGCAGTGGAAGCTGCCCGGGCGGACTCTGAAAATGAAAGGCAGGCTGCTTCTCAGGAAGCAGATGTTGGATTGGTTGGGGGCAAGAAAGCACGCCCCTCTGATGAGCAGGAGGTTGTCCCACCAGCATTGAACCCGGTTTTAGCTGGCCTGAGGCACAACGCAATCCTCATGCCTCTCCCAGCCCCATCTTTTGGACCGACACGACCAGTACCTAGCAACCCGGCCCCACAGAGTCTGAACTTAGCTGACTTTGAACGAGAGGAGGACCCTTTTGACAAACTTGAGCTTAAAACACTGGACGACAAAGAGGAGTTGCGGAATATTCTGCAGAGCCAACCGCAGTCGTCCGTTTCGCCGCCTCAGCTTGCTCCAGCAGAACATCGCCCCACTTCTCCCAGTAATACGCCACCTCTTCAGGCCAAAGCAGGAATTTTCCATAAACCCAATGGACTGGTTGGACTGCTGGACTTAGACCGGGGTGGGGTTGTGGGGACCCCCTGTGGACAGATTGATGCAGACCGCCCATGTAACATTCGCTCACTGACTTTCCCCAAGCTTTCAGACCCAGTAGACTCCCCTTTGGAACCGCCTTTCAGCATTTACCCAGCAGCCCAACCCCGCAGCCTATCCAATGGCACGCCACCATCCCTGCAGAGAACAGCGTCAAATACCAACACAGCACTCCCACAAGAGCAACCTGTCTTCCCTCAGAATGGAACACAGAAGCAGGTATCTTAACATGGGGGGAAACATTTGCCTGTCAGGGCTAATTGTTTGTTTGTAAAATAGCTAATGCAGACTCGTTGGAAAAACATGTCTGTGGTGACATTTTTGCAAAATTGTATTGCGTAGCTTCTCGTGTGTTTTGCGACAGTTTCAGATTGAAATTTTCACCGAGTAGCACTAAAAGCCTACATACCGAAACAGATTAACGTGAATTTGACAACATTTTATGATGTTGGTTGTTGTATGTATTGCAGCAATTTGGAAATGAAATATCCAGTGAGTGGCACCAAGGTTAATGCTAATTGTTTGAAAATAATATACCACCTACACTAAACCTGACCCTAAACCTAACCGATAGTATTAACAAAAGCAAATGTGAGGTATAAACAGATTTGCTGAAGCAATCATTTCGTTTTAGCTTGGTACCAGGGGAGCTACCGAGCAAGTTTACTACATCAGAAAAGCCATGCATATGCTGGTTATGTGATACAATTTTGTCAAACGACAAAAATGTCAAAATGTATTAACTTACAAACATTGTACTATGCTACAAGTGTTTTTGAGGTCATAACATAGTATTATGCATGGAATCGCATAAAAATAATTCTTTATTAATTGATAATTTGCCCCTGTAACCGTAATTTGTATGATAAGGAATAAGTTGTTGGTGTTTTGCTGCTACAAGTAATCATTTGAGCTGAAAACTGCAATGAATTGTTTGTATAGGTATGTTTGTAGATTTTGCACAAATGTAGATAGAGGAATGTTTTTCCAATGAGCCTGAGTTGAAAATATTTATATAACTGGTTTTCTCCATAACATCTGCAGGCAAACCAGGTCACAGCGACTAACCATCCACCTGCTGCCACGACCCTACACGGACTCTCTCCTAGCGAACGACAGTGTGTGGAGACTATTGTGAGCATGGGTTATTCATATGAGGGTGTTCTCAAAGCCATGCAGAGACAAGGACAGAATGTGGAACAGGTCACTTTTTAGCCTGAGTACTCTTAGTGCAAGTCTGTGATACTTTTGTTTATGTAAACAAGACTGTGTTTGCCATTGGTCTCATTCATAGGTGCTGGAATACCTGTTTACTCACAGTCGACTGTGTGATCGAGGTTTTGATGCGACTGCTGTGGAGGAGTGCTTGGAGATGTACCAGGGTTCAGAGGAAAAGGTGGGTGAATTCTAGCAGCCACAAATACACACGCAGCCTGAATTACAATCTACTGTTTAATTAGAATATACAGTTTCATGTGTGCTTGATATCAGAATTGCAAATGCTTGTCTTGACGTACATACAGGCGCATCTCAAAAAATTAGAATATCGTGAAAAAGTTCATTTTTTTATTGTAACTTATTTCAAAAAGTGAATTTTTCATTACATGTAAAGTAAAACATTTCAAAAGTTTTTGTTTTAATTTTGATGATTAAAGCTTACAGCTCATGAAAGTCAAAAATCCAGTATCTTAAAATATTAGAATGTTTACATTTGAGCTTCATTAAATGACCATCCCTACAGTATAAATTTGAGATATCTCTTGTTCTTTGAAACCACAATAATGGGGAAGACTGCTGACTTGGCAATGGTCCAGAAGACAATCATTGACACCCTCCACAAAGAGGGTAAGTGACAGAAGGTCATTACTCAAAAGGGGTGGCTGTTTGCAGAGTGCTATATCAAAGCATATTAAATGCAAAGTTGACCGGAATGAAGAAATTGGGTAGGAAAAGGTGCACAAGCAACAGGGATGAGAATACTGTCAAGCAAAGCCGATTCAGATACTTGGGAGAGCTTCAGACGGAGTGGACTGAAGCTGGAGTCAGTGCATCAAGAGTCACCACGCTCAGACGTCTTCAGGAAAAGGTTTCTGAAACAGAAACAATGTCAGAATCATCTTACCTGGGCTAAGGAGAAAAAGAACTGGACTGTTGCTCAGTGGTCCAAAGTCCTCTTTTCAGGTAAAAGTAAATTTTCCATTGGAAATCAAGGTCTGGAGTCTGGAGGAAGCCTGGAGAGGCACAGAATCCAAGCTGCTTGAAGTCCAGTTTGAAGTTTCCGAAGTCAATGATGATTTGGGGTGCTGTGACATCTGCTGGTGTTGGTCCATTGTGTTTTATCAAGTCCAAAGTCAATGCAGCCGTCTTCAAGGAGATTTTGGAGCACTTTATGCTTCCATCTGCTGACAAGTTTTATGGAGATGCTGATGTCCTTTTCCAGCAGTACTTTAGCACCTGCCCACCGTGCCAAAATCATTTCCAAGTGGTTTGCTGACCATGATATTACTGTGCTTGATTGGCCAGCCAACATGCTTGACCTGAGCCCCATATGGAATCTATGGGATAGTTTCAAGAAAAAGATGAGAAACAGTCGATCCAACAATCCAGACGAGCTGAAGGCTCAATACTGCCTCAGCAGTGCCACAGGCTGATCGCTTCCATGCCACACCTCACTGATGCTGATGGAGTTTGTGCTAAAGGAGCCCCAACCAAGTATTGAGTGCATAAATGAACATACTTTAAAGAACTTGAACTTTTGTTTGGCAAATCCTTTTTTTGATTGATCTTAGGAAATATTTTAATATTTTGAGATACTGGATTTCTGACATGTTTGAAAGCAATTTTTGTACTTATGCAACTTTCTCTCTCCTCAGGCTTTGGAGTTTCTGCAGCTGATGTCTCGGTTTGGAGAAATGGGCTTTGAGAGGGACACTATTAAAGAGGTACTGCTCGTGCACAATAATGACCAGGACAAGGCGCTAGAGGATCTGATGGCCCGAGCGGCTGCGAGCTGAGCCCTGAGAGTCTCCCCTCCTTGAGCCAGCCCTCCTTTGGCCCTCAGAGGGGTCCTGGCTGTGGAAGGATGAGATTCTCTTATCTCTAAGACAAGACGACTGATTTTGTACCCTAATAAAGATATACCTCTTGGGGTAGGGATTGACGGCACCACCCAATAGTGCATTCATCCCTCCTCAGCTGTATGTCTGTTAAGTGATCTTAGAATGGTGATGAGTGGGAGGAGCCAAATCCTCCTCCGAGAATTGGCATTGGCTAGTGTCTCTATTGCCATGGTGATAGGCTAGAATGGGCGGTGCTGGAGAAACGGAACCGAGCGGAGCCCCACTGACAGAATAGTGACACTCGAAGCTGTTACGCTGCCATCTCCCGCTGCTGGACGCAGGCTTTCGAAACTGAAACCTGAACGCTCATAAACACAACCCATGGCAGAACAGAGACCCCACAGAAGTGCCCTCTCTCTATTCTGTCTCTGCTGTTTGTTTGTTCATACGTTGTTTATATGTTCGACAGGCGGAAACACTTTATCTTTCTTCATTTGTCCTTTTTTGAAATTGTGTTTCTTTGCTCTTTGATTAGGAACTGCTTTAACAGAACTAATCATCATTATGTAAGTTCACAGAAAAAAATATATATACTGCCGTAAACTTTTGCCCCGTTGGCTTTTGCACTGGAATGAACACATTTGGCAAGAGAAATTGGCAAGTTCTGCTGGAGCTGCAAAATTTAAACGATGCCGCCACGTTTTCAAAAATTGACATGCAAATACTGCACAGGCACACTGAATCACAGATGTTAATATAAGCATATTTAAAGATCTGTAAAGATACACTGTCGGTTTCCATCTGTAATAAAGAAATTGAGAAACTTAACACAGTAATGAGGTTAACACATTTATATGAGGTTTATTCTGAAATCTGTTGAAAAAGCTAAAGACTGTATAGATGCATGGACTTCTCAAAAGTTTGGGGGCAGGATGATTTTTTTGAAAAGAATTAATGCTTCTGTTCAGCAAGGATGCATTTTAATTGATTATAAGTGACATTAAAATTTTTATAATTTTAGAAAAGATTTGTTTTAAATGCGTCAAAGGATCCTTAAAAACGTGTCACTGAACAGCAGCTAATTTTGAGAATTGTTAAAGATGTTTCTTGAACAGTAAATCAGCATATTAGAATGATTTCTAAAGGATCATATAACACTGAAGCCTGGAGCAATGATGCTGAAAATTCAGCTTTGCTGTCACAAGAATAAATTACATCTTAATATATTTTAAACTTGAAAACAGTTTTATTAAATTGTAATAATATTTCACAGTATTACTGTATTTTTTGATCAAATAAATGCAACCTTGTTGAGCATAAGAGATTTCTTTTTAGAAATCATTAATAAGTTGTACCAACCCCAAACCTTTGAACGGTAGTGTTCCTGATAGTTGTGCAATAGAATGATCTGAAGACGAGACTGTGAATGCTTGTGGCACATTAGAAACTGTTTGAATGGCCTTTTAGAGCTTTGGTCACCAGAGGAAACCTGTATGTCAGTTCAAATATCTCCACATTACCTCATGGGATTGACCAATTTGCTCAGTACAAGAGATCGTGGCTCCCTCCTCAGAGGAACGCAGGAAAATGAGCAGAAATCAGTATAAGAAATTTACTTATGTAACAAATTAACATAAATTAACTTCAATAGGTCCAATGTCTAATCTCATACATTCTGTTACTGACGTTTGACATCTAATTATCCAGGCCAGGTCATATTCAACCTCAAAAAACAACCTTTTTTTTTTCATAGTCATATTTTATATATATATATATATATAACATTTGGGTGAATTTTCATCATACCAATGCTGTTAGGTTGAGGTGGAGATTTTTTTTAATGCCCCATTTGACAGCGGCCTTTAGGTATAACGCAATACTAAAAACATTAATTAAGCCCTATTAAGCATTTTCCTCTGAGATGGGATAAATGATAAGGATTACATATGACAGATGTAGGTTACTGGGTAGCTCATCTGGCCATTCATAAATAAACGTTTCATTATTTAGCAGCCAGACGTGCATTATTATTTTGCTTTTTATTTTCTTAATTTTCACCATTATAGGTACAAAAACAGCCTCTTAAGCTCACTTTCCATGTGCAATATAATTTCACCAGTGTTGTGTCAAAATAATCTCATTTAAACTGTAATGAGTCCTTGTTGATGCGAGTGGATCTCATGTAGATGTTTGGAAATCAATGTCACCCTGAAATCAAAAGAAAAAACAAGAAAATAAGTTTGCATAAAAATGATTTTAATTTATCTTAACAAATAAATATGTGTATGTATATATATATATATAAAAATATATATGTATGTATGTATGTATGTATATATATATATATATATATATATATATATATATATATATTAGTACAGTTTGTTAAGGTTGAAAAGAAATCATAATTATATACATATAATTCATATTATATAAAAACATCAAAAATAGAGAGAAATGAATTTTTATGCCTAATTGCCATGAAAAATGTCACAATGAAAAACCAATAACAAAATTAATGGTCCTGAAATTGTCTTGATGAAAAATCTGTAATTTTTTTATTTTGGTTTTGAGATGCAATATGACCCGCATATGTTCTTTACAGATGATAAGAGGTTCACCTGTCCTATCCCGTAAAGGACTAATTATTCAAAAGAAGTAAGATGTACAGGGTTCTTCCTCATCTATTTTTTTGTAACCGCTTCTCTCAGTCTTGACTGAACAGGCTACTAAAGGCTGAAAAGAATACAGCAAACACACTGCTGGCTATATCACAAAAAGCATTTTGCCTGAAGCGAGTCAGCACTCAAATGCAGATCTATTGTTCTAAGTGTAAATGGGGTAATGTCCTGATGTATGGCTAAAGAACCTGATGAACAGGTAGAGCAGATGGGCGGGCCTAACGACACAGAGATCCATTGCTCTTAAGTGTGATTTAAAATGTTTAGTCGTCTTTCAAATTATTTCGGACTTAAACATGATTAAATTTATTCTTCTTTTCAAAGAGTGTGACTGTCACTGATGTTGATGATGTACAGATTTTGTCCAGGAGCAGCAAAAATGATCCACCTGAATTGTAAGTGACTCTTGCTGATCGCCACCATGGTGAAACTTCCAGTGGAACAGAAGGTCAGCAGCAATAAAGAGCACAGGTTAAAGGAAATTCACACGCTGCATGTTGAATGAGGTTGTTAAAGGCTTTTTGTGTGTCAGACAAAATAAACCTTTGTGCATCAGCAGATGGCATTGTTGAAACTGTGGCAACATTTTCATTTAGTGAAAAGTCATCATTTTTTTTCTTGCTCAGATATTAACCAATACTATAATCAGAGAGGAGGAAATAATAACCAATTCAAAACATCTCATTCAGCAAATTTCTTCAATTTCAAAGTGTGTATGTATGTACAGTCATGGCCAAAAATATCGGCACCCTTGGTAAATATGATCAAAGAAGGCTGTGAAAATTAATCTGCATTGTTAATCCTTTTGATGTTTTATTTTAAAAATTCACAAAAATCTAACCTTTCATTGGATAATAAAAATTTAAAATGGGTGGAAATATCATTATGAAATAAATGTTTTTCTCAAATACACGTTGGACACAATTATTGGCACCCCTAGAAATCCTTATGAGTAAAATATCTCTGAAGTATATTCCCATACATATTCACAATTTTGAGCACTCCAGGGGGATTATGAACATGAAATTATCCAGCCGTGGCTTCCTCTTTCACAGAAATATAAATGGGAGGGAAAACAAAGCCCAAATTCCCTTAATAATTCATCACAATGAGATAAACTGAAGAATATATTTCTGATGTGCAGCAAAAGATAATTGAGCTTCACAAATTAGTGAAGTGGCTTTAAGAAAAGAGCTAGAGCAGTGAAAATTCCCATTTCCACCATCAGGGCAATAATTAAGAATTTCCAATCAACATAAAATGTTACAAAACTGCCTGGAAGAGGATGTGTGTCTATATCATCCTAATGCACGGTGAGAAGGAGAGTTTGAGCGGCTAAAGACTCTCCAAGGACCACAGCTGGAGAAATGCAGAAAATAGTTGAGTCAGAAAACCTTTAAAAAAATTGTCAAACAGCACCTACATCACCACATGTTGTTTGGGACGGTTTCAAGAAAAATTCTCCTAGCTCATCCAAAAACAAACTCCAGCATATTCAGTTATCAGACACGACTGGAGCTTCAAATGAGACTGGCTTCTATGGTCAGATGAAACTAAAAAATGAGCTTTTTAGCAGCAAACACTCAAGATGGGTTTGGTGAACACAGGGATAAAAAGTACCCCATGTGTACAATGAAATATACTGCTGTATTTTTTATGTTGTGAGCCTATATTTTTGCTGGAGGTCCTGGACATCTTGTTTAGAAACATGGCATCATGGATTCTATCAAATACCAACAGATAAAAAAAATCAATAAGTGACTGACTCTGTTAGAAATCTTAATGGGCCATGTTTGGATCTTCCAACTGTACAATAATCCAAACACAAACCTCAAAAACAACACAAAAATGGGTCACTGAGCACAAAACAAAGCTTCTGCTGGCCATTCCAGTCCTCTGACCTGAACCCTGTAGAAACTGAGTGGGGTGAACTGAAGAGAAGAAGCACCAACATGGAGCTGGGAATCTGAAGGGTCTGGAGTGATTCTGGATGAAGGAATGGTCTCTGAT
This sequence comes from Acrossocheilus fasciatus, assembly GCA_036784905.1. Lineage (NCBI taxonomy): Eukaryota > Metazoa > Chordata > Actinopteri > Cypriniformes > Cyprinidae > Acrossocheilus > Acrossocheilus fasciatus. The sequence goes on from CM071958.1 coordinate 8,190,622, forward strand.
CTCTTGTCAGGTGTTCTCTAACCTCATCAGGCATTATAGGAGAAAATATAGAGCTATTAAACTGGCAAATGGAGGTTTCAAAAAGTATTGAATAAAAGGGTGCTGTTAATTGTGGCCAATGTGTATTAAAGGAAAACATTTATTTCATAATGGTATTTCCCCCCTTTTTAAATTCTTATTATCCAATGAATGGTTAAATTTTTGTGATTTAAAAAAAATAAAAGATCAAAAGGATTAACAATGAAGATTAATTTCCACAGCTTTCTTTGATCATATTTACCAAGGGTGCCGATATTTTTGGCCGTGACTGTGTGTGTGTGTGTGTGTGTGTGTGTGTGTATATATATATATATATATATATATATATATATATATGTGTGTGTGCAAATTAGTTTTGAAGAGACAATTTAATAATTATTAAATTATATATATATATATATATGTGTGTGTGTGTGTGTATGTATGTATGTACACACACACACACATATATATATATATATATATATATATAATTTAATAATTATTAAATTGTCTCTTCAAAACTAATTTGCATAAATTATTTTGCCTTTTAATTTCTCTGTGTGTGTGTAGCAAGCAAGTTATACAGGTCAAAAATAGAAATATTACAAGACAGCCTAAATAGCTATAATCTAATAAACAAATTTCTACTAAGATTAAATAACATAACTACCGTTAATGTATGCATTGTCATTGTTTGTTTTTTAAATTAAACACGTTGAATTTAAGTTTATGGCCACCTAATATTTATTTAAATGATTACAATTATTAAAAAGTCAGCCAATTATAATTACAATCAGGAGAAATTGTGCACTATACATGCCATAACGTATTTTATGGACTTTTAAAAGACACCGAATTTTAAGAATGAATACAGCAGCACAAATCTACGAGCCGTAGAACGTGAGAAGGTCGTGCGCGCGCACGCAAGCGCCGCGCACGCGTACGTGTGACCTTGTTTTTGTTGATGTTTGACTGGATTGCGGCTGCGCGCGGCGCCGTACGTTGTCGGATGACGCGTTTTGTCAGGAGAACGACGGACAGAGAGAGAAAGAAGATAGGTGAAAAGTGAGCTCGGTGCAGGGGAGGGGCAGCAGTACCCTCGTAGCTCCTCCACACAGACGAAAACCAAACAAGCCTGCCCTAAAAACGACCCAAATCACAAGGATCGGTGATCGGACACCGCAACGGAATCGGACGGTTATTCGATTCAGAACCGTCCGACTCGACTCGGTTGGATTCGATTAGTCGCGCCGCTCCACCAGCCCAGAGGCCGCCGAAACAACCCCATCGCCATTATATGATCCACTTCCCAGCGTCGCTGCTGCCCTCCATGTGGGTGAGGGACCTGTGCGTGTCGGGCTATGGCGAGAAAAACAGTTAGCAGGAAAAGGAAAGCAGAGGAGCCCAAGGAACAACAGGTAAACAACAAATCTCTATACCTAACAAAAACAGCTTGCAGCCATATGCTAGCCTCTCGTGTTATATCAAACAACATCCATGAATCATAGGAAACAGAAACACAATCTCGAAATGTGACAGTTTGCAAACAGGAAAAGATTGCAGTCTAATGTTAGCACCAGTCTGCTGGCTAAAGGCTAATGGTGGGATTGTTAGTTGTTGACATTGATCTGGCGTTGGTGAGCTGGTTTGTTTAGTAATGTGTAATCATATCAGTTGTCTTGAACATTGAGTTTATGTGTTTTGTTTTAGTACGTCTTAATCCTGCACTAGATTACAGGATAATGATTCTCCAGCAAGAGCCAGACAGTATAAGCTGGTTAGTCGTCCAGTACGACTGAGATCTGCTGCACTTCTACGTTATTTTTCATTGTTAAGATGAGAAATATTAATAGCACAATAATTCTTGATATGAGACAAAACATGTTATACGCTAGTTTTAAACAACATTCATATATGGCCACTATAGTGTTCTTAACATATGTATCAATTTATTTCATTTTCTCTGTGATATTACATTGTCATCCTAAAATCCACCTTCCCTCAGATTTATAGATTTTATATAAATTAAACGTATTTCAAACAAAATAATACATGTAGCCTTAAAAAAACATCACTATGTCCTAACACAAGGAAGAGGTTGATTTTAGCTACTACTGTACTTTTTGTCAAAACTGTCAGATATTTATGAAAACATTTATAAAATCAGGCAGTATCACAGACCGCCTTCATCCTGGAGGTCTTCTTTCTATATTTCACCTGCTATGAGTTCAACAAGGTCATACAGGTGCAGGTGAATTTCTGTTATTGTGATGTTATTATTTATCATTTTGCTTGTATTTTTATGTAGATTCTATTACTACCACTAGGAAAACACCAAATGAGTATACAAGTGTGATAAGCAAAATATAGTTATTTTGTCAATACTGTATTATTTTTTTTGTTTCAGTATGGTGACAATTCAGTAAATGGGGTTTGAAATCACCACATAGTCCTAAATGATTGATTTATTGAAGTAAATGGTATTTATGTCAATATTTATAATGAATATCTGACACATTACTGTCGGTATTGAGTGATTGGCCAGTAAAAATGCACATATTATGGGAAAATAGAAGAAGCAAGATATTTCTTTGTCCTAGTACTCAAGAATCAGTGAGCAATATCTTATTATGGGCTTGTAGGTGAAGTAGATGTGTTAAATAGGATACACAGGACAAGAGAGAGTTCTTATATGGGGGAAGGTGGTCTTCAGTGCAACACACTGCTTGAAAGATCACTTGCTTTCCTTATTTGGCTTCGTTGAAGGTTTATTTTGGATATCACGGGTCAGCTCTGGACGTATCCCTGTGTGACAGCTACATCTAAAAGAGCAAATCAATAAATACAATGCACTGATATCATAGGCCTCAACAATTGATGTTTGTAATAATAATGAGGCCTGACAATGGGAATAGTTCTGTATGTCTAGACTTTAAATATTCATCTCACTGTGTTTATTTAAATTTGCCAGTTAACATTTAGAAATAAATCATTAGTTATTAATTAATACACCAATTACTGTTATATTCTAATAACAACTTTATTATAGCTTTAAAAATGGATGTTTAGCTTGTTTGTTATTCTCAAACGCTGTGTTTGCAAACTTGTGCATTTATAAAGCCTAAAGCTTTCGTGCTTTCATGCAAAAGATTTCATGCTTCGATACTTTCTCATGTCACAGCGTAATATGCAGAGACCATCATTTGCAGGTTTATTCCCTCGAAATGTATGTTTGAGCATCCCGACCAGCACAACGCGGCATCAACCAATGGTGTGAGTTTGGAGGCGGGACTATAGAGACTATATCTCCCATGAGATTTTTTTTGGTAGTTTATTTATTTTTTACCATTTGAATGTTATTGCTGATCCTTGCAGGATCCTTCCCACAACCCTTGAGCATTATTTTCTCTGTGTGAGAAGGTGGTCGTGTATGGACTAAGATTGATCCTGACCTACTTGGCCGTTAGGATCTGGGTCAGTCAGATACGGCTGATGTCTACTGGCCTGGAGGGGGATTGGAAGCGCTTTACTGGAGTAGAGATACATCAGTGTTTATGACTAGGAGTGTGTTACTCTCGCTCTGGACAGATGATGTAATTTCAGCAAGAATTGTTTATATGGGTGTTGATGTTTTGATTATAAGCATGATAATGTCAGTTCTGTTTAGTGAGAATAAGCATTAAAATGAATGAGTCTCAGTCTCTCACACAGATTTTTGGGCCCACAGGAGCTGATATACTTCAAGCCGTTGGTTTTACTCGACCGTGCCATGGTTATATTTGATTTGTCGATGCTCGCTGGGAGCACAGAATCGTTTTGTCTGCCAGCTGGCGTTAGCATCAGATGGATGCCCTCACTTTTGTTGTTTGGCAGTTGTGCCATAATTTATTGTGTTTGATTGTATAGAAGGTTGTTAGCAGGGTGAGGTGATGAATTTGCAATGCCACCAGGTGTTTTTCTTCAAATGCAAGCTGTTTTTAAAAGTGCCTACACAGTGCTGGATTGCAAGGAAGCCACCTAAAACCAGATGTCCTGTGAGATTGTGTTCATAATTTAGGGTTTCTGTTTGAAAATGTTATATAATCAGTTTGGGAAAGAGATGTGCAATTCACTAACAAAGAACATTTTTGTGAAGTAAAATTAGGGTTTAAGTGGACAAACTCTTTCTCAAGTTTTATGGAAAGGATTCATTTAATGTTCACTTAAAGTTATTCTTTTAAACACACATTAATAATTTTTTAGAAAACTTCCAAAGTAATATCTGTTTTCATGCTGTGCAGTATGTTGTTGCGATGCTTTAATTTATTTGTACCATTTAAAGTTGCTAATTAGATTTTTTTTTTTTTTTTTTTTAAGTGTTTTATTTTTAAATTATTTAAACAAAGTATAAACATTTTTACTCAGTGCATTAATGGGCATTAAAAAAAGTGTCTCTTGAAAAAATATTGGAATTTTTATCAAATATCAGTTTTGTATGTTATTGTTAATTTTATTTATTTATTATTTTATTTGTTTGTAAAACTAATATTCGAGGGGTGAGAACCAGAAGGGCGAATTTTTCATTTTTGGTGAAATGGGGATATATACATCAAACGAAACCTCTTAATGAGCTTTTTCTACTGGCAAAAGTACTATCATCCATGAGTGTACAAATACGGCTGCAACAAACGATTATTTTGATAATCGATTAATCTAACGATTATTAGAACGATTAATCGACTAATCGTCGATTATTTCACTGATTAATCAGTAGACTTTGTTTGATTATTCAGCTTTTGCAACTAGTTAAAATATTAAGTTACACATATTCTAACGTAAATAAAGGTCACTTCAGCTTTAGAAAAGCATATTATGTAATTACAATTAATTGGTAACACTTTACAATAAGGTTCATTAGTTAACATTAGTTAACATGAACTAAGAATGAACAATACTTCTACAGCATTTGTTAATCTTAGTTAATGTTAATTTCAGCATTTACTAATGCATTATTAAAATCACAAGTTGTGTTTTTTAACATAAATGAACTAACATGAACAAACAATGAACTGTATTTTTGTTAACCAACATTAACAAAGATTAATAGTTAAATGTAATAAATGCATTGTTCCTTGATGTTAATTAATACATTACTGTTAACAAATTATACCTTATTGTAAAGTGTTACCAATTCATTATACAAATAGATGTATTTGGCACAAAATGAGATGACAGACAGAGACACTCTCTCACCATTTAATTAGCTATATGGAAAAGTAACTGAAGGACGCATCTTTCACATTCTGCCTAACATCTCCTTTTGTAAGTCATATAGATAAGAAACAAAATAAAGGTAAGTGATAAGACACTTTGGATAAACTATTTTATTCACAACATAATGTCTTAAAATACCTTATAGGGTTATGACAACCAAAACAGTCCTGAGCTAGATCAAGCTTTGATCTCTGTAAACCAAACTGTCACTTTAATTAAATTATTTTTTTTTCCCACTAATACAAATATTTTATCATTAGCTAGCTTCACACTGGAGAGTTGCGTTACAGAAAATCAAGTTTTAATTCTAACTGAAAGCGACACTGACTCTGGTTTTTCATGTTTAATACGGTAAAGCTGCTTGAATTAAAGTTATCTATTGCATAAAGTAGTATATAAATAAACATGATGTGACCGGACTTCACTGGAGTAACGTTACGTTACTGAACAGCAGAGCTCATGCAAACATCCACATCGTTGTAATCAGATGCATTTTTAACTGCTGCTTTCACACTGCTGCCAGTTTTTGTTGTGTTTATTTCGTTACTGAGAGGAAAGCGCGCAATATATATTTACATATTCATCAAAACGCCGCTCAAGTTCTGATGCATTTCCTCTGAAGCGCTATGTCTGTCTTCTTCTCCTAAACTGCATACAGGAGAGCTGAATTACAGTCTTGCGCTACAGCGCCGCACTGGTTAAACCGCAGTATTGCAGGCTCCTACATGAGGTCATATGAGATCAAACGATTACTCGACAACAAAAATATTTGTCGACAATTTTTTATTGTCGACGTTGTCGATAATGTCGACTAATCGTTTCAGCCCTATGTACAAATTTGTATTATAAACAATTGAAATCAGAACACAAAGTCAGATCAAACTGTGGTAGAATTTTTGTTTTGGCTCTCCTGTAAAGTTGGTGAAATGTCACTTACGCCCTTCTGGTTCTCACCCCTCGAATTGTTAAGTTGTTAGATACAATCACTGAAGTATTGTTATTAAGTTTATTTTAAGACAATTTTATATTATTGTAGAGTTGTAATGCTGATATGGCCCAAATGATTGATTGATAGATAGATAGATAGATAGATAGATAGATAGATAGATAGATAGATAGATAGATAGATAATTATCAGGTACAGGCAGTAAATGCTATTACACTTTGTTGAAAGTATTTGCATTTCTTTAAAATGGTATGCAATTAAATCTTGTATGATAAAGAACATTTATGAAAGTACCTTGTTTTCGTTTAGATTTTTTTATATGGTCGTCTCACTCCTTCTTGTCCCTCTGTCAGTTTGACTGGTGTCAGTCTGCGATCAAGCGTGCCCGCGTGTCCAGCTCAGCGCGTCATGCCCAGCCCTGGTGGCAGAGCCGGTGGTCGGTGGTGTGCTCTGTGAGAGGAAGGGAGTTCCGCCCGCAGCAGCAGCATGAGTGGAGCTTCCAGCGGAGTCTGCGCGGATTTGCTGCCGGACGCATCCCAGGAATCCTCAGAGAAAGAGAGTTCTCCCTCGGCCGCCTTAATAAGGTGTTCGCTTCCCAGTGGCTCAACCACAGGCAGGTGGTGTGTGGGACCAAATGCAACACGGTGAGTTGGTTTCTGATTAGTACTTCAGCATGAAATTGTATTAATGCCGTATTTATTACTGATCTTTGTGTCATTTAATTCTTTAAAATATTTAAGTTTACTGTCAAAATAAATGAGAATATTATTTTGAGATTATATTTTTGCTCAGTTTTCTGCTTTCACCCCACACATGAACAGGATGCAAGTTACATTTATTCTTTGTATTTACTTAACTTTTTTTTTTTTTTTTTTTTTTTTATAAATAAACCACATTTAATTCTCCTGAGACACTTTTATGATATTCTGCATATGAGTAGGGTAAATACATATTTAAAGATTGGGTTATGGTGCAAAAGAAAATTTCCAAGAGAAACAGTAAAGGGAAGTAGACCTACCAGCAGAGTTAATTATAGTTAACTAAAACCATTTAAAAAAATTTCATTAAAAGACATTTGTCAAAATAAAATAAATTAAACCTATTATATTTGGCCATGGAAATTTTTTTTACTTGAAATAAAATGAAATATTAAAAAACAATTCAATTATGATGCCAGTGCTGTTTAGTGGGGAAAAAGCTTTGAAATAAATGAGTCATGTTTCATGTTTCTTTAGTTGAACTTGATGTACTAAAATAAACTGAAGCTTAAAATAAAATGTAATATTACATTAAAAAAATATTAGCATCTCAGTGATACTGAAATAACACACTAGTGCACAAAAAGTTTAACGCACGTCACCCTACAGGAATATTCCATGTTAGAAAAACTATTGACAGCTACTGTGTATAATAATGTCAACTCATACATTGAAGCTGTTAATAGAGTCTAACTTGTATTAAATATTCCTTTAAATGTATAGTTCACCCAAAGATTAAAATTGTCATCTAAATTATGCTTTTCCTTATAACAAAAAAGAAAGGCGACTGTCAGCAACAACAAAAGTTGTCTGAACGTGCGCTATATGCTTCTAACACTTCACACAAGCTGTGTGAAGTAGATCTATATTAATTATTATATTAGTTGCAATTCTCTTTTAGATGACTTTACTAATCTTGTTTTTCTTTATGATTTCTTAGCTATTTGTGGTGGACGTCCTCTCAGGACAGATAACCAGGATACCCATGCTGAAAGACAGAGAGGGAAGGGCAGAGGTTTCCCAGGGTTTGAGTGGAGTGGGAGGCAATTTCCACTTCCACAATCCAGGATCAGTCGGCGGTCTAGATGTCCAGCAGGGATGTGGCATCCACGCCATTGAGCTGAACCCCTCTCGTACATTGTTGGCCACTGGAGGAGACAACCCCAACAGCCTGGCAGTGTACAGACTTCCCACACTTGACCCTGTCTGCGTTGGGGATGTGAGTCTGGCCTTTGCTTTCTTTCTAGTTGTGCAAGTACTGTAAATGTCAAGCGGTTTAGTGGCTTCAGCCTTTGGCTTCAAAGGGCTCAAGTGCTCTTAGTGGCTAGCTTTGGCTAACACAATGAAAACAATTCTGGTATGCACTGATAAAGTAGACTCAAATTGGTTCTGTATTTCTGACAGGATGGACACAATGACTGGATATTCTCCATTGCATGGATCAGTGATACCATGGCAGTCTCAGGTAAGAAGCTTGCAGATCCAGTTTTGAGCAACACTTTACACTGTGTGCTAACACATTAAGTGCTAGTGTACATTTCAAGAAACCTGTCAAGAATTGCCAGTGTCATATTTCACCCCAAGAGCAGAGAGAAAAGAAATAGAAAGTAAGTTTTGTATAAAGAAAATGGGGCCCTGTTTAGGAACATTAAAGATATTTGAGATTATTTTTTATTACAGTTTAACACATCCCTGCCCCTATTTCTCAAAAAAAGTAATGTGAAAGTGACTCATACTTTGTTATATCATTTTTTCTAATAAATGCATATACATTATAGAAAATTCTAAATTTATTCTGATTTAAAGAAAAAAAAACGTGATTGTTTTCACTAGTGTAATACAGTAATGAGAATTACATTTTAAATTATTATAATGATTTTTTTTTCATTGTCATGAATATGTCAGTGCAAAAAAAAAACATTTTTTAATGCAAAAATGTAATTCTCATTACTGTATTAAACTAAGAAAAAAAACAAATATATATATATATACACACACACACACACACACACACACACACACACACACACACACACACACATATATATACATGCTGTGTATATATAAATTAAAAAAAATCTGATGCTTTAAATCAATTCCGATCACAACATTTCATGTCCATTCATTTATTTTTAAGAATTTGTGTAATTAGCAGGATAATGTTCAGTTTGGGGTTTATTTTGCGATTAATTATACATTATATCTAATGTGTTATACACAATCAGATGTTGTTCATGGTGTACAGATTCTACTGTTCAATTAAAGAAGAATGAATCTTTTATTCACTGGAGCAGGATCTCGTGACGGTTCCATGGGTCTGTGGGAGATATCAGAGGAGGTGCTGACTCAGGCCGAGAAGCGTCAGAATGTGGAAGGTGTTCCTTGTTACTCCCACATCTCTCACCGCGCTCTCAAGGACATCCCGAAAGAGTACACCCACCCCTACAACTGCAAAGTGCGCGCACTGGCCTTCAACAACAGCCATAAGGTTAGCCGCTGTCCTTGACTCATGTGACTGAAAACTGATTGCTTTGTGCGTTATTCAAGCTCACCGTTTCTCTGCTTTTATCTCATTCATCCATTAGGAGTTGGGTGCTGTTTCTTTAGATGGATATTTCCATCTGTGGAAGGCAGAAGACAACCTGTGCAAGGTACAATTACTACTATCAGCATTTTTTTTCTTATATTTTGTCAAGCTCAATATTTGTAGATTTTTACAATTGTCTAATGGGTGTTTTTCCCATGTAGGAGCTTTCTACCAAACTCCCTTACTGTAAGGAGAATGTGTGTCTGGCATACGGTCTGGACTGGTCTGTTTATGCAGTCGGTTCCCAGGCACACGTTTCCTTCCTTGATCCCCGGCAGTCATCGCAGAACATCAGATCCGTGAGCTCCAGGGAGCGTGGCAGTGGTATGTTTTGTTTTTGTTTTTTTTTCCACTTTAAAGATAGTTAAAAAGTTCTAATTTGCAAAACAAACTGGTGCTCAGTTTTGTGTGTTTAATTCTCTCTTAGGTATTCGCTCTGTGAGCTTCTATGAACACATAGTGACGGTAGGCACTGGCCAAGGTTCCCTGCTCTTCTACGATATCAGGGCCCAGCGTTTTCTGGATGGTCCATCCAGCTCACCCGGCGGGTACCGGAATCGCACACCAGAGGGCATCCTGAAACTCAACACCGGGAGAGGATGGCTGGTAAATTAGTCCATTTTCACCCTTTTTTGACCCAGGTTCTCTCTCTTGCATGTAGGGGTGTACGATAGATTTTGTTTGCGATTTATATCGTAATTTTTTTTAATGATATGCGATTTGACATTATCAAGTATATCGCAAAAACCAAACAAAACACGTCTACAGAGTGCACGCATACATTGTTATGAAGTCTTGTAGGTTAGACTCGTGTGCATGCGCATTTATAGTCTTTTAAAATACATTTAGAATGATCACAAAATTCAAGATGGGGGTCAGAAATGTATATATTTATATAATTTCATATAGTTAAACAATATCACCCGAAGAGTGCTGTTTTTTTTTCTCCAAAAATCAGCATGATATTGATTTTATACATCAATTCAATAAACAAGAAGTTAATATTAACAGACTTGCGTTTTAAACACCATAGTGCCTGTTTTTGCTCTGTTTTGCCAACAAAAATAATTCCAAGCACAGCCACAGGACTGTTGTGCGTCTCTGAGCAACATGACAGTGTTTCGCTCCTGAATGAATCATCTGTTTAAATGATTCGGTTCAATCGCAATGACTCACTTGTTAACAGTGACTTGCTGCCACCTACTGGCAGTTTTAATTTCACATTTAAAGTATCTTCTCCTTTTTAAAATAATTTTAAATATCAGTATTTAATGTTTTATGTCTAAAATATCAAAACATTATTTATGCATTTGTAACTGCAGGTTCAAGCATTCCATGTACCTCCGAGCTGCATTAAACAGTGTGTAAATATATCTAAATTCCACTTCAGCTGCGGCGTATGTGTTTCCTCTGCATTGCGAAGATGAATTTTGTTGATACTGATTTAATTTGCCTGATAACAGCCCGAATGTCTTATTATTCTAATTGACATCTGAAATGTCTTTTATAACTTTTGTTAATGGTATACCTTGTATAATTTATTCAGAGATGGCCATGAAAATAGCCATGGCATTAAAAAGTGAATAAATAAATAACTAATTGACTGATTAAATGTAAGAATTTAACTCAAAAGATGATGCTCACTATTAGAAAAAATGGCTTTATAAAGTTCAAAATTCCCCTAAAAGGTAACAATCAATGTAAACTTATTGGAAAAGATGAATTCTTTCATCTTTTCAACTGCTGTGAACTGACCACCACACAGAATATGAAGAATATCAAAAACTTTAGGAGTCAGTCTACGGTAGTCCTTAAGATATCAGCACAATAACACACTCCGCAAAATATCATCTAATTATCCTTATCGATAAAATCCAAGAAAATATCGAGATATCTTTTTTCAATATCGCACACCCCTACTTGCATGCTGAAACTTTACATATTGATGAGACCTTGAGCAATATATGTAACTGATCTTAGCATTATAGCACTTTATAAATATATACAAATGATTTATTTTGAATTCTATTTTATTTACACAGCCATTCAGAAGTCTCTTATGCCTAGCAAGGCTGCATTTATTTGCTCAAAAGCACAGTAAAATTATAAAATATAATTACAATTTCAAATAACTGTGTTCTATAGTAAAATGTAATTTATTTGTGTGAACTTTCAGCAGCCATTACTCCAGTCTTCAGTGTTACATGATCCTTCAAAAATCATTGTAATGTGGTGATTTGGTGCTGAAGAAACACTTATTATTTTCAAAGTTAAAAACAATGCAAATAATCTTTTTAACATAATCTTTTCTGTCACCTTTCAATCAAACTAATGCATCATTTCTGAATAAAAGTATTAATTGAATAGTGGTTTATATTCATTATAATTCTGTTTTAAACTCAATCTGACACTCAAACAAAAACTTGATTATGCTCATTTGATGTACATGTAGTATTGCTATGTTTCTTTTCCTGTATACACCCCAGCTACCTCATTTTTGCCATGAAATCTTTGGACAGGCTTTTGCATTAATTAGTCTATATATAAGCTCTTTTACAAAGTGCTTACTCTAACACTCGGTTGCCTGCAGCATCACTCTCTGCTTACCATATGGAAGTTCATTAAGCAGAAATGCTGTCTGCTGCATTAATCAGGAGTCCACACGGAAGTATAACTACTATTTGATTGGCTTAATTGACCCACTTAGGTTGCTGCCCTTTTGTTACAACTTTGAAGAATTTAACTATGTAAGGGATAGTGTACAGTCAGCCTATTCATTATCGCAAAATGAACAACTCCTCTGCACATTGGGGTTTTGATTTTCTTGTCTAGGGCTATTTTATGATAGTGAACAGCCGGCTGTACATTATCCTGCTTATTAGACATTATATACATATTATACACTACTATTCGAAAAATTGGAGTCAGTTAGATTTTTTTTTATAAAAAGTAATACTTTTCTTCAGAGAAGATGCAGAAGTGACAGTAAAGACATTTATAATGTTACAATAGATTTCTATTTCAAATAAATGCATTCATCAAAGAATCCTGTAAATATATATATATATATATATCACATTTTCCACACAAATATTATGTAGCACAACCGGTTTCAACATTGATAATAAGAAATGTTTCCACCAAATCAACATATTGGAATGATTTCTGAAGGATCATGTGACACTGAAGACTGAAGTAATGATGCTGAAAATTCAGCTTTGCCATTACAGAATAAAATTACATTTAAAATATATTACTATAGAAATTGTAATAATATATCATAATATTACTGTTTTTACTGTATTATACTATATTTTGACTGATGCTGAAATAAATGCAAAATCCAGTCAGGTTCTCTATCTTCATGTCTCCCACAGAATCACGACGAAACATGGAGAAGCTACTTTTCGGACGTCCGCTCCTTCCCGAACGCCGTATACACACACTGCTACGACGACTCCGGCACCAAACTCTTTGTGGCCGGGGGCCCCCTGTGTTCTGGCCTACACGGAAACTACGCTGGCCTCTGGAGCTAGCCTCCATCATCCCTCCATTTCGCTCTCACGTACCATGTGCTTACAGGCCATCTTCCATTTTTCTCCTCACTCTTTTTCACTTCCGGTTTAGCTTCTATCCAAGATCATCCTCGATTTCTCAAAGGACTCAGGAGCATAGATGTGATTCTCAACCGTTTTCGTGCTTGGTCTTATGTCTTTCAATTTTCATTTGCCTGTTGTACTCCTGAATTTACATGTGTTTTGGTGTGTGTGTGTGTGTGTGTGTGTGTGTGGAGGAAAAAGGCATAGAAAAAGAAAAGGCGTGACCAACACTGATGCCTGATCTTCAGGAGGAGTCCAGAAAGGACGAAGGAGGTTTTTTCCTCTGTGCATCGGCTTCCTGAACCTTTGAGAACTGTGGGATAGTGTAAAATATATGAAAATATTTAAGTCTCTCTGGGCATTATGCGCTTTTTTTTTTGTTTTGTTTTTTTTTGCTGGTTTTGCTTCTTTTTCTTTCTCTTTTTTGGCGTTCTGAGTTTGTTTTGCTGTGTGTTTTTCAAAGACCTGCCGATCAGCTCCTTTTCTTGGCTCGCAGTGGACTGATATGACATTGTAGATCCTGAAAAGGCTGAGAATCGGTATTCAAAGATGAATCTTGGTGAAATGAATGGACAGCCTAACCTGTAACCTCACTGTGGACACTGAGGTCAAGACTGCAGTTATATGAAGAGCATGGAGTGAACATGGACACGAGTCAGATAGCGGTCAATGAAGACTCACCCGCTGTTTTTCTTTTTCCCCTTCTTTTTTCCAAAATAATGGCAGGGAGAGACAATTGTAAGAAATCACAGATACCATTTGTGTTCTGTTTGAGGTATCTTGAAGAATGCCTATTTTTATTGCTGATTCTGTACTAACACACGCATACGCTCGCATCAAGATTGCAATTTTCCCTCTGTGACATTTAGACGTTTTATTTATTTTGTATTGTTGCCGTCACTAGCACTCATGACGTTCAGGTACAATCATATTTGTTAGGATTTTTGCTTCTCATCTTCTCTGCTTAAAGGCAGGGCAGTGTTGTGTGACATTGTTGCCTTTTCAGAGTCTTTCTGTGAAAGACTGTTGCAGATTTAATTTGTTTAGGCTTTTTCTTTTCTTTTGTCTTTTTACATGATAATCTTCATGGAATTGTCACAAAATTGCTAGAACAATGAACACCGTAACAGGCATATATTAAGCAGAAATTACCCGTCACTTTTAAAATGTATTTTATATATAAATGTACATGTATACATATTTGGAAACTAATAGAGGGAGACTACAATTTATGTAAATGTCAGAGGATATATGTGCGTGTGTGTGAGTGAACTAATCTGTCATTATTTTGGTGGTGCCCTTTTTTATACTCACTTCCTGAATGTTTTTACAGATTACAAGTGTAAAGATATTGTACAATATCAAAACAAAACAAAAGAACAGCAACATGAGACATTCTTCAAAAAGAAAATGAATAAAAGTTTATTGATGTATTTTTCTTCCATTCTGGCTTTGCATCACGACTTTTTTTTAATACTCAATACTTCTGCTGATATTTAAAGCTTTTCGTTTTAATTTATGATCCATGTTGAACATTATATGATGAATTGTGACAGTTCACTGGGCGACAGAAAATGTTTTTGGTCATTACCTGAGTGACACCGCACTGTATTGATTTATTTAACCGCTGGAGGCGCACTTCGTGTTATGATTATAAGCATTGGCGTATCATCTGTAGGGAGAAATAATACATGCACTTCAATACAATAAATCCTCATTTAACGTAACGTATAGAAGACGGCCAACTTTTCAATTAAATTCAAGAAGCATGAAAATTTTATACAGAAAAGAAGTGAATGAGTGAGTTATGACAAAATTTCCCTGTAAGACTGTATACAATTTATTATTTGTATTTTGATTTATTTTTATGCTGTTAAATTATGTTTTTGTATGACTTACTGTGTACGTGCGCGCGCGCTTGTGAATGTGCGGGAGCGCGCCTGTGGATCTGCATGGAGAGAAGCGGCAGCGGCGCGGTGACGGTCACGTGACGGAGTCTGCTGCTGGCTGAGTGAAGCGTGTTAGCAGGTAATAAAAAAACAAATCTGTCTTTCAGACTCTAACTGGGCTTTGTTTATCAAGTGTTGCGTGATTAATATTTTCATTGCTTTGACATTGATCTGTTTTAATCCGTCGCTGCATGTTTTTCGAGGTTATGTTGTCTTTTGTATGGCTTTGTTTTGCCCCCTCAGTTTAGCTTATTCGGCTTTAGCTCTGCTGTGAGACCGTTTGCCTCAAACATCCCTTTACAACAAGCCCGCATCACTGTTAAACCAGTTTTTCGTCCATTAAAAAGGTCATATTGATATAAATCTTGGTGTTTAAATGTTCTTGAGGGTTTAAATGTTATGAACAAGGACGCCGGGCGGTCGTGAGTTAGCCAGCTAAGCTACAACAATTGGGGAGAGGAAATGACATTAGAGATCATGGACAAAGGAGAGCAGAGACTATGCGCTTATGCTTTTCACAAACTCTGTTTTTACACATTCGTGGGGTTTTAAAACCACCATATGTAACTTGAATGTTTCCAAGCATCTCTAATGAATCTATAAAGATAAACGAGGATGCTGACTCCGGTCCTCGGTCTAAATTCCCTTTGTTTGAGCCATCACATATTTTGTTTAATTTTGTTATATTTATGAATGTAGTTTGTTTTTTTAGCATGGAGAACATTTTTTATCGAAACTCAGAAGGCAAACAAAGTCGTTTGAGCTTATGTTTTTAATTATGGTCATTTGTTTAAAGTTTTCTAATGTGATGGAGTTTTGGTTATGAATGTCTTGACTTTTTTTTTTTTTTTTTTTTGCAGTAGTTTATAATTTTTCATTTTTATAATTTTATTAATCTTTAAAACAAAGTAAAAATGTTTTCTGTTTTAATGATAAAGCCAATTATTTGACTGATATTTGGCGAATTTGAGATTATTGACATTGATTATTGGCCGATGTTTATAACTTACTCACTTGAGAAGTGGTTGTTTGCTCTTTTTTTATTATTAAGTTCATAACTTTGCTATTTCATAATGCACATTTTCTGTTTTCAACATTTTGGTGTATTTTTGGTAAATGCTGTCAAAATTCAAGTTTTTGCATCTCATTTGCACAGTTAATGTAAATTGCTTCATCTTCCTAAACATGTGTTGTAGTTGTTCTCTGGTTAGTACATTAAGCTCCCTGTTCATAATCAATGATAAAACTTATTGTAATTCTTATTTTATTTTTTGGTGTATTTCTCAGTCCACATCTCTAAGTGTGCTTTATACACACGTTATCTGTAAATTCAAGGACACTATGGGTGGTCTGCTGACCAAGAGAAAAAGCCTTGTTTTTCCATTTTGTAAGGATCTCAGAAATGTCCCCACATGAGTCCATTGTCAGCTGGTCGAATCACTTTCATGGGTTGTTTTGCTTACTGTCATCATTAAATCGTTTGTGACCAGCAGCGCTTGCACAGCCAGACTCAACCCAGTAAGATCTTCATGATGTATATTGCAAGCTGGGAATTTTTGCCAGATATTATCTGATGATCTCCATACGTCAGAATCTAGTTGGGCGTTTGCTGTGTGACTGTCGAATGGTTAAACATGCACAATAAGATCTCTTCTAACAGCCAAGAAAAGCTCACTGTATTCATCACAGATGTTATGTGTGTTGCCTTGTCTTCTGTGCGAGCAGTAACAC
Organism: Acrossocheilus fasciatus; assembly: GCA_036784905.1. Classification (NCBI taxonomy): domain Eukaryota; kingdom Metazoa; phylum Chordata; class Actinopteri; order Cypriniformes; family Cyprinidae; genus Acrossocheilus; species Acrossocheilus fasciatus. The sequence goes on from CM071958.1 coordinate 8,207,466, forward strand.
TTGCTGATGTTTTAGTCTTAGTTTAGTTTCTTCACAAGATGAGGATTTAATTTGGTGGAAAATCATCCAAGAAGGTTTTTTAAAGGAGTAGTTCACCCCAAAATGAAAATTCTGTTATTTATTCACTCCCATGTCATTCTAAACCTTTTTGACTGATAAGATATACATTTTTTTAAACACAAAAGCAGACATCTGCACTTTTCCTTACAATGAAAGTGAATGGGGACGGTGGCTGTCTAGATCTAAAATTACCGTATATATTTAAAAATCAGTTCATACCACTCATGCCCTAAGTTACAAATCTTTCAGAGCCAAATTGCAATGCTTTGTGTGAGAAACAGACCAAATGTTAAATTATTTCTGTTATTTAAACCCAATCGGTATCTAGGATTTTTGATTTGTTTTGAAAAACTATTGATCTCCTACAGTATGCTCACAACACCGAACAAAGCCAAAATAGAATGTAAGTTTTTAAATTCTTACTTCTGACACATAGGACAAACAGCTAACAAAAAATACTGTTCCCTAAAATGCAAAATTTGATATTACAACAAGAATGGGCTTGAATAGGCTTGGATTTAGACCTGGTCTAATGTGAAGTGCATATGCTTGCAGTCTCCCTGACTACATTTGAAAAAAAAATTTTTTTATTATTATTTATGTCTGTCTGTCTGTATATCTATATGTATATGTATGTATGTTCTTTATTATTATTATTAATAATAATAATAATAAATATATTACTTTCTGGTTATTTCATATTTGATGCTAAATTAAATATATCTAAACATTCATTTTGGGTGAACTATACACAATAGATTTCTATACACAGAGATTTCAGGGCTTAACTATAAGAACTGATGTTTTTATTTTATTAATCAGAATGCTCACTACTTAATTTAATAAATGTTTTACAAATAATGCTTTATATTAGTTAAGCAGCGGCTAGTAGTTTTTAACAGTGTGAAATGTGAAAATTCATAGGTATCTAAGAGTTTAGTGTCATGACAACCTTATTTTAATACAAGGTTGCAGGGGTCAAAGTAAAAATGTTTTTTTTATTTGTTTATATTTTGAGGCCAGTGGATACTTTGTCAGGGCAAGTAAAAATCTGAAACACTGGTTTGACTGGACAAATAGAAATAATCCTTAGTGTTTAACCCTGGATTTGACATTAAATTTTAGCCGTATACTCACACAGAGCTATTGTATGGCTTCAGAAGTCCTGGAATATAGAGCATGAATCATATGGACTACTTGTATGGTGCTTTTTTTTTTTCTTTCTTTTTTTTTCTAGCTGGACAGGTTATATGGCAAGATTACTGGGAAAAGATTTAAAGATGGAAGATTTTGCAGGTTTTGAAATGACTTGACTTGAGTCATTGATGACAGAATATTAATTTTAAGGTGAACTATCCCTTTGATATTTCCTTGTTTCAACATCTGAAGTTGTTGTGGAAATGTGCTTTTCGTGGGTAATAAAAAGGTCACCAGCAGGCCTCACAGATTCTGCCACCTTAAACAGAAAATTAGTGATATAAACATTGGATAGCGAAATAGCAGGATGTTTTTATCATCATTCAAACATTCCTCCATGTTCTTGTATCTGAGGACTATGTTGTCATTTTGTATGCATGAGGAATGGCTATGTGATGTGATCTGAGTGTGAGCATTTTAGAAGGCTAGCTGTGAAGTGTTAGCAGACACCAGTGTGGTCTCGTAGCGTGGTCTTCATTTCAGCAGTGCTCGGATAAGCTTGATTGTTTTTTCTACAAGGGTTTCTGGCGGTCAGAGTATTGCTCAATCTTGCCCAACTGGGTTTAGGAGAAAGGAAATCCGATACGGCCCCTGTGTGTTTGCCTGAAGCTGCGCGGGACACTGAAGGGAAGATCTGCAGAAAACGTCAGCCAGCTCGCTTGAACAAAACTCGTCTGGTGTCTGCAAATATTTGGACTAGAAACTAGGACATGGAAGCTGTTTCTGAATAATAACCACTTCCTGTTTTTGGCCTTGTTTTTCTTCCAGATTTTTCTGTTTTGTACATACATTGTTTTGTATATACTGTATATGATGACCTCGGTGGGCGTCGAACGAGCCCGGGGCACTCGGGACAAAGCGCTGCCCACTACCACACAGACCACACAACCACAGAAACAGCTTCAGGTGAGTAAACAACAACAACAACAACGGAAACGTACGCCATGTTAGGAATAACATACATCCATGTTTTTTCTGCAGTATAATCGTAATCTGCTGGGTGCTTTATACCAGAATGCAATAGGCCTGACTTGACCTTCTAATTTCTTTAGGGGGAGTTTACATAAGACACTTTTGCATGAAAAACAGATAGAGCAGATTGCTGGGATGTTAAGCCTCAATTGTAAATTGAACTGTTTTTAAAGTAAATCTTAAAGGGATGGTCCACCCAAAAATTTAATTGTCATCATTTACTCCCCCTCATGCCATTTCAATCGTGTATGCATTTCTCTCTTCTGTGGAAAAAATATATTTTCAAGAATGTTGTTGACTTCCATTGACTTTTTTTGTCCTTTATATGGAAGTCAGTGATATTCGAAACTGTCATACAGGTCCGGAACGACATGAGAGGGAGTAAATTATGGCAGTTTGCATTATTAGACTGGTTATCCCTATAATATAATACTTGTGATGGGATGCTCAAAAACGGAGAGAAATGAATGTGTTTGGCTTTAAAGAGGAAGAATATTTACCTTATTTTTACAGTAACAGTCTGCTTTTTTTCTACATGAGATGTCTAAATTTTTATTTCACAGATAATAACTGGACTCTACTTGCTGAATAAAACATGCAGTGTAATGAGGTCATGTGACAAAGTATCATTTAAAGACATTTATTGTTACTTAATGCATACTTTTATGTCTAACAAAGTGGAAGGCTGTGTACAGTATATACTGTGTAGTAGGCTTGTCGCCAAACACACTCGCAGTGGACCATGTCTGCTTCAGCTTGTGTAATATGTCTTGGCCATGAATCTGGAATGCTCAATCAATTCCCTTTTATTTTTTAATATTGATTCTTGGTCATTCTGATGTTCATAACTTATGCTTCCAATTACAGGCTACAGCCGAACAGATCCGACTGGCCCAGATGATCTATGACAAGAACGATGCAGATTTTGAGGATAAAGTGAAACAGGTATAAGAAGCTCCTTTCATTGAGTAAAATGATGTTTTAATTCCTCCCTTAACCTTAATGATGTCCATATTTGCTCACAGCTCATGGAGGTTACAGGGAAGAACCAAGACGATTGCATGGTTGCTCTTCACGACTGCAACGAGGATGTCAACAGAGCCATCAACTTCCTGCTTGAGGGAACTTCTGATGCGGTAAAAATCCCATCTATCAGATGCACATGTGGTCTAGACTACTTAGTAGGCACTAAAACTCATGATGAGTTTTTGAAAAATGGGAACTTTGTTTACTGAAAATGTCACTACCGTCAGCTGTTTTGTGGCAGGCCTTTAAAGGCAGAACAATGATTTGTCGGGCTTTTTATTTTTCTGCATGTTTTGTTTCTTTTTTTTTTTTTTAGCTGAATGATGAACATACCACAGTACTTAATGTCCAGATTCATGTGTGATTGCTAATCTACTTCACACATAAAGCATCTGTGACTATTGTTGTGGTGAAATTTGAGAGGCCCCTGCTTATAGACTAGGATTTGTTTGAATGATTTCTGGGAATGAAACTCTAAAATAGAAAGTGGGTCGCTTCTGTAGTGTTGACCAGAAGGTAATCCTGTGTCATAACAGACCTCTGCCTGCACCCCAGTGCCATAATAATGCTCTTAAATGTCCTTCATCAGCAGTAATGATTCAACAACAATATGATAAGCAAACTTAAAAATCAGTTATGTAAAATGGTACTGCATTGACATCTGGCAACTCCTGTATGATTATTATCTTCTTTTAGTTTTTTTTGTTCATTCTGACTACCACTAATTCATCTCTCGGTCATCTGGCAGACCTCTTGGGAAACAGTGGGGAAAAAGAAAAGTCTTGGAAAGGATGCCACCTCCACAGAGAGTAAGGAAAACAAAGAGAACAGGGAGAAGAAAGAGAGGGAAAGCAGCAAGGGTCGTGGAGGAGCGAGCCGTCGTGGCAGAGGGACCAGTCGCAACCGGCCAGGTGAGTGTGTTGATGAGATTTTCTTGTGTTTACATAGCTGTTTTGTTTGTGTTCGGCAGCAATATTTAGACAGTATTTTGGTCTGTTTGTCTGTGTGTGAGTAGGTTTTAAATTTTAAAAGAGTTATGTGTTATTTTATTTTATTATATATATATATATATATATATATAGCGAGGGCTGAGGAGAATGGTGTGGACCCTGCTCCTGTTGAGAGAGGTGCTGACCGTGGCCGCAGGGGAAGAGGGAGAGGTGAGCCTGCACACACAGTGTTAACATTTCCCACACAGTCTTTTGCATCAATTATGCTTATTAGGGATGTGCAAAACTACAAAATTGATCTGTATTTTTCTGTATTAAGGCAAGCCCTGTGTGATTAGACTCATGTACACCAGACTACAATCAGATGTATTTTTTAGAGATTTATAGATATAGCTCTTTACTAGGGTGACTGGCATACATTCATCAATTACATTTTGTTACACAAAATGACCACAGTCCTTAAACTCTGTTACTCATAGAAGGTGATTTGAAGTTTCGAAAGCGGTGCTTTGATGTCTATAGCAGTGTTGGTTTAAAGGGGATGAATTTCTGAGAGTGGGTTTTACCCCCCTAACGGCCTGACAGTTATAGCAGCTATACACTGTCAGCAGTGCATTAAAACCTTCTGTGAGAAGTTGCATCTCCCTTTTTGAAGTGGAATTGAAAAATCTAGCCGATGGACATTTAGGATGTTTGACCATCCTGACTCATCCCTAGTGTTTATGAGTTTGTTTTTTGTTCAGTGTCTGGAGGTAGAGGCAGAGGTCGGGCTCCGGTTACCAGCAGGTTTACAGCACAAGGGATGGGGTGGGTATCAGTCAAATTGTATTTTAACCTAGAATAATTCGCATTATCATACAGCAGCCACCTAACATCCTGTCTTGCACACTGTGTATCCTCCTGCAGAACCTTTAACCCTGCAGACTACACCACAGACAGTGGGACGTCAAATTCGCACACTGATGTCTGGGAGACGGGGGCCAATGACACTACAGATGGGACAGGTAAGAGGCCTCTATTGCACAGAACTTATTTTCCAATCCTTAGGCCCACTCTCATCTCTCTTTCTTTGATACACTCTGTTCAGTGGCATGGCAGAACACTTTGGACGAGTGGGCAGCTGAAGACTGGAGTGAAGATGTGAGTGTGAGTCATGCGCTATAATTAACCTCCTATGCATTATGGGATTTACAGAGCTTGAAATTAATAAGCCTGAAAAGACATGGTATATGTGCTGTCCAGAAATGTTAAAGGTTATCATGTAGACAATTAGTGATGTTAAATATTTTTTTTATTGTTTTTTATAAGTTTATAATAATAAGTTTATAAATTTTTATATATATATACATACACACATGTATGTCTTTTTATCATATTTGTGTTATATAATATATTTATAATTCTCTAATATATATTCTCTAAGTATGGAAATTATGTAACTTTTTATATTTTATGAAAACTTATATATGTAAATTAAATATTTTATACATGTATTATATAATTATTGTTATATTGCTATTTTTATATAATATTTATATATTGCTTGTGTAATTGTAATCTCTTTCATAATATCTCTCATCTTTTGTAGAAATATTTTTTTTCACATTTTACTGCTACAAAAATAAAAGTACTAACTGGCCCTATCTTATATCCAAAGCTCTCTGAGACCAAAGTGTTCACTTCCTCCTGTGCACCTCCAACTGAGAACCACATCACACCTGGCCAAAGGTAATAGTCAGAAATGAGGTTCTCATTTCATTCCAATCTTGTGACAATTACCGCATTTGGCTTACGTTTCTTTCACTGACTATTTAGTGTGTTTTGTTGTAGTCTGGATCTATCAACTCTGCTGCAGAAGCCTGTGGATCGTGAGGAGGTGGGAGGTCTGAAGGCCGTGGGCTCCTCTCAGGGGCTTGGCCACAGTCTGGTCTTCACCAACTCCCACCACCAGCCTGCTCGAAATGGAGGCACATCTGCTGGTTCCAACAGCTACACACACGCCACCCTGGTGAGACAATCCTCAGGCATGATTTATAGCATTTAGAAAATCGTTTTCCTAGAGGATGAATGACAGTAACTGGTAAACCTATGTTAAAGGAATAGCTCACTCAAAAATGAAAATTCTGTCATTAATCTGTGAATCACTTTAAGGGTGCTTGAGTCACAATTTTTATTTGTTTTACTTTCTAGTTAGTTATTTTAAGACTAGTTGTATTGTGGTATATTGTACAAACGCTCTAGAGCTGGTAGAGGTGAGATCTGATGGGTTCCCCCTCCTTTGTGTCTTTTTCCAGTCCTCTGTTTTGGGTTCTGGTTTTGGAGAGCTGGGCGGTCCAAAACTCGGGCAGACGGCCGGGCAGCAAATACTGGAACAGCTGAAGGGGCCTGGTCTTGGGCAGCTTACCTCCCAGCCCTCCAGCACAGGGACCAACTGCACCCCTGTAGGGGGGCTGGTGGGGACGGGTATGTCTGTCCCCTCCTCCTCCTCCTGGGACATCAAACCTCCTGGAACACAGAGTTCCGCTTCACTCCCCTCTCAATTCAGTCGTGAGTGTTACACTTGCTTGAACCAGAAACACAAACTTGTTCAGTCTTGCAAACACATGTTATGCATTAACACTTTTGACCTGTTCACACCAAAATCTGATGTTTCTACACAAAGAACTTTTAAAACAATTGAAACTATTACTTCCAATGAACTTCTTCAAACTGCATCTATTTTTTTTAATGACTTGATGCGAGTTCCTTTTCTGAATTTTTTGCACTGTAGGGGAGTTTCAGATGCAGCCAGAGCCATCTTTGGTGCTAAGCCAACTCGCCCAGCGACAGCAGGGCTCCCTGACCCACACGGGGCCTCTAGCCAGGCAGCCCAGCCCTCCCCCACTGAATGCCCCTTCGCCCGCCCCAGGCACACTGGAAGCCTTTCCAAAAGCGCCAGAACCTTCTCAGCACCGTGACGGGCCCTCGATGGCCCCCTCACAGGCAGCCGAATCTCAGGGCAGCAGCACACAGCAGCGGCAGATAAAGACTCAAAAGCGACGGATACCTCCCTCTTCAAAGGTGACTAGAGATTAAAAAAAGCATTGAGTTGGAAGGCTTTGCGAGATCTCTCGGTGAACCGTCTATTACAAACTACAGTTTCCGTACATGAAATGGCCTTCAAAAGCCGTTTTGCTTACATAATCTGTTTTATTTCTGGGTTCAGTTTTCAAGCAGAAAGAGTGTAGGGTGGGGCTTGATTTTATCCATCTGGAATTTATTGAATTGTGAAAAGAGGGTGTTACCAGAATAGAGGCGAGAGCAAGTTACAAAGACAGTTTACAGATTAATTGCTTTGACATCTGTTTATATATTTTTTGCCATTATGTTTCTTGCTTGCATTAATTATTAATTGAAAGTCAGTATCACTAAATCTTTAAATCGTCTTTTAATAAAAAAAAAAGTACTAACCCCAAACTTTTGAGCTGTAGTGTGTAAACCTTGTAATTGTTACAAAATATGCTTTTATTGTTTTCAGTATATGCTTCTTGTTTTAATGTGTATATTTGTACGCACCCAGATTCCCGCGTCTGCTGTAGAGATGCCCGGCTCAGCAGATGTGTCTGGTCTAAATGTGCAGTTTGGTGCTCTGGACTTTGGTTCAGAATCTGCCCTGCCGGACTTTGGCCAGTCGGAGAACTGCAACAGTGAACCCATAAGGGAGGCTGCAGTGGTTCCTCAGTCACAGAGCAGCCTTTACTCTAAACCAATCAGGTCAGTCAGTGGTAGAAATGGAAGTATTGAGAACAAAATGGTCTTGCTGATGTCTAAAATGAATTTAAGCGCTTTTTTTTTTTTTTTTTGAGCAGTGGACTTCATGTATTGCTTATTTTCCTAAATCTCTCAATGCATGTCTTTCAAACCAATGTTCTCTCTTTAGCTATAAAATCTCTCCATTTTGCATGCTAATACGTTTCCCATGATCTCCCCTGCAGTGAATCTCTGACCAGTCCGGTCCCTTTGCTGCTGCCTCTGGCCTCTTCTGACAGCATCTACCCCTCTCCCTCGGTACCTCTCCCCAGCCTCGCCCCCTCCCACACCACCCCCAGCTCGGCCACAGCCCCCTCGTCCTCTTCATCCTCCTCTTCCTCCTCCGCTGCATCATCGGCGGGTAACAGCTTTGACTGCGGCGTGGCTCCTCACTCAAGACTGACCTTCTCTCAGAGCAAGGAGCCTTCTGGACCTGTGACAGTGAGTACAGACAGAGAAACTAAACTATAGTTTTAGATGTTTTACAGCTACAGAGCTGTGAAAATTTAAAGTTGATTTCTCAGTTAAAGGGTTACATCAACCAAAAATAAAATGTTTCATAATTTACACTACTGTGGAGAGGTTTGGGGTTCTGAAAGATTTTTTTTAAATGTGATTTTTTTTTTTATTTTTTTTATTTTTTTTTTTATAAATGAATACTTTTATTCGGCAAGATTGCATTAAATTGTTAAAATTGCAAATAAAATCTGGTCTTTTCACATTTTCTACAAAAATACTAAGCGAAAATATTAAGCAGCACAACTGTTTTCAACATTGTTACTAAGAAAAAAAAATCTTTAGAACCAAGTCAGCATATTAGAATGATATCTGAAGGATCATTAAAACAGAAATCAGTGATTCAATACACTTTGTTTGCATCTCTGACAGAATGGTTTCAATGGTGCGAGGACCTCTGCTGCTTTAGACAGTAAGTCAAACTCCTCATTTTTACCCTTCTTTCTGTCATATGCATTCAAGATTTATTTGCTTTATTTTTGTAATATATGACATTTTATGCCTTCTCCATCAGCCACATCGAGTTCCTCCACTCCAAAACAAGAGTCTCCCTCTCTGGCCAGCAGCACAAGTGTTGCCCCGTCTGCCCCATCCTCACTGTTGCCCCCTTCCGTTGCACCACACAGCTCTGCTCTGCCCAGCCTGGCATCTGAGCTGTCCTCTGCCAGCTTACCTCCCCTCAGCAGGTGAGCGAGATGCTTATTTGTACCTTTTCTTTGTATTACACAGTTCTTTTTCTCAAATGTTAAGTGGGATACTTATATCTGTGACACTGCCTGTTTTTCCTGTAGTCATGTGAGCAGTGGCCATTCCTCTGTGTCAGCACTTTGCACCACATCTTCACTTACAGTGAGTTCTGTAGGATGCACACACACAGACACAAACACACGTACACTCTCTCTTCACCACCTCCGTCTGTATTTGTCCGCAGTATACCAGTGTGGACAGCGTGAACTCTCTCGCCCCCTCATCGATGGCGTTTTCCTCGCCGCCTGTGCCCGCTCTGTCCAGCAGCAGTGTTAACAGCTCAGTGAGTGGCAGCAACAGTCTGCACGTGTCTGGAGTTTTGGGCCATGGCACCAACGGTAGCACACCTTCCAGTGTCAGGACTGCCCCGCTACTGTCTTCCTCCAGCGGTGAGAGAGTGCACACATCAGTGTGTTATCACTTAATCATAACCAAGCATCACAATAGCATGTAGTATCATAATACCATTCATATCGTTTAGATGCGTTTCCTTATAGTAGGGCTGGTTTGTGGCTGTTCTGCCATGGTTTTAAATTCTTGATTCATTTGTTTCTTTAAAGCTTGCAAAAGAAAAAAAAAAAAAAAAAAAAAAAAATATATATATATATATATATATTTCATTCATGTGATGGCAAAGTCAAAAAATAGTTGCTACTTAATATTTTTGTAGATTTATTTATTTTTTTTTAGTAAATAGTTCAAAAGAGTAGCATTTATTTAAAAAATACATTTTTTGTAATATTATAGGTGTCTTATGTTACTTTTGATCAATTTACTGCATCCTCCTGAATAAAAGTATTAATTTCTTTTCTAAACTTGTTTATTGCGTACATATGATTTGAAGTACAGTTTTGATGCAATAGTGACTAGTAATAGTACATTTACATTTTGTGTATTTTATTTTACATGTAAAACAGTAGTAACAGTACCACATTTTGGAAAATATAAAAACCAGGATGCTAAAATAGTACTGCAGTATTCATCAAACATATAGACATTTGCAAACAAATGGACATAATTCTGTAATGATTCTCACAGTGACTTGTTGCAGGCATGTTAATAAACAACAAAAAAGGTGTTTATAATTTTCATATTTGCTTCCAGTCTTATCATTAGCTCCTGCATCCATTTGAGTTGAGGGGGAAATCTGCTATTCTTCATTCTCCAAAAACTCTTCCCTGTCTGTGTGCAGGTAAAGCTCCTCCTAATCTCTCTCAGGGGGTTCCTCCACTGCTGCCTAACCAGTACATCATGGGACCCGGAGGTCTGCTGCCTGCCTATCCGGTAAGCACCCTCATCCTCTTAAATCAAAACAGATCAGCTTTCAGTCCTCTGGGAAGTATTGTAGTTTATGTGGAATTTCAGGATTTTTGTGTGTTTGTTTGTTTTGGGTTGGGTGATTTCATGGTGTTGCTTTTATGGACTCTTGAATAGTGGTGTGTTAACTTGTGTGTGTGAATTGTAAAGAGTGTTTGATGTGTATTTCTTGTCATCAAGTCTGTGAATACTGAAATACTGCATATTGATTTCAGTAACATTTATAGTCTGTGAAGTGCTGAAAGTTCTCCTGTGTTGTATAGCAGATTTATGGCTATGAAGACCTCCACATGCTCCAATCCAGACTACCAATGGTGAGTCTGAGCCCATCAAATTCTCTTTAGTGCTGCTGCTGAGCTTCTTGCTTTTTCTTGATTTAGTTGACTGACATTGAGAGCAGAAAGGCAGATATAGATCTATGATACGAGACATAACTATGAACGATTACTTGCATTTGCAATATGAAAAAATTTGATTTTTTTCAACTGCAGAGGCTGCGATTACACTCTGTCACGTGACACTCGAGACTAAAGAGGTGTGTTCGACTTGAAGACCGATCAGTGTATGGCATCAAAGTACAGCGAGAGAAAGCATAAAGAGACGTCCGCTCTCTTATAGCTCTCACAGTACTTTGATGACACACACCGATAGGTCTAGCAGTGCTGCTTCAAGTACAGTGTTGCCAAGTCCATCATATATATAATATATTCTTTATTTGTTTATTTAAAGTCTGTCTAAAGTTAACAGACAGTGTTTAAAAAGTGCAATCCACATGTTTACTTTTATTACTGTGACTTTGGTAAAGCAACAGATTTGTTTTTATATTTCTGCAATCTACTTTAGTTTGTGTGATTTGTTACTGACATTCAAATTAATGTTTACACCAGGCTTATTTGTCAGTGCTTTATGTTGTCATAATTATTACATGCTTGCAAAGCTGGAAGTTCAACAAATCAGTCAATATACTACTGTGATTTGTAGTTGTCAAATAAAAATGTCATTCATGTCAATTCATGCATCACCTAATTTCATCATAACATATAGGCCTGGCCTACAGAAAAGAATATTTATGTTTAATCTATCTAATATTGTGTTGGTCATACTATACAATGATTTATTGCTTGTCTTTGTTGAATAATACAGAACATAAAGAGCTTTAAAAAATAATTGCATATTAAATCGCAATCGCAATTAGATTATTTTCCAAAATCGTTCAGCCCTAGATATGACTGCTGATATTCACACACATACAAGGATGTTGGTAGGAAACATTTTGAATGGGAGAGCTAACATCTGGCAATGGGCCAAGCATGTGCAGTTATCAGCTCAAAAAACCCAAAAACTAATCGGCCTGACCCAAGCTTGTTGCTATTATAATGTAATCACCTGATTATGGTTATTTGGTTTGATCATGAGCATTTGAGACAATATGATCATTCTAGATTCCCATCAATTTAAAATGGCCACCCAAATAAAAAAATATTTGTAGGGAATATAAGCAAATAAAATAAAAATGCAGAAATCAAATCTCTTCCTTTGTGTAAAATAATTTTTAAAATGATTAAAATCTAGTTTAAAGTTAAGAATTTAGGACTTTAGAGTATCTTGTGGTTGCAAAATTAATAGCACTTATATGTGTGTATATAATTCATGCAGTGTAATTATAATTAATATTAATAATATAATACATTAATATTATAATATACAGACAGAAAATCTGTTATTATAATAATAATATAACCAATTATATTACTACAATATTCAAGCTTTAATGGAAAGTTACGAACCTAATTTTTCAAGTTTATTGTCAATAAATGGCTGTGCGCGTGTAATAAATTTACTGTAAATAACATGAACAAAAATACAAATGATTGTGCTTAACGATTCAGTTTTATGACAGTTAATGGACAGCCCTAGTCTGGCCAAATGTTCACTCTTCAGTCGTCTTCTGATTCCTGCAGGATTACTATGGAATCACATTCCCAGGGCCGACTGCTACGCTGTCTGGCAGAGATGGGAGCCTCGCCAGCAACCCTTACTCAGGTACAACATTTGCTTATTAATGGTCTGTAAACTTTGATTCATAATGAAGAACATGACATCAGTATAGACAAAAGGAGAAATTAAAATGAGTGTATTTTTCTCCATTTAGGTGATGTCACAAAGTTTGGCAGAGGTGAATCCACCTCACCAGCGCCCTCTACCAGCCTGTCTGCTCACGCCCCACAGACGGCGCAGCCTCCACAGGCTCAGAGCCAAGGACAGAACCAGCCCCAGCCACAAGGCCACCACAACACACAACAACCCTTCCTAAACCCAGCCCTGCCCCCTGGATACAGCTACACAGGCCTTCCCTACTACCCCGGTGTACCCGGCGTGCCCAGTGCGTTCCAGTACGGCCCTACCATGTTCGTGCCCCCTGCTTCGGCCAAGCAGCACGGCATGGGACTGAGCAACCCAACAACACCATTCCAGCAGCCCAGCGGCTACGGTCAACACGCCTTTAGCTCAGGTTTGTGCAGATTAAACACAAATACAAATTCTCATGTATACTTTGTGCTCTTGAATATTCAAGTTGTTTTTTTTTTTTGTTTTTTTTGTATATTTTAAGGGTACGATGACCTGACGCAAGGCCCAGCAGGAGCTGAGTACAGTAAAGGTTACAGTAACTCTTCTCAAACACAGGCCAAATCTGCTGCCTCCGGCCCAGGGAAAGGTATGTACTTGCACTTCACTTCTTTTTTTTTTTTTTATTCTTATGTATAAATGTGTTCTTAAAATAAATGACATTACTTTGTGTCCCAGTTGTCTCTGTGACATCTAGCAATTCTGGGGTGCCAGACATCAGTGGAACTGTTTACAATAAAACGCAGGTACCTACATTTATTCATGTAATTGTTTTAAATATTTAATATTTTACATTTATATATGTATACTTGTATTGCAAAATATATAATTTATATATAGAATACTATTGTTGACTTTTACACATTTGATCATTTTAATTATTGTTAATTTTACTGATGTATTTTTTTTTTTTTTTTCCTGCAGCCGTTCGATAAGCAGGGTTTCCATGCTGGCACACCTCCTCCTTTCAATCTCCCCTCAGCTCTGGGTGGCACAGGACCGTTGACCCCTGGTGCTGCCCCTGGTTATGCTCCTGCTCCATTCCTGCACATTCTGCCGGCCCACCAGCAGCCCCATTCACAGCTGCTCCATCATCACCTCACCCAAGACGGACAAGTCAGTCCCTGTCTATTTTTTAGGCTTATTCACACCTCATAGTCTGCATGTTGAAATTTAAATAATTCATCTAAAAAGATTCCTTTATACAGAGGCTGAGTACCAAAAAGCAACAAGCTTAGAAAATATAAAATATTTTATACTTTTAATGCCATTTCAGTCGCGGTGAACACAACTTCACTGTCTTTAAGTATTATAATGCTGTGGATATGAATGCAAACACAAAAGTTGGCAAGAAAAATGGCAAGATTTCACACTTGTAAGCTCAGCTGTCTGGTGTGTTTTGTTCACGTAGGGTGGGCCAAGCCAGAGAAGCCAGTCAAGCACCATGCAGCAGAAGACCCAGGTCAACAAGTCCAACTATGGCAGCTCCCCTTACTGGGGCAACTGAGCGCGGTCCACAGCGCAGGTGCCGTCCCGCACACAATGACACGCCGATCAGAGCAGAGGGACGCCCGTACACACTACCATCATCCTCATCCTCCTCCCGCGTTCTCATCTCCCCTTTTCAAAGTTTTGGCTGTTGTATGTAAAGTATATTTATGTATGTATTTATACAGTATATATGTATTGGTAGGATATGAAATGTGGTTTTTCTGCATTTTGTTTTTGAAGGAAATTTTTTTTTTTTGTTCGTTTGTTTTTTTTTTCGTTGCTAACTGGCTAAGAGGATATGATGACAGAGAAGTGATGAGAACATAACAGAAGGGTGAATATACTTGAAGCAGAGCAAGCATCATGATTCGAACATGGGAGATTTTATTTGTATACATAACCCTGATAATGTATGTACATTACTGCTAAGCTTGATCACTTGATGGTGAAGCCTTTTTTTAACTTTTGTATTTTGCTCCTGTCCCACCCCCTTCACCTGTGAACTTTTTTTCTATTAAGGGGGAAATTTAATTTCAATGCTTAATTTTGTTCCCTCAGCACTTCATTTGTGACCCCCCCCCCCCCCCCCCCAACCACCAAATTGGCTAAACGGTAGCATTTTAGATCAGATTTCATTTTAACATTGGTTTTACCCTTGTTGTCAAAATAAAACTGTCCAGTTTACCGTTTCAGTCTGGTTATTCATGCAGTGTTTGCACACAAGCAGTAACATTGTTACTGCATTGTTCTTTTCAACTTTCTATTTGTCGAAAAATCCAATAAAAAAAGTGTCAGGGTTTCCACAAAAAATATTAACTGTTTCAAAAAACTGTTTTTTTTTTTTTTGCTTGACCAGCAGATCATGTTCTAATCAAGCATATTAGAATGATTTCTGAAGGATCATGTGATATTGAAGACTGGAGAAATGGCTGATGAAAATTCAGTTTTGCCATCACAGAATTAAATAGAATTTATATATTAAAATGGACAACACTTACATTTATTTGTAATATTTTACTGTTTTCGCTAGGCAGATGCACGAGTAGACTTTTTTTATTTTAGGTATTTAAGTTTGGCCCCTCTTCGACATTGCTTATCAATCACAGCCACTAACGTTAATGGGGCACCAGCAGTCCATAGCAACTTCCACATATCTCCGACTTCCTGTGTTGAAAACCAGGTAACAATATTTTTTCTAAGCTTCGACATTGTCACAGTTGTGAAATTAAACCACAATTATAACATCTCAACACGGCCTAACTTGGCCTTCATTAAAGAAAGCTAGTCGTAAAATGCCATCAAACTGAATCAAATATCCCAAGAATTCAAGATGTGAATTGGCCCTGTATGCGGTCACAAAAATAATCACAAAATAATACAGTTAAGCACTATCAGGTGCAAGAGCGGTTTTCTTGAATATCAACACGATAGTAAGTTTATTGAACTGCTGTATAAAATCTCAACAGTAAGTGACATTATCAACTTTGATGAAATAGCAAAAACAGTCAATGAAAATGGTTCCAAAGCAGAAAAGTCCTGCTTCCAAGTAAAACAGCTGTGTAGCTAGAGTGAATCAGCCTTCAATGAACCGAGTTTCTAATCAAGTGATTCAATGACCCATTCATCAAGACTCACTTGCATAGTTTAAAACGAAATTGCAGTTTGAATAAATCAGTTGTATGAAGGATTCAATGTCTTATTTGAAATCAATTTGATTATAAAGAATTGAACATGAAAGATTATACAATAAGATAAAAACACCCCCAGAATACATTTCTCTGCCATTGCCTAAATAGTGAATAATAAAGACCATTGTCGTGTCATAATTGTGTCAAGAATATCTGCTTGTTATTGTTCTGTCATGTTTAACATGTCCACCCTTAAAACCTTGAAAAAATCTAGGAACTCCAAAAAAATATATGTATACACAATGTGTTAAATAGAATATTCTGATAATTGAGTAAAATTGAATATTAGTTTATTAAAAGGCCAGTTGTTTATGCATTTTCTAATACCATTCAGAATATCTAGAGTAATTGGACACCACATGCATGATATCAGTTCACATTTACCATTATGGCAAGAGTTTAATGTCAATCTTTATAAAAAATTATGCATAACTACAAACAGCAAGAGAAACAATTTCATCAATTAGAAGCATTAAGGTAAATGTAGATGACAAGCTTCAGTCTTTTCATTGATGTCAAAGGGCTGCCATTTTATTAGCGCAAGGCACATAAACGAACCATGTTTCAGAAAGGTGCTTTGAGAATTACAGGAAATAAAGCAAGATTGTATGAAAGAAACAACACATGACAGCTCTCAATGCATTGCTTTTCTTGCACTCGGCTCACAAACATCTTGACCATGAGTCCAACACTTATAATTGAAACTAAAAATAAAAACTGTACAATTCTGAAAGTTCATAAGTTCATCAAGAAGGAATGAGTTTATTCATCCTCCTCAGCCTTCTTTCTCTTTTTTTTCTTTTTCTTCTCCACCTGTGTCACTTCAGCCTCCTCAGGCTCCGCCTCCACAGCATCAATCTTTCTCTTCTTTTTCTTCTTGGAAGGCGTAGCCTCATCAACACCATTCGTCAAGACCTCCTCGTCCTCCTCAGCTGCCTGCTTTTTCTTTTTCTTAGCGTCTCCGTTTTCCTGAAGAACAGAGGAAACCATCAACACCATGTATGAAATATCAAACAAACGTTACCATACGCTGAGACGATAATGTCCTGCTCACTTCAGTGATCAAACCCACAGAGTCGGGCCTGTCAATGGTCGGAGGAGCTTTGCTTTAAGCATGACAGATATAAGACTGGTCCACGAGAAGGTCCAGCCTCCAGTATAGTCACGCTACTTGTGCTAAAACGGGTTTTTAATCTTCTAGATGCCACATATAACCATTTTTTAAAAGACTAAAAAAGAGCCAATTTATACTGTTTAAAAAAAAATAAAAATTGTTTGTCTAGTTTTTTTTCCCCTCATAGTACTACACTTCATTTAAATCAATATATATATATATATATATATTTTAAAGTAACCAATTTGTTTCTTAATTTAAATAATTGATAGTTTTTTTTTTTTAAATATTAAAACGAAATTTTTAAAGCGTTTTTTTACACCGCTTTTCCTCTACAGACCTCTCCAGGCTGAAACCCCTGCGCTAAACACCACGTTACTCACATGTACCTCAGCTTCGCCATTGGCTTTTTCCTCGACATCTTCAGCTGTGGAAAGCGCTTCTAGCTTCCTCTTCTCACGCTTCCTTTTCTTCTTTTCTTTCTTCTCGAGCTTGCGCTTGATTTCAGCAGCTACCTCACTAGCCTGCGAGACAAAAAAAAAAAAAAAAAAAAAAAAAAAAGTGTTAGTGTATTTGCATTTGTACGAGCCTAGTAAGAGATGAACTCTATAATGCTGTGTCAGGCTCATTAAATCAGTTTTCCACCTCCACGTAGGAGTCAGGAGATAATAGTCATCACTCACAGCACTTCCTGAAACTACAGCAACGATGATTCCTAGTGAGAAACCTTCATAAACAGCACTTCAAAAAGGCATTATTACCAAGTATTAAAAGCCCTATTGAGCCTTAGGCAACAAGTCAATCCCAGAATACACTACCCCCCCCCCCCCCCCCCCCCAAAAAAACTTTAAATTTCACAGAAAAACGTAAACACAATGATAAGCATCTGTGCTTGGAATATTGATTGACAATATAAGTATTATCTTAGGCATGTTAACTTGGCAAGTTGTGACCATAAAATTTCAGTCACAAAAGGTTTGATTTTAGTTAGCATGCTGGCTAATGATCAGTTCTCACCTCTGCAACAGCTTCTTTCATGACGTCCAGGTTCTTACGTGGCGCGTCTCCCGTCTCATAAAATGCCAGACGTTCTTCGACCTGGTCACGCAGCTTGTCACCGAACACACTGGTGGGAACCTCTGTGTGAACAGAATAAAGATGTCAAGACAAGGACAAACGAGAACAACAAGAACACCAAAGTGTTTGAAGCAGAGTTCCGCTCAGAATGATCATCTCAACAACCACTGAGGTGGATTACTGTTGACGAAAAATAAGAGCATCATAGCAAGAACCAAGTAGCGGAAAATGAAATGAGGGGAGATAGGACGCTCACCAGAAAAGCAGTCAATACGTGATGCGATGGTACACTTGTTGGCCAGGTAACGAGAGATACGACCCTTGTTCTTGGCAGCTGCACGCCCGATGAACGTTGAATGGAAAATGAGACCGTACTTCGGTGTGTTTCCCCTGGTCTTCAGCGCCCTAATTCACAGAACAAAATCCATCTACACCACTGGCACTCTAAAATGGTCAGCCAAAACCAAAAATTGGTTTGGCTAAATATTTCTAGTTGCTGAACTTTTGGTGCATCACTACCAAAATGTACTGCTATACTTGAATACTTAATCGAATAGTATTAACCTTAAACTTGATATAATTCACAAGAGAGAGAAAAAAAAAAAAAAAAAACAACAACTTGGAGTTGCCCGGTCTCAACAACATCTTCAAATGTATCTACCTCTCAAAACCCTCAACAGCTGCTCAGACTGGGGGGTACGTGAGATCGAGCGGGATCACTTTAAGATGCATGTCTTTAAGACACACACCAAATCACCCGCTCCTGCTACGCCCCGGCCCTGCCATCACCGCAGCCGTGTGAAACCCCAGCAGGGAAGGGGAGCCCCAGTACCTGAACAGGGCCTTCTCTGCCCCCAGAATCTGCACGGTGGAAGCCGGATATTTGGCTAGGTTCGTAAGACTGCCAGCGTGAGAGATGAGACGAGCACCAACCTATTAGAAGAAAATAGATGTGAGAAAGGTTGCACTCACAAACAAGCAATTACAAGCTCATAGAACTTTAAAGAAAAAAAAAAAAAAAAAAAAAAAAAAAAAAAAAACACTATCTTTGGTAAATTTCAAATAAATTCTCAAACATTGACACATTTTAACACTTTGACATTTTAAAAATTGGTAATTTTTCCAATGGATAACAAACACGTACCACGTCACCAATGAGAGCCGCCAGATTTGGCGCCACCTGGCCCATTTTAGACCGCAAATACTCTTGCAATTCCTGTCTGTACTGTGTGAGGGACACTACACGACTGGAGAAACTCTCAATGTTGATCAAGTCAATGGGAGAGATATCCATACCTTTAAGAAAAATAAAATGAAGAGAAAACAGATGTATAAACTTCTCCCATAGATCACAGGAGCACTTATACTGGTTAAGTTAAAGGGACTTGGTGAGGTACGCTTGTACAGTTCAGTGAGATATGCTGTCATCACATGGAATCAGGGGATTGACAGATTATAAGAACATCATAACATCCAAGACAAACTCACACCAAGCGATAAGGACATCAGTGAGCTTGACTTACCCATAGAGCTGCGGGACGCATCGAGGATGGCCTGAGCTTTGCCACTGTCCATTGTGATCTCCTCTATAGCTTCCAGCATCTCCTCACTCAGTTCCTTCCTGTTCCCGATCAGCTTGGCCAGCTTACAGTACATACTGTTATCGTTCACTATCTTTATCAGTTCTGGGAAGTGGTAGCCGTACCATTCACTGCACAGATAAAAAGAGAGAGTTCTGATAAGGCTGCATATTTTTGGAAAGACCGCACAAATTGTTTGATTATATCTTTTACCATAACTACTTAAACACTATCACTTAAAAATAATAACAATAGTTGGTTATTTTACAGTTTAGACCTAAGAAAAAAAACCTAGAAAAAAGTACAAGTTATTAGTACAGTAGGCTGTCTTAATTTCCAAGAGTTAAACCTTCAAGCTATTATTTTCAATTTTAACGATCTATTAAACCATATCATGATTTGGGGTTCATTTCAGTTAATCATGCATCCCCACATTACGCTTGCTAGGCACAAAACTACTTTGGCTTCCCACTCAAGGTCTGTCTCCCCCCTCAGGTTGTGTTCACTCCAGTCTGATGGACCAAACACTCCTGAGAAAGGGCTTTACTGTCCCTCCAGTTCCTGTACAGCCAGTGCACTAGGGGGCGCTGTCTGTGGTAAGCATTAGGAGGCTGCTGTATTCGATCCAACTACAAACCCCAGTGGAAAAACATCTTACCGCACACGCATGGAGAACGTGTTGATGTCTTTGTCTAGCTGATCGAGGAGGGCGATGGACTGGATGATCATGTTGTCTGCTCTGTTGACATTGAACTTAACTTTGGCTCTGGAGTAGCTGTGGCCCAAACCCAGCTGAGCTTTGGACGCAGCCTGAGCGGTGAGTCCCTTGACCAGGGAATGGAAGTGCAGACGCACACCTGTCAATCACAAGCAGATGCGTTAGAAACAGTCACTGCTGGACTCATAAAAACCACACTTTTTTTGGCCCGTCTGTTCAGATTTTCAGTATAAAGCATCAGAAATCAGGTGATATAGGTACATCATTACAGCAGGCTTTTGATAACATTTGGAATTTTTTTTTTTTTTTTATATTAATCGTTTAAGTTGTCTGAAAAAATGTTATTAAGTATTTCCAAATAATAGTCTACACATTCATAATACAAATGTTCTACAGTAAAAACTTGGTCTTTCATACATGAAAATATATAACTGCCTTTATATGGAGGAGGTTTACATTTGGGGTTCATGGCATCTGAAAGATTGAAACCCCCTGATTTGAATAATCACGCTCCCTGCTCACCTCTTACGATTTCAGCTACAGCGCCTCCAGTCTGAATGGACAGATTGAGCTCTTCTTGAAGCGCCGCCCCAAGTTTAGCATCCGAAACTCCCAAAACTGCCTTTTTACCTTCGGACGAAAGGTTGGTCTCCAAGAACAACTTGAGATCCGCATGGACAACTCCTGTCAAAATCAGATTAGAAACAAGGTGTCAGTAATTGTAGGTTACAGTTGGCAAGTCAACATGTCGAGCCTCAGATGATCAGTTGGAAGGTATGCTGTCGTCACAGTGATTCAGTGGATTGACAGATTATAGGTACATCATTGCATCCAATAAACAGTTTAAAATAAAACCCTTGTCTCTCTTACCTTCTGAGACGGCATTGATGTTTTCCAGTGCACCCTGGGCGGATTTAAAGGGGAAGAACGCACTCAGTTTGATCACGCTACTGAATTTGCCAAGGTTTAGGACACTTTGCTCCACCTATGAAATACAGAAGAATTAGTAATTCAGAAAACATTTAATGTAACAATGAACTTAGTGATAGGTTGTTTCTTCCATACTGTGACTTTCATTGGAATGCAATGCACATTGATGAATCGTTCACAATAACATCAAAAACATACATTTAATTTATGATTTTAAATATTTTTAGAGATCCAATAATAAGCGCAATCTAGGCATAGCACATAAATCATGCAGATTATTTTTTAAATGGTACTTTTATGGGTGGGATTTGAACAAACAACCTTCTGGTTGCCAGTCCAGATCTTCCTTTGCATTTCTTCAATATACAAACCTGAGATAGAAGCATTCCAATCTCTTCCACTTCTTTAACAGCGAATAACGCATATCCAGCTGCATGCTCGAACAACACGTGTAAAAGCACCTGAGAGAAAGAGAGACGGCGACACCATAAATCACTACTTATACCAAAAAGGGACAAAGTCCCAAATGCTTCGTTCTTACATTAATAACCAATTAAATAATAATAATAATAATAATAATACAAAATAACACAGGGAATCTGAATCGGTTGGTTGCAGGTCAACACGTGTATGTAACTTAGCCCACATGGCGTTGGCGCCACCAGGAACAGAGCAACTGCTCAATTTTAAGTTTTTAATAAGATTATACAACATTGCGTAAGCAGAAGATAACAACAGTCGTTAATAAACTACCCCCGTTTATATTTTATTGCATTAGAGCTTGAAGCTGGAGAGATTCGCATTAGCATGGGTTAGCACAGACACACCACGTGTTTCTCCAGCGGATCAAATACTCAGCGAGTGCTACTTTTAAAACTGATCAACATCTCAAAGCACTGCGATCGGTACCGGAACATCGACCCAAAACACTGACGAGAGGTGAGTGAAACTTCAGGACCCCGTTACGTTGCATTTAATGGCTGCTGTGGCCTTTAATATCACATTGAGGCCTTGTGTAACCGGATTCTCCTTATATCCTCTAAAACGGACAGCAGTGATTGATTAAATGAAGCTTGCATTGTGCGATCGCATCATAATTGTGCTAAAACAAATTGCATTTACAATAAAACGCAAAGATATTAAATGTAAAACACTAACGTTACTACAAACACGCACACTGTGAATTATAAAAGTCCGGTTTTAAATATCATATACGTTAGTCGTGACACTTAAACCATATTGTAAAACACCGATCTGTTCATTTCTAAAGATTGCACAAAGAATTAAATGCATTTTTACCATGTTTACTGAGCTCGTGCGCCACGCACGAGGGAGCGTTCCGTTCCTTCGGATCACTTGGAGAGGAAAGAAATCCGCATGCGCTCAAGTACGAAAACCCACTTGATTTAGTCCCGCACCCTATCGCGAGAGTTCACAAGTTGCTTATTTTGCGGGAATGTGTGCGCCACCTGTTGGAAAAGCTTGAAAATGCAAAATCCGTGGCACAGTGGACATTATGTTTGCAGAAAAAAAATGCATTATAGAGTAGAGCAGGAAATATTATTGATGAAATTAAAACAATATATTTGTCATAAATAATACACGTATTTATAATTCACAAAAAGTACCAGCACTGAATAGTGTGTAAATCTAGGTTAATTCATATTTTAAGCCACAGATCATCTTTAAATAAAATAATAAGCTGGTGGTTGTTCCAGGATTTGGGGTGGTTGGTTTCTTTGGATTCAGTTCATTAGTGAATGTTTAAAAATCATAATAGGTGTGAAGTTTTGATGCATAAAAAAAAAGAAAAAAAAAGGTCACAAATAAAAAAAATTGGCTGATTAAAAAATAATTGTAATTGACAAAAAGTACCAACATTAAATAGGGTCTGAATGTAATTTGTGTATACACATGTATATGGTGTATGGGGTGTATATGTAATTTGTAAAGATTTGTGGTGTTTTAGGCAAATCCAGTTCAATAGATTGTGTCAAATCTTTGTCATTGTTCTATTTTAATTATTACATATATTTGAGATAGTTGAGGCCTGTGAGGTGGCAAAATCCGGATTTTAAGAGTTGGGATAGACAATGTATTTAAATAAAGGCCGTTTTCACACTATGTTAATTTTATGTTAGGTTAAGCATATTATATATGTCTCAAAGCTAAATATATGCCTATTTGTAATCTTATTAAGCCCTATTCTTCGTGCTGCAAGCATTTGCCCCTAAAAATGTGACTGTGTGTGCTTAGGAGGGACAAACTGCCAAAATATATTTGATCCAGAAAACATTTCAAGAGTTATGACAGGAAACAGTTCTGCTTGCACACTCCATCCATCCACAAATGTGCCATAATGTACCACCCACGGCAATAAATACCAGTGTTGAATTTATTTTCAAAAGAGAGATTTGAATTTATGGCTATATATCCACATCAGTAGGGAATGCAGAGTACTCGGAAACAACAAAACACACACACTTAGGAATAAAAGCTGTAATTATGCTCTTAATGTTTTAAAACGATGTATTTTGGAATACTAAAAACTCTTAATAGTTACACTTATTGTGCTCTTACAAACAAAAACATAACTATACCATAACAAACACCAAGTCTAAAGTGACTACAACCAAGTTATGTCAAGTCCCTGTAGTGTCTCTTGTCTCCATGGTCAAGGTGGAGGAGTTTATGGAAACATATACGTCAGAGATAGTAAATAAGAGGGTTCCTATAAAGCGGACTGCTCTCTGACCGCTGATAGAAACATAAACACCCGTCACAGAGGCCACCCGCATGCTGTACAAAGGTACATTCGTCCAGATTTCATCCTGAAAAAAGATCCTATTTCTCAGCGAAATTTCTTATCAGTGAAGCATGACCATTACGCTATTTAATCGGCCATGCTGTGTTTAATACTTGCTGATTTGTGTTTTTATGTCACCCAAAGATGCGCAGAGCAGTTACAGGATGTCTGATGCTGGTGTGTGTTGTTGCTCTTCTGGCCAAGCAGGCAGAGGGACACATCGCCTTCTTCAGCCCTAAAGAGATGAGAGAGCTCTGGGTGAGGAGGCCTTCGGCATCCTAATGACTATTAATTTAACCTCCAATTGTACCAAGAACAAAGCTATTGGGTTTCTTTCTTCATCTTCAACAGGAGAAGGAGGGAAGGAAGGATGCTGATCCAAGAGCGGAGGGGGTTTTGATTGACGAGATGTCTCCAGATGAAGATGGAGGAGAGACAGCGGTGAGGAATCCCTGCATGTTTTTAATGTATTTCATAATGTATTTGAGTTTCTGACTGCTTTGTTTCCATCTGAAGGGCCAGCCTGTGGAAATAGGGCTGAAGCTGACAGCTAAAAAGGGCCACATCGGATCTGCTTTCGGTAAGATGCTGCAGAGCATCGTAGAAGAGCCAGAGACCGGTAAGGAGCATACAGTAAAATCTCTTTCTGTTTTTCATATATACACAGACCACGCTAATATTTGTGCTCTGTTTTGACAGTGAAATAAGGCCGGCATTGCTATCTGCATTCATTGACTACTATTGCAGACGGACAATTCAACATTTGTTGCAAGCACACGTTTTGTCTATGAATGTAATAAAATTCAAATAAAATGAAGTTGCATGCAAATTCAGTTTCTTGTCATAGATATTGTAACTCTGGTTTAATCTGAATTTAAACTGTTAAACAACATGCTAAATTCATTTTTTATTACTGTTAATTTGCCTCTAAATTTAAATTCTTTGTTTCCTGTAATACTAGATTACTAAATATTGTCATTTAATATACCCAATGGTTATTGTAAAATCATGCTTTGCATTTTATTCCACTAATGTCTAATGTTCCACTAATCAGTGTGCACTGCAAAAGTCTCTTATGCTCACCAAGGCTGCATTTATTTGATCCAAAATACAGTAAAATCAGTAATATTGTGAAATATCAATACAATTTAAAACAACTGATTTCTATTTGAATACATTTTAAAATGTAATTTATTCCTGTGATGGTAAATCTGAATTTTCAGCAGCCATTACTTTAGTCTTCAGTGTCACATGGTCCTGCTAGTTATTTTTGTGGAAACTTGTGGCTAGATTTTTATTTATTTTTATTTTTTTCAAGATTCTTTGGTATATATTTGGTATATATTATCAGTTTAATGCATACTTGCCGAATAAAATAATTAATTTTATTGTGTGTATATGTAAGTTAAATGTTCATAGTGGTTTCAATATGTCAGGTTATATAGTGTCAGGTTGAGTAGAAGTCAGCATGTTGCTTGGAAACTATAGGATGCATGCCTAAATTTGGAAATAGGGGTAAACGTACCTATTAAGCTCACCAAAATCTACATTGAGACATTTTTAGTGCACAAGATATTGGTTTCAGTACAACAAGTTATGTTAAAATAAAATATTAATCTCTCACACAAAAATATTTAATTTTAAATGACAAAAGTATTCCAATTAAGATATACATCATTAAAGAGTGGTTCATGAAGTATGGGGTGCCAGAGAGGTTACATTCAGATCAGGGAAGAAATTTTGAAAGCAAGGTGATAGCGGAGTCGTGTTGACTGTATGGAGTGAGGAAAACACACACGACTCCTTACCTGATCTATTGTTTTTTGGTTGTCCTCACTCCAGAGAAACTTATTAGGGAGTGCGTATACTGGTTTTTAACCAGTGTTTCTGATATTACTCACTGTGTAAGATTTTGTTTTCTTTACACCAAAATTGGAGAAACGTTGTGTTATTTTTATTGTTCTGTGAATCTACGGTGTAATTTCACTGTATAATTCTTATAGAGTAACTTGAAGAGAATAATCTGAATTGGGGTAGTTGTCTTATTTTTCCTTCACTATTATCATTTGTGCTCTGTTGTTCCCACCGACCGCTGTAAACTCTTAATTAACAAAGCAGCAGTCAGATAAAACCCCTTACAAACAAAGTTAACCTGTTGCTGGGTGTGTGTTTCTTTCTCCTGTTCACCCAGTTACACAGTCTCAATATTACACATGATTTTGATTAAACAAGGTTTTCTTTAAAGCTTTTATTGATTCGAGGAGTGCGTTTCAGTATTAAGAGATCTGTAAAGAACATTGTAAAGAGAAGTTCAGAAACTAAATGGAGTCCAATCAAAGTAACTGGAGCAGGATGACTGCGTAGGATCTCACAGGTCTTTAACACAAACATAGCCAATCGAGGCTGAACAGCCAGCATCATTCCAGCAACGGTCAGCTGGAGGGTGGAAAAATGAAATAAGTTATGATTGTTACAGTAGTGTTAGAACAAGAGCCAATTTGTCATTTGTGACATTTTAGGATGGTAAATATTTGAAAGTAAAAAACTACACTGCATTCTTACAGGTCCAGCTGATCTCGCCACAGTTCTCGACATTCATATTGTTAGGTTCACCAGAGCACCAGTTGACGTAGTCATATGGAGTTCCATCACTCCACAACCACTCTCCTTCCTATAGAGCAAAGACAGGGATTAAGAGTGCTCTTCTGTACTCAGACTCCATAAAGAAAGTCATTTAGTCTGACTTTGAAGTTAAACCATCTTCATTAGAAACATTTGTCTCAAACAAATAAGTCTCTTTAGTCCACGCAACTTACTTGTACACCATCATGAACACCAAACCAACATCGTTTAGAAGGCGGCACCAGACTCAACAGAAAATCGTTTTCCAGTTCACTGTGCACAGATGCCAGATTTGCATGCTGAGCTATACACTTTCTCTAAAGAGACATTAAAACAATAATAAGTGGTCTTTAGCAAGATGTCACTTACATTTAACAAAATCTGCTCTGATGGATTAGTTGCGCAGTATAGTTTTCTAAAAAGTTCAGGAAGTTTTACTTTAAAAAAAATAAATAAAATTGCCTTGTAACTAACGCTTTACCTCTGCTGCGATCCAGCTAGTCGACTGAGAGTAGAACTTGTAGCAGCGGTTTCCAAAAGGTGTCCATCCATACTGGCAGTTTTTATCTGTAACAACTGGATCCAGTACGGGTACCGTGTATACACATGTTAGTCTTGTAATATTCACATTATGCAAATAGGAATAAACAATACAGTATATTTCTCACCATCCCTCTTCGTAAAGCTACAACATGCCAAAGGTTTGGCAGAACAAGTTTTTAAAGTGGAATGAGGATTTATACAGACAAGCGTTTTGTTCACCTGATGCGTTTCCCATGGAGAACATGATGAAGAGCAGCAGACATCCCAGCATTGCCATGAACTTGACAATTAAGAAGCAGAAAAAGTGAGTCGTCTGCACTCATATACTGAGCATGTTGTATTCACAATGTATTTTAAAGACAAAGTTACTCAGTAGGTCTTTGTGCCAAAAACTCACCTTGGTTTTCAGATCGTTGCTTTCAGAATTTCAGAGGAAGATTTTGTGGAGCTCCAGAAAGAGCCCTGCTTTTATGCTTTACTTGATATCAAGTGTATATAAGTCCTTTGACCTAGTTTTCATTAGTTGCCCTGATTATGTCATTCAGTTCACCTGTGTTCAATTTATCAAGTCATTAGGCCCTCGCCTCGTTTGCATTAGTATTTATACTCCTTGTTCTGTTCAGGGACCTGTTCTTTGTACCTCACTTAATACATCTGAGATGATTTGAAAGAGTCCAGAGCGTCTAATCGTGATAAGTGATCTCTGCCTAATTTGGTTCTTCAAACAAATTTGTGGATTTGATTAAAATATCTGGAATAAGTTGTCTGAGATTACTGCTTGTTCTTGTGTTCCCCGAAAAGGGCAGCTGTATCGATACTCGAAACCATGATCAGCAACGTAATGACATCATATAATTAAAAAAGGCACCTGACGAGAAACTTGACAGACTTCTGGACTTTTATAAGGAAACAGCCAAGCAAACAAAACTACATAAATGGTATAATAGATAAATGAAGTGTGCGCAGCCGAGTGCGATGTTAATCGTGTGGGCATCGGGAAGATTTATTGTGAAATAATGCTGTCTTTCTGGATGAGATCGGAGTTTGTGTGATCCGTGTGAACTTCGTGACGGGTGATAGTGGAAATTTCCAGTCACTACCATATTCTTGACTGTGTTTCGTACTGTGTTTGTATAAGGATTCAGTATTTTGGGGAAGCAAAAAGGGTTCTTTAAGTTTTCTTTGTACATTGTCTATACGGCCTGATCAAGTGTGTAAGATAATTTTTTGGTTGCCCTCACTCCAGAGAAACTTATAAGGGAGTGCTTATACTGGTTTTTAACCAGTGTTTATCTGATTTTACTGAGATTTTGTTTTCTTTACACCAAAATTGGAGAAACTTTGCGTTGTTTTTTTTTTTATTATTCAGTGAATCTACGGTGTAATTTCACTGTATAATTCTTATAGAGTAACTTGAAGAGAATAATCTGAGTTTGGGTAATTGAATTTGCGGAATTTTCTGTAAACTCTTTTAATTAACAAAACAGCGGTCAGACAAAATTAACCTGTTGCTGTGTGTGCTTCTTTTCCTGTTCACCCGGTTAGATTTTTGGTACCAGGAGTGGGGTTAATCTGACGGTCGGGAGCAGTAAAAAGTCGAGCGCATTTTTGTTTTTTTTGAATACGGTAGTGGCAGGTACCTGAGTTGCAGGACTCGCGGGGAGTGATCAACTGTGCAGTGTTTGTCCAGCTGCTGAGGACGTCGGCCGGGGGTTCTGTGGCCAAGGGACGGGCTAGCTGAAGGAAGAAGACATCGCTGTTTGCTGTTGAACTACCAGACTGTCTGCGGATCAGGAGCCAGTGACGTGTGTTCTGTGGAAGAGGAAGAGGGTGTCTTATACACATTACAGACTGCATATCCTTTGAACTGATAAACAAAGAACATTTTAACAAAGACTTTGTGGTGGTGAAAAGGACTGTGAAAAGACTTTTAAATTTTCATCAACATGTCACAGCCGGAGGAAGAGACTGCGGTAGTACAGGGTGCGGCTAGCGCATGGGGTACGGGTAATGTTCAAGAACAGATACAAGAGCTCAGTAGACAGCATGCGGAAGCTATGGCAGCTATTGCCAACCTAAGCAGAGAACCAACTAGGTCCTATGTATATGTGCCCAGAGAACGTCACATTCAAATTGTGTGAGAAAAAGCAAACCAGCAGTTAAGAAGGATGTTTCACCCTCCATGCCACAGGGAAATGCACACCCTCGATCGCTGTGAGCCAGGCGATGCGAGGGCAATCGATTGGCTCAACTCAGATCTCAGATCGTGACCGTCTACTTAAACAGGCTGTAGGGAAGTGTCCTGTAGTTGACCTGAAAATTGGGGGAGTGGGTGTTTCGTGTTTACTTGACACCGGGAGCCAAGTCAGTACTATTACGGAGCATTTCTTTAAAGAGCACTTGGTGAGTGAAGACAAAGATATGCTTTCCATGACTGGTTGGCTCAAAATTACAGCTGACAATGGATTAGACATCCCATACCTTGGCTATCTTGAGTTAACTGTTGAAACGATGGGTATCACCTTACCAGAGTGTGGGTTTTTAGTAGTCCGGGACACACAAAGCTCTTCTGCTGAGTCAGCTCTCATTGGCATGAAAATTATAGGCCGATGTAGACAGTTAGTTCATGCCGAGTTCGATACCACCCTAGGTGGGGAATTGCAGTCTGACTGGAGGGAAGTCTTTCAGCAGATGCAGATTTCCAGTAGACAGGGGAGACGCATTGTTGCACGTGTAACTGGAAAAGAGTGCATATTCCTGCTTGGTCGGTTTCAACCGTGATGGTCAAGGGAAAAAAGACTATGTTACCTGGAGGGTTTTCAAACTTGTTGTTGGAGCCTGGAAACTCACCTTTACCAGGGGAATTGATAGTGGTACCTTCCCTTGTCTCCATGGTAAAGCCACTGATTCCAGTACAAATTGTAAACTTCTCCACAGAAGATATATGGTTGCAGCCCTGCACCCGACTGGGTACTCTCTGTCCTGTTGAATCATTAAGTCCAACTGATGGTTGTGAAGTGAAGTTCCAGAGAATCTCGGCTGGAGTGGAGGAGGTAACTGTAAACACTGAAGAGAGACTGGTATTGGTGAATACTTTACCAGACTTTCTTAACAAGATACAGTTAGGTGGTACGGCTGAGCAACAGATGGAGCTTAAAGCATTGCTAATGAGGTATATTGACGTGTTTGCACTGGATGAGGATGAACTAGGGTTTTCCGACAGAGTGCAGCACGAGATCAATCTGGTAGATGATGTACCGATTTCACAGCCCTATCGGCGAATCCCACCGACCCACTATAGTGAAGTCAGGGAGCATATCACTAACCTAAAGAAAGGGGTCATTAAGCCCAGCGGTAGTGCTTATGTGTCGCCCATTGTACTGGTAAGAAAGACGGATGGAAGTCTTCGATTGTGTGTTGATTACAGACAATTCAATTCTAAGACAAAGCGAGATGCCTTTCGCTTGCCTCACATTGACGAAAGTTTTGATGCATTGCAAGGTACAAGGTTCTTCTCAACCATTGATTTGGCCAGCGGGTATCATCAGGTGGCTGTGCGTGAGCAAGATCAACCTAAGACAGTGTTCACTACCCCGTTTGATATCAATACTCTCGTATGCCTTTCGAGGTCTGTAATGGGCCATCCACGTTCCAGCGTCTTATGCAATCTACCATGGGAGATTTGATCTTTCAGATGCTGCTAGTCTATCTAGATGATATACTTGTATATTCATCTACTTTCCATGAACATCTCCAGAGACTAGATGTTGAGTTTAGTAGATTGAAGGAAACGGGGCTCAAGGTGAAGCTTGAAAAGTGCCATTTTCTCCAAGAAGAGGTAAAGTTCTTGGGTCATCAAATTTCTGCACAAGGCATTGGGACTGACCCTGAGAAAGTCGAGGCTGTGAAAAGTTGGAAAACTCCTGGTTCAGTAAAAGAGTTAAGATCTTTTCTAGGCTTCTGTAGTTATTACAGAAAGTTTATTGAGGGTTTTTCCAAAATTGCCGGTTCTCTTCATGATTTGGTGAATTTGTGCCTGAGGCGGCCGGGTATGGTGAGAAAGCCTGAGTTTTGTTCAATGTGGTGTCAGACAGCCTTTGAACTGTTAAAGGAAAAGCTTACATCTGCTCCTATCTTAGGCTATGCAGACTTTTCTCTTCCATTTATAGTGGAGACGGATGCTAGTAGTGAGGGACTCGGTGCAGTCCTCTACCAGTAACAAGGTGACTGTAAGAGAGTGATTGCCTACGCTAGTAGAAGGCTGTGCAATGCGCAGAAGAATGACCGAAACTATAGTAGCATGAAGCTTGACCTACTAGCTCTTAAATGGGCTGTTTCAGAAAAGTTCCGGGCTATTTGTTGGGCTCAAAATTTGGGTAACACTTTATTTTGATGGTCCCTTTTGAACATTCTGTTGACACTAAGTAATATTGCAACTACATGTCAACAAACTCTCATAAGAGTATTAGTAGACTGTCTGTTTCATATCTACGAACTCCTTATTGTGTTGGTTTCCCAACAGATATTCTACTGACTATAAGTAACTTTTCAAGAACGTGTCGACTTAATCTAACCCTAACCCTACCAGTCAACTAATACACTACTAACACTCTCATGAGAGTCAGTAGAAATGTAGGTGCAACATTACTTATAGTCAACAGAATGTGTTAAAGGGACCATCAAAATAAAGTGAAACCAAAATTTGTAGTTGTCACTGATAACAATCCAGTGTGTCATCTGAAGACGGCTAAATTGGGTGCTATCGAGCAAAGATGGGTGGCCCAGTTAGCCGTTTTGAGGTTAAGTACCGGCCGGGGCGGCATAATGCTGCTGCTGATGCCCTCTCTAGACAGCCATTAGCAGGGGAGCCTACTAATCCTGAGGACGTGGAATATGATGACTGTGTAAGCATTTGTAATGTGGTCAACAAAGGTACACCCTTAAAGCCAGAAATGTTGACAGCTGGTGATCAGTGCTGTGAAGTTAGACAGATCCGAGCTGTGGAAGGTGGTCCCAGAGGAAATAGTGCTAATGCTCAGGGAGGTACATTTGCTCTTCCAGGCTATACCAAAGCTCAGTTAAGGGATTTCCAGCTAAAAGACTTGATTCTCATAAGCGAAAGCCCACAAGTCAGGAAAGACACAGCCTTCCTAAGCCTGTGTTGTCACTGTTAAAGCAGTGGAAATACATTAGAGAGTCAGATGGGTTGCTCTATCGCTTCGTGGATGATCTTCGTCTCGGTGAGTGCCAGCAACTACTCTTGCTGGCCTGTTTAAAAAAATCAAGTCCTTGAGAGTGTCCATGATAAAATGGGACACCAGGGTATCGAATGCACCCTCAACCTGTTGAGGCAGAGATGCTTCTGGGTTGGCATGTATGAAGAGGTCGAGAGCTGGGTCAAAAAGTGTCAACAGTGTATTTTAACCAAGATGCCGCAGCCGAAAATCCATCCTCCTATAAAGCCATTCTTAGCTTCAAGGCCTTTAGAAGTGGTGGCGGTGGATTATACAGTGCTTGAACCCGCCTCAGGTGGTCGCGAGAATGTGTTGATTGTCACCGATGTGTTTACTAAATTCACACAGGCATTCCCCACCAGAGACCAGCGGGCTGACACCACAGCCAAGATTTTACTTAAATTTAAAAAGTCTGGCTGTGCTTAATGGGTACATTTTTGTACCCTTTAAGCAGACCCCTGTTCCCATTAAGCTCACATCGTTTATATTTTAAGGAAATTAAAAAAAAAATATTTGTAAAAATATATTTTTTGAAGGTAATAAGTCAATCTAAAATCAAGAAACAAGAAATCAAGTTTCACTAAATCACTAAAATCAAGAAACAAGGCATTCAATTCAATCATTTATATATTTATAATGAAGTGTCATCTAAGCACATTGCAACATCTAGTCCACGTTCAGCTAAGTAACACATTCAAAAATCAGATAAAACAAACCAATAAAATATTTAATTCATGGGGATGAACACAGAAAATAGTGTTCACTCATTATGAAACCTCTTTTTAAATGGATGTCAACTTATTTATAGTCTCTTATGGCTGCAATACACTACACGATTTTTGCTCCAATTTTCCACAGATTTACAGTCTGGAGAAGTTGATGCTAGTTGCCAAAGATCAGAGCCAGTCTGCAGATTTGAGTTGACAGAGTCCATAAAAAAATCGATTAACTTAAAGTGACAACCATCAGTTAATATTTAAAGTCTGTTTATGAAGTATTTACATTGACGTTCAGTGTGGAAGAGCTTAAAGAGAGCACACTGAGCTTAATGGGAGCAGCAACCATTTTTAATACATTTAATGTACTATTTATTAAAATGACAGGATTTTGCTAAATAAATAGTCTAGGTCATGTATTAAGTTCATACATATTTTAATATGAACAACTATTATTAACAATATCTATGAAATTATACTTTTTCTTACACTCTCAGAAACAAACATGTACCTTTTGAAAAGGTACCGCCCCAGTAACAGCTTCTGTACCTTTATTTCTGAGAGTGTATTGACGTCACACTGATGCTGTGTGATTTAAGCTCACCTTACAATAATTATGAAATCTTTAAAAATTACAGCACTGTCGTAAAACGACAGACCAGCAATAAACTGTCAATTCATAATATTATGGATGTAAAAGTACAAGCCAGTAATGCCTGTGAAGTAATATATTAGCGTAGCACACAATCTTATACAGCTAGTCAGCTAACTGTGTTCTGTAGCATCTGCGCTATGTTGCTAAAACTATCTTTTGGATCTAATGTAATTATTTCTCACATCCAAGTTCCACGTTATGCAAAAGTCTGAACATTAATCTCTTAATTTAACAATAAGTAGTGAAACTTTTCCAAAATAAAGGCTTACACATCTAAAAAACACACATTTAAGGGGCTCCTCTTTTGGTGAAAGTTTTTAGACAGCTTTCAAAATGGCCATCAGACAGTGTGAACACATGGAGACTCATATCTCAGTGTGCAATGATCTAATTGACTTGAAATTACAGGAGGTATATAGTAACAAACCTATCAATTGGTTAAGACATTAAGTTGGATAATAATTTTTTTTTTCTTTTATAATCTAATCTCAAAAATGGAAGTGTGCTTAATGAGTAAGTGAGCTTAATAGGTGGGTGATTCTTAGACTATGGGCACTTTTATGTCATATTTTAAAAAAATACATATACTTTTGGACAAATTCCTCTTTCTTTGTCAAACTAACAGTAAAATCATCTTAAAAACTTTTTACTACCTTTCTATTATGATTTTTTCATACTTTTCAACCTCCTTATAGGTGTCAAAATCACTGTTTTCTCCTTGTCGCACATGAAAATACAGTTTAAAAATATGACTTATCTGGTAACTTTTAATGTACCTGAATTAAGCACTAGTAAAATAATTAAAATACATTATAGTATTTAATATGAGACCACTATCAATATGACCTTTTATACAAAATAGCTGTCGCACAGTATTGGTGCCATTTCCACCACAACACTGTAATGTCCCTTTAAAACGTTTGTGTGAAAGATTGTTTAGGTGGTTTCTATGGAAATGTTCAGTGACATCAGAGCACATGTTGGACATGGAGGGAATTTAAATTTTCATCAACAACATGTGAAGAAAAATCAGGGTAAATATTGCTTGATCAGTTAATATATTTATTCTACGTCATTTCCAAACATACTGTACCTTCAAGGGTGTTTTTAAAAAGCTAAAAATTTTAAGTTAAATAAGATTCATGTATTTTGCATACATGAAATGCTAAGTATTAATTCAAAGCTAATCAGTGATGCTATCTTCCATTTTTTCACAAAAAAATTACAGAAATGTCATTTCCACCACACTGCCTCTGTGGTGGAAATGACATTTATGGTTACAAAGTACAATTGATATGTTTAATGACTTTGTGAATTGAGTTTAATGAGTGTGATGAGTTTAAGACTTTTTCTAATAAATATCTCTACTGTTTCTCTACAGTCACGTTAATTCATTGTCATTTCCACAACACCCTGTCATTTCCACCACCACCCTGTCATTTTCATCACCACACATTTTTAAAAAATATTTAAAAAGTTCTCATCACACATTAAAAATGTATCCACAATTTATGAGATCATGCTCTACTTAATATAAAAATTCAAGTTATTTATTTTCTAATAAGCTCTTACCCAAACCAATATTAAATTTCAGAGTGTGACAGGTGTACAGTTCAGCATTTGGTCCTTAGGGCAGTTAATTTATCTCATTGACAAATGTATAATTATTATACATTGTGGAAAAACTGGTAAAACTAGTTACAAAAATTCTTAGACAATTTTTGAGTGGCATAAGCTATTCTATATTTAAATAACAGCTGTATATTGAGATGTGGTGGAAATGACATTTGTTCATTGCAGGTCGTAAAAATGTAAAATATTAACAATTTCTCTTGTAATCTGTTTGTCCTCTTACAGACCTTAAAACTAAACAAATTATTTGAACTTATGAGACTGTGTTATGTGACTTGAACAAGTTTTTTTATTCAACTTCACAAGGCTAAAAGTGCCCCTAGTTGAAGAAACGCCCAGGTACGTTTACCCTACTTTTTTAATTATGGAAGCTTTATTGCAAAACTCTTTATAGCAAAATAGAGAACATCTGTTAAAACCTTTAGATGTGTCTACAGTGGAAAAGCAGGAATTCACATTACATTTTAAGAGTTTGTCTTCAACATCAGCCTTCATTCTTTGTCTTACTGGATAAGTTTGAGAGAATTAACTACCACATTGCAGAAAGTAACATCAAAAGTATTACAACTGAAAGAACAGCTCCCTGTAAAAGCTGTTGAGAGACAACCATAATGACAGAATGAGTCTTTATATGTTCTTCATTCAAAGAGGTTTTGAACAACATTTTCTGCTCTGTAAGATTAACATTACTACAATCAGTAATAGCAGTGTCTGATTTAGTGAGCTTATGAAACAATTAGTATTGGTCAAAAATACATTTCAGTCGGTTTCTCACACAAAGCTTCAAAAGACTTGGAATGCAGCACACATGGACAGCTTATGTGGAAAGTTTCGGCCCAATCCCATTTCTAGCCCTTAGCCCTTCCCCCTTCTCGATTCTCTTTTGGTTGGAAGGGTAGAGGTAAGGAGAAGGGCCAGATATCTTCAAATGAAGATTTTTCAGGACCGCACTTTAAACGAAGGGGTATGAATTATCTCAGCATAAACCAGCTACAGCGGTAACATGGCTGAACAAAAAGACACATACCCTAAGCATGTAAGCATTATTGACATTAATAAAGATTTTAATGAAAAGTAATCATTTGTTATGTTATATTCAATCATGTGTTAAAATTACTGTCATGTTATTCAATGAAATGTTTGCAAAAAAATCGCTAAGGTTTGCTAACATTAAACTATTAACGTTATTGATTGCAAGACAGTGCTACAACATATTTTCATGTCTGATCGGTGTGTGTGTGTGTGTGTGTGTGTGTGTGTGTGTATGTGTCAGTAAGCAGCACGTCAATATAGCATCTAATGCCCACGAGCACACCAGTATATGTGTGTATTTTAGGAGCTAGATGACGTATGATGATGTGTAACTGTATAGTAGGGGTGACCCAATTCTTAGGGGAATATTTTTAACCCTACCCCTTGACACTCTGTTTCAAGGGACAAGGTGAATGGGGTATTAAATAGAATTGGGATTCGGCCTTGGTCTGTTTTGAGATCCGCAAAGAAATAGACATAAGAAATAAACCACACAGATTTGGATGAGGGTGAATAAATCATGATAGATTTTTTTAACTGTCCCTTTAAGGTTTAGCAGTCAGTCTCTCACAAAACTCATATTCCTTCAGTCCAAGAGCAGGATCTCTGGCAGGAGGTGCTGGTAAGATCAGGGAACAGTCACTGTCAAAGTATTTTCCACTTATTCCTTCTGCTTCCTCAGACAATGCACAGTATATTGGACTGAAAGACCCTTCTTTGGCAGTCTGTGGTGGAAAAAATGCATAAACACACAAAGTCAAAATATTCTGCTGAATATTTCTCATAGGCCTATATTGTATTAAACAAGTGTCGTGTCATAAATCTCATTTGCTGTTGTTAAACTCTTGTGGGTCCTTTCTAGTGTTTAAAAGAAACTTAAGAAACCTAGTTTGGTGGCCAGATTACACAGATAATCAATGGTATTTCGCCTTTAAGGCAAATAAACATCTGTGATGCATAAAGATGTAGACTAGCTCCCTTGCACAGCTGATTTCAGAGGTTTAGGAGTGTTTGTGACCTTGTTCCAGAATCGCAGTCAAAACGAAAAGCACTAACACACTTTATGCACCTACTATGGAAACTAGTGCACTAGTGCAGTCAGAGGAGCTGGCAGGAAGCAGTTGTTGTTGTGAAATGTTGAGTGTTGTTTACAGTGACTGGATTGATAATGGACTCACTTTGAAGAAGAAAAAGCCGACCAAGTTGAAGAGGAATCGGATAATTAAGTTGTAGTTTCTCATTACGTCGGTCATAACTACACCCGGATGCAGAGAGTTTGCTGTCACTCCTGAAACACACAAACCGTGATCTCAATGGAAAAAAACGAAGCATCTTTCCAACATTAAATGTTCCTTTTTCAACATCACTTCCAGTCATACAATTCCTTTTTGTTGGCAAAGAAATTCAAAAGTCAGTAGAGTCAGAAGTGCTCTTTTCACAACTCAAAATACTTCAACCAAGCAGAGTAGAAATGTAGTTTATTATTAAAATCTCTTATAACTGCATATACTGTATTTTGGCTCTACATGAGCTTAATTACATTTCATCTCATGTTAAGAAGAAATAATTGAGATGGTTTCATTCGAGATTTTTCTTTCCTATACGTCTTATTTTTCTTTCCTGTGTGACCCACTCACAAATTAATTTATAAGAGAGTTTAAAGAGTGTGCATTATGCACATTACTGAATTATGAAGTGATGTCAGATCTAATCATCAAAATCTAATTATGACTTTCTGCTCATTTTTAATGGCAGCAATAGACAGTAAGTATAATGAGTTGTGGTTTGGACGTGTACCTGTGCCCTGAAGCCTGCGTGCCAACTCGTTTGTCCAGATGACGTTGTGCAGCTTGGTGTGGTTATACGTAGCATCCATCACATGATTTAGATTGTGACCGCGGAAATGATCAAAGTTTACCTCACCCCTCCAGTGGTTCATAGACGAAACATTTACAATGCGAGCTGGAGCTGATTTCTTCAAAAGGTCTGTGTGACAATAAAAATAAGTCTTACTTCCAGAATCCAGATGTGTTTATCCAGGCCATCCAAGATATAAATGAGTTTGTTACAGAACAGAACAGATTTGGAGAAATTTAGCATTACATCACTTGCTCACCAATGGATCATCTGTAGTGAATGGGTGCCGTCAGAATGAGAGTCCAAACAGCTGATAAAAACATCACAATAATCCACATGACTCCAGTCCATCAATTAACATCTTGTGAAGTGAAAAACTGTGTGTTTGTAGAAAATAAATTGCTTCTGGCTAAAATATGAGTTTTCTATCCATAATATTTCTTTCTCCAGTGAACATCTTGTCTGAATCAGGAGAGTAATATGCCAAAATCAAGCACTGCTTACAAGCCAAAACTATTTTGGTGGACTTTGATGTTAGAGGACAACAGTTGGTGAACTTTTTCATTAGAGAAAGAATTATTACATATAGAGAACTCAAATTTTGGCTAGAAGCCATGGTTTAAAGTTAAATGTCTTGAATTTGTTTCTTACAACCTCACAGCTTTTCACTTTATAAGATTAATCGATGAACTGGAGTTGTGTGGATTACTTGTGGATCATTGTGATTTTTTAATCATGTTTTTATGTTCAGACTCTAATTCACTGCAGAGGATCCACTGGTGAACAAGTGATGCTAAATTTCTCCAAATGTGTTCTGATAAGCAACATTTTGGATGGCCTGAGGGTGAGTACATTTTCAGCAAATTCTCATTTTTGGGTGAACTATTTCTTTAATATCTAAAAAAAAAAAAAAAAAAAAAAAAAGCATTAGCAATGGGAATGGGAATGCTGTCTGACCTAAAAGCAAACTGGTGAGCAGAAATGGGCCAACGTGATTGGTTGCAAAAGTGATTTCCAACCCATCTGCAGTGATCTTACTGGGCAGGCCTGTAGGTGTGAACAAACCATGGTTTGTATGGACATAAAAATTGAATAAGTGAGAGATTGATAGAGAAAGAGATGGCCGTTCCACCTGAGGCCCCTGCGTTATTGACTAGGATATGTAATTCCTTCTCTTCCTCCAAGATCCGTGCCGCAAACTTCCGGACAGAGTCGAGCGACGAGGTGTCAAGCAGACGCAGATGTACGTTCTGGTTCCCAGTACTTTCTTTGATTTCTTGCAGCGCTGCAGTCCCACGAGCCTCGCTCCGGCACGCCAGGATCACCCGTGCCCCACGACGAGCAAAGTCCAGGGCAATGAACTTCCCAATACCTAGGAGATAACTAGAGGTGAATGACACAGAAGTAGTAGGGAGTAAGAAAGTGAGCAATTATGACAACAGAATTATGTATGACTTTATGCAACACAATAGCACATGCCAAAACTGTTTCCCCACTGGAAAGAAAAATCGCAATAACAAAAGAGATTTCAGTATAACCACAAACATTTTTTTTTATCAAATTTCTCCAAAACTGTATATCATTTGAGCAGTTCTATACAGAATCATTTTATAATAATTGTATACTCATTTATATTTGTTACATTTTCTCCAGTCACCTCACCTGCAAAAAACGTCCCACTTCACTTGAATTCACCCTGTCTCATTTGTTTCTGTTCACAAATCCTATATTCTCTATTTTATTTTTTCAAAATTCTCCAAGGAAACATCTGAGCCAAATTACCTAAACATTCAACCACTGACCGAACAATGACATTTTTGTTTGTGAAGACCATGACCTAAACCAGTCACTCCAGACACAACAAATGTAAAACATCTGGAACAGATTATCACTAGCCTGTTTGCTAGTTTAACCAGTTTTAGCAAGACGGAGCGGTTCCACGACTAAATAAACAACAAACAAGTTTAGGTTTCATATACATGAAACATGTCTTGAACTCGAAATTGTCTCGTCACAATATTTGTATTTTCATCATGGACACTATAGCCTATGAATCACTCGTCTTCTGTGTAAAAAAGGGTCTTCCGTGATTCTACCCAGGTAAGCGTTTATGTGCTCACCACCATACATTAAAATATCATTCATTTTGATTCTCACCCGTGTTAGCTCCAGTGACGATCGCAGTTTTTCCGTCTAACTTCACGGGACAAGCGCGCGGGTTCCACAATGCTTTCCGCTGCGCGCGCACAATTATGACCAGGATCGCCGTTGAAACCATCCATAACGGATGGGAATAAATGTCACTCCACTCCCAGTTCATTTATCAAGTCTGCGTGCCTCCGCTGAAATCCTCGGTTTACTTAAAAGAGACAATGTGTTAAAGCATTATCCGAGTAAATTGACCTCCCCGGCACGACTGCGCACTACGCGCGCGCACAGGGCAAAGACTATTAAAGCATAGCTGAAAACCATTCCCGTCATTCACTGAGAGTAAACACAGACTTGAGTCTTGATGTTGCGATTCACTTACTGATAAACGCTGGTACAGGAATAGAAGAAGCTAAAATGACAGATAGATACAGTAGATAGATAAAACACATTGATTTATGTTTTGGAACAATAAAATAAATGTATTTTTTAATTAATAATTTTGTATGTACCCTACTTATATGACCAAAATAGCACAAAGTTTTTTTGAAGTTTATTTATGAATTCATAAAGTAAGTAAGGAAACACCAACTAGTGACCCAAATACCCACAAGACCTTTTTATTTATTTATTTTTTTTACATTGATTACAAATTCAAAAACATAACATTATAGAAAAGGCTCAGGGAAATTTCTATAAGATATTATTTCATTAAGGAGGCGGCATGAGTCGTGATAGCTTTTTATACATCAGAAGTCAAGAAGTTCAAATTAATTAACTTTAAGTAACTTGGGTAACTTTAGACACAATATTAGCAGTTATTTTGTTTTTGCTCTGTCATCGAAAACACTTACGATACAAAGTCGCAGCAGATTTTCTGCAACACAGTAGTGGTGTTTTTTTCCCCTAAATTATTCAAAGTTGTAATCTAGGGGCAGTTGTGGCCTAATGGATAGAGAGTTGGACTTGTAACTCAAAAGTCATGGTCTCAGGTCTGGCATGGATTGTAGTGAATGTCCAGTGCTCTCTGAGACCCGTGGGCAAGGCACTGAATCCCCAGCTGCTCCCATGGGTGCCACAGCATAAATAGCTGCCCACTGCTCTGGGTGTGTGTTTGTTCACTACTCACTGCTGTGATGAGGTTAAGTTGCCTGTACATCAGATTTCCTTTTCTGCTGTGTTCAGCATTCTTCTGAACAAACAGCATAGCAATTACTAGGAAAAATTAGATAAAACTGGTTTATACTGGCTTTTACTCCATAAACCGCTTATGGATATGCTGCAGGTCAAGGCCAAAACCCAGGACTGATGATCAGGAAGCTGAGGAAGCTGTGAGAAAATATTTTTCCCCCGTCACACAATGTAAAAATGTCCTATTTCCGTGACCTAATGAAATACACAAAGCAAAGATATGAAGCTGATATCATTGTCACATTTTCTCCAAAGTATGTTCTAGTCCTGGCACAGACACAAATAGATATTTAAAGTAACATAAACACACTTTATCCTTAAAGGGATAGTTCACCCCAAATGTTTTTTTTTTGTCATAATCTACTCACCCTCAAGCTATTCGTAACCTACCGTTCTCTGAACACAAAAGAAGATATTTACGAAAATATTGGTAAACAAACACTGGTCCCAATTGACTTCCATAGTATTTTTTATTTCTTCCATGGAAGTCAATGGAGACCAACAACTGTTCGGTTACCCACATTCTTCAAAATATCATCTTGACAGAATGTTCATTTTGGTGAACTATCCATTTTGAGGAGAGTGTATCGTGGCTTTATTGACACATGAAAATAAAATGAAAAACTTTTTCTTTTTTTTCATTTCAATGGCTGTCATGCATTCTTAAAATCATTCATGCTGCTAAAAAGGGGCAAAGGCCAGGGGCCTGCTATCACATGCCTTATCGGCTCCTTATCTTTGCTGAGGAAAATACTTACACAGGTTCCTTTCAGTGGTTGTACTGTAGTTCTTAAGTCATACTTACTAAATCATGTAGTATTAAATCTACAGAGAAATGATATTCCATAGTAAAACGTTAAATATTATACAAACAATTACGTTTCCCAAGTCCATAATTGGCCAAAAAAGAACATATTATTGCTGTAATAAACATATCATGGCCATCTTAGATCAAACTGGTGGCCTTGTAGTGTGTGTGAGAGAGTGTGTGGTGTGTTTGTGTCTCAGAGGTCATGAAGCGCAGAGTCACTATCTCAGCACAT
The DNA here is from genome assembly GCA_036784905.1 of Acrossocheilus fasciatus. Lineage (NCBI taxonomy): Eukaryota > Metazoa > Chordata > Actinopteri > Cypriniformes > Cyprinidae > Acrossocheilus > Acrossocheilus fasciatus. The sequence goes on from CM071958.1 coordinate 8,250,244, forward strand.
CAGATGCAGAACAGGTCCTTACAACCACAGATAGATGGAGGTCACATAAATGTCTAAATAATACATTCCTCAGTTTTAGTATTAGATGTAAATTCATTTTTAACCCATTCAGGTGTGGAGAAGAGTATAGGCCTATTTCACATCCTAATGGGAAAAAGTTTGTGAAATGTGTTTGGAAACAATACTTTTGCATTTCCTTTTGGTGATTATGTACTAGCACCGAAATTACACACTTCACCATAATCTTCACAGTAAAAAAATAAAGTAGCTTATGTCTCCATATTGCAACTGGCATACCAACTAATCAGTGTTGTTATCGTCAAAAACTGTTAAAAACAATTGTGATCATTGAAGTAAAGCTGAAATAAACACAAATATGAATATTAACTGAGAAACTTAGTCTAAAACTTACACTTCCCTTGCAACTAATTAAAATAATTTTAAATTGAAGTACTAACTGAACTAAAAGTTAAAGTTAAACAGAAATAAATTGAAAAAACCTAAAAAAAATATTATAATTGTATTATATAAACTATTATATAAAACTATTATTCTATTGGCATGCACTTTGGTCAGCTATTACCTGTTTATCTCTTACCACTGGCAAGAGATAAACTTTTAAAAAAATTCTAGAAAACTTCTGGTAAATACTGATGATACCATATTATTAGTGTATTATTAGTGTACAGGGCACAAAGAACAGTAAATCATTCATTAATAATTACATTTTTTGATTGTTCAAGTTTATTAACAATAGCTTCATGAATCAGATAAAAGTAGTTAAAAAAGTTTGAATTAAAGCTGAGACCTTGTACCACAATTGAGAAACTGTATGTTAAAAATCACAGTTTGCATGCACAAGTTCAAGTGAATTATTTGTGTTACTGTAAGAACATATCAGTTCATAGTATATGATATATTGGAGGATAATCTTATCTGTAATTGATACTAATGGAACATTTGAAAGTTTAAATGACTCACTGCTGTCAGTGTGTGTTTCTTGTCTATTTCCTGTCCCCCTCCCATTAGCCAAGGTTACCAGAGGGTACAAGTGTGAGTAATGGGAGGGGCGAAGGCTTCATATAAATAGACATTGCTGACAAACTGACACACACTACATTCAAGCCTAATGACAACCATTCAAATATTCTGAATTGACAAACTGAGAAACATAGATTTCTACAGAAAAGAGCGAGAGGAAATGAAACAGGAAGTTAGCGCTATGGAGGATGGTAGTATTCAGAGCCATTTGGCTCCAACTGTAGTTTCCAAGCTGAAGATCAAAAATAAATGCATTCGAGTGGTCCTGGCAGAGACCCTCTGCACATTCATCATGATGGTAAGAGGTTGTTTCTTTTGTAAGAATTCGTTATTCTGCTTAATAGTGAATGATTAGTATTTTCAATGCGTAAAGATGTGAATAATTGTCAGCATGTAATGATGCCAAGCTTGGAACACAGGTAAATAGAATATTACTGTTTAGTATTTTACTGATGATTTCTTTTTCATTGTATCAGTTCATTGAATTATTCATTCATTCATGAAGTCTTCATTGAGCATTGTGTACTTGTGATTGTAATGCTTTGGATCACATGTTCACAGTTTGCACGAGTGGTCAGTAGTCTGACCCTGCACTGGTGATTGAGGTCAGACCATGTGCTACATAAATTCTATTCTTAGAAAGATTGGCTAGATGTACTTTTTCCATGATTGTCAGGTGAAATCAATGTGACCATGTTAAATGCAAAAAACTTGACCAATAGCAATGCTATGTAACTGACCAATGAGAGAAAACCTATGCAACCCTAATATTCTATATTCAATAAAATGAATTAGATTTTATTTTTAAAAGCTAATTTTATTTTGAATTTTAGTTCCAATTTTAGTAGTTTTGTTACGTGCTCTTGTAATTTTTATTTATTTCAGTTTCAGTTTTAGACTTTTCTTATTTCCATGTTATTGCTTCAATTTAAACATTTCAGTTAGTTGCCAAAGCAACATTTCTAATTTTCATTTAGTTATCATTTCGTTTAGTTTTTCATTGAATATTTATTTTCATCAGTGCTTTGTTTCAATTTGAATAGTTTTTGCTATTTTTAAATGTCCATTTCAATTACTGCAATTACCTTGTTTCTGTGTCATCATGGCCTCTATACATGCAAAACTAAAATCAATACTTCGTGTCAATGTATTTATTTATTTGATAAGTATGAAATAAGCTTTACACAATGGTTTATTTTCCTATAATGCCTGCATCTGTGAATGATCAGACGGACTCTGTTTTTGAATTCCAGGTGTTTGGTCTTGGCACCGTTGCACAAGTGGTCACAGGAAATGGTGTTTTTGGAGAGTATTTCAGCATAAATGTAGGCTTTGGGCTGGGTGTGGCTATGGGTGTGCACATTGGTGGAAAAGTGTCAGGTGAGACCCTCTTGACCCCCAAACACCAGGTTAGAGTTCACTATTTTCCATAATGACAATCATGCAATGTTTTACTCTATCACACAGGAGCTCATATGAACGCAGCTGTTTCATTCACAATGTGCGTATTTGGCCGTTTGCGCTGGAAGATGTTCCCACTGTATGTTTTCGCCCAGTTTCTGGGTTCCTTCCTTGCTGCCGGGACCATTTATTTACTTTATTATGGTGAGCAAATACTCATCTTCTTCTGGAGTTATTTTTGTTCTTAGTGTTGGAGTAGGTCAAATAAATTGCCACAAGGTTTCTTCGCTCACATCTGTGCTGTGTTTTATAGATGCTATACATCATTACTGTGGGGGCAATTTCACTGTGTCGGGTCCCAAAGCAACAGCTGGGATCTTCGCTACATATCCAGCACCTTACATCTCAATTTACACTGGATTCTTTGATCAGGTATTCTGAAAATGAATATAAATGCTCCATACTCCATAAATGCTTACTATCATGTATAAGAATAGTTCACCCAAAAATTAAAAAAAAAAAAAAATGTACTCACCCTCAGCCATCCAAGATGTAGATGAGTTTGTTTCTTCATCGGAACAGATTTGGAGAAATTTAACATTTCATCACTTGCTCACCAGTGAATCCTTTGAAGTGAATGGGTGCCGTCAGAATGAGTGTCCAAACAGCTGATTAAAAACATCACAATAATCCACAAGAATCCCACATGACTCCAGTCCATCAGTTAACATCTTGTGAAGTGAAAAGCTGCATGTTTGTAACAAACAAATCCATCAAGATGTTTTCTTGATGTTATAACTTAAAATCATTGTTTCCGGCTCAAAGTCCTCTGTTCATAATATTGCTTTCTCCTGTTAAAAAAAAAAAGGAGAGACATATGCACAGATCAAACCTTTTACAAGTGAAAACAATCCAAAACATTTCTAAAGAAATCTGTCGGACAACAGGAGGTGGACTTTTTCACTGGAAGAAGCGTTTTTATGAATTATGGACTGATATTTTGGCCAGAAGCAACAATTTAGGTAAAAACATCTTAATGGTGGATTTGTTTCTTACTCAAGACGTTAACTGCTGGACTGAGTCGTGTGGATTACTTGCGGATTATTGTGATGTTTTTATCAGCTGTTTGGACTCTCATTTTGACGGCACCCATTCACTGCAGAGGATCCACTGGTGAGTGACTGATGTAATGCTAAAATTTTCCAAATCTGTTTCAATGAAGACACACACTCATCTTCATCTTGGATGGCCTGAGGGTGAGTATATTTTCATCAAATTTTCATTTTTGGGTGGACTATTTCTTTAAAAACTTTTTGAGGAAGATATTTTAAAATCTCTGAATCAGGTTCTGGGCACTGCCATGCTGTTGCTGTGTCTGATGGCTCTGGCGGACCAGAGGAACCAGCCGGTCGTGCCTGGAGGTGAGCCTGTGGGTGTGGGGCTCCTGGTGCTTCTCATTGGTGTCTCTCTGGGGAGCAACAGTGGCTATGCCATCAATCCTACACGAGATCTGGGACCGAGAGTCTTCACACTGATGGCAGGTTGGGGCATGGAGGTTTTCAGGTGAATAAATACAAAATCAAGCTATGAAACACTCTGTAATGTGTGTATTTGAGTCAGGATTAATGATTTGTAACACCTCCTGTTTTTTTCAGTCACTAAACCTGTAACTTGTGGTTTGAATTCCTGATGTGCCTGACTTGAAACCTTTCATTATGTTCTGCTGAAACGTTGATAACAGGAATAGTCACAATTATCAAATCAGATCTGTAACTGGAAAATATTTTCAGTAGCATGTCTGACCTGAACTTGGTAAATGATTTACTATAACTCAAAATAAAGTTCTTTTTATATACTTTAATAATTATAAATATTTTAAAGTAATTAATAAAATAAAAACATAAAATAACAATGTATTATTCATATATTATTCATATTCATATTATAAACAATGTATTCTCAAATGTTTATTAAAATAAATAGCATGATGATTACTTTTTTTTTTTACATTACTTAATCATACATTGATTAATACCTGGAACCATTCATTATAATTTTGCTCAAAAGCTGACAATAGAAAGAAAATATCACAATTATCAGATCAGATCTTTACAATTTATATATATATATATATATATATATATATATATATATATATATATATATATATATAAGTGCTTGAACTCGGGGCAGTATTTACTATCACTATAATTTCATGTAAAAAATAAAATTAATTATTTTCAAATCATTTAAAGTAATTAAAATTGTAATTAAATAAAAATAAAAATGATATATTACTTTTACATCATTGTTCATTAAAAAGAAAAATAATACATAATGCTAAAATACATACCACAGTAGCATTTATTGTTTTAATTTGACATTATTACTTATTTAAATCAGCTCATTATTTATCAACCTTAGTAACATAACTGCATAATTTGATTAAATATAATTCAAGTGTTGTCTCAACTTACTTACAGGGCCGGCAATGGCTGGTGGTGGGTACCTTCGGTGGCCCCCTTTATTGGTGGAGTGACTGGGGCTTTAACCTACAAAGCATTTGTAGAGCTACACCACCCTGATCTTAAGAGCACTAAGACACAGTCTGCAAAAGATCCTGAATGTGTTCCTCTGGAAAAGTGCAAGAATGGCAGTACAGAGATGTCTGTATGAGACTTTCACTTTCAGACCTGATTAATTTAAGGACCAAGGATTGTACAGGGACCAAAGAACAAAGCAGACATTTCCACTGGGGACACCTGGATGTTTACAGGCATAACATGGGACATGGATGCCACCCGAAATGCCTATGGATTGCATTTCTCAAGCCAACTTTCTCAGTCTAGTGTGTACTAAATTCTGGGTTATAGAGGAATAAGCTATTGAATCTCAGGACTCAGGATTGTTCCATCTTTGATCTTTATTAAATAATATTGTGTACATACACAGACTCATGGGCGTCAATGGATGAAATTACGCTGCTTACATGAGGTTAAATGCCCAGCATAAGAATAAAGTACAATCAACATGCCTATATGAGAACATTCTATGGGCATTTGTTGGGACACTACATGGGGTCATCGTTTAGTCACACTGTGTCTCCCTGAGACCCCCTGTGCTTTGGCTGTGTTCCCGCCGCTCGCTGGGACCTGTGCTGCCTGCTTCTTCTTTGGAGTGGGTGGCTTGGCCTTGCCACGGAATGCCTTGGCTGGGTCCAGTTTGTTCAGTAGAGGTTCACCGGCCGTATCAGAATGAGAGTCACCATGGAACGTCAGGGGTTGGTAGAGGGCCGCCCATTGCTGCATCAAGGAAATCAAAGGAGAATTTCAAATCAGTTTGTAGCAGTAGATTACATATTGAAATTGTGCACATACACACCATTTAAAAGTTTGGGGTCAGAGTTTTTTTTTTTTAAAGAATTAATATTTTTATTCAGCAAGGAGACATTAAAATTAATAAAAAGTGACAGTAAAGACATATGTATGGTTACAGTAGATTTGTATTTCAAATAAATGCTGTTCTTTTCATGGTTTCCACAAAACAAAATAAAAAAGCAGTACAGCTGTTCTCAACAGTAATAATAATAATAAAGTTCAACATATTAGAATGAGGATCATGTGACACTGAAGTAATAAATATTGAACATTCAGCTTTGCCATCACAGAAATAAATTACATTTTAAAATAGAAAAGACTTGTTTTAAATATTGTATTATTATTATTATTATTATTATGTTTTACTCTGTTTTTTAAACAAAACAAAATCAGCACTGGCAAGCATAAGAGAGGCTTCAAATATATATGTGAACTTGGAACACAAAACCAGTCATAAGGGCCAATTTTTAATATTTATACATCACCTAAAATAAATAAATAAGCTTTCCATTGATGTATGGTTTGTTAGGATAGGACAAGATTTGGCCGAGATACAACTATTTGAATATATGGAATCTGAGAGTGCAAAAAAAATAAAATAAATCATCAAAATATTGAGAAAATTGTGTTTAAAATTGGAACATGATCTTTACTTAATATCCTAATGATTTTTGGCATAAAAGAAGATATTATATATATATATATATATATACACAGTGCTGCTTGAAAGTTTGTGAACCCTTTAGAATTTTCTATATTTCTACATAAATGTGACCCAAAACATCATCAGATTTTCATATAATTCCTGAAAGTAGACAAAGAGAACCGAATCAAACAAGTGAGAGAAAAATATTTTTTGTCATTTATTTATTGAGAAAAATGATCCAGTGATACATATCTGTGCGTTGCAAAAGTATGTGAATCTTTGCTTTCAGTATCTTTTGCTGCAGAAGGTAAAGTTTCTTGTAAATGCTGATCAGTCCTGCACAATAACATGTGAGTTTTAGCCCATTCCTTAGTGCAGAACCACTTAACCTCTGTGATGTTGGTGGGTTTCCTCATATGAACTGCTTGCTTGGGTCCTTCCACAACATTTGTATTAAGGTCTGGACTTAGACTCATAAACATTAACTTTGTTCTTCTTTAACCATTCTTTGGTAGAATGACTTGTGTGCTTGTGGTTGTTGTCTTGCTGCATGACCCACGTTCTCTTGAGACTCTGTTCTTAAACAGATGTCCTGACGTTTTCCTTTAGAATTTGCTGGTATAATTCAGACTTCATTGTTCCATCAATGATGGCAGGCTGTCCTGGCCAAGATGCAGCAAAACAGGCCCAAGCCATGATACTACCACCACGTTTCACAGATGGGATAAGATTCTTAACCTGGAATGCTGTGTTCGTTTCTCTGAACATAATAGCTTCTCATTTAAACCAATAAGTTCTATTTTGGTTTCATCCATCCATTAAACCTTTCTCTGATAGTCCTCTGGCTTGTCCACATGATCTTTAGCAAGCAATTTTCTTTTTGGAGAACAGTGGCTTTCTTCTTGCAACTCTGCCATGTACACCATGGTTGGGTCATATTTATGCAGAAATATAGAAAATTCTCAAATTCTCAAGAGTTCACAAACCCTTACACACACACACACTTTATTATAATTTTTTTAAACAGAAAAAAACTCCTTTAATTTAATAAAATCCAAATTATGTACTAATATATATTGTATCGGAATATAAATGTGTTAAATATAAATCTATACAAATATAAATGTTTTAACACATTGTATAGATATTAATAAAAAAAATAAAATAGAAATAGCCATTCAAATCTTCTGTTTAGATAGATCTGAATAGATTAATCCTGACCTTAGCTTGTGGGCTGGGGCCATAAGGAGTGACATTATACTGCCACTCTGGCAGCCCCAGATGAGTGATCATAAGCCGGTAGTACGCAGTGAAGGAGGTGGTGAGATAGTGCCAGAAAAGTGATCGGTCCAAGAACCACACCTCACACTGCTGAGCCATTACACCTACACAGAACGGGCCAGCAGAAACAGGGCCAGATGGTAGATTAAAATGATATGAAATCTTTTTGTATGCCATCTCTTTATATCTGAGATGCATAATCACCTGAAGTACAGTTGTTGTAAACAAGGCAAACTTTGCCATTACCATTGCAGGGGTCCAACTCAAAGATGCGGCTACGAGAATCAAAATGAGGTTTTTCAGGGCCATCTGAGTCTAAAAACAGAAAAACTCTTAAGTACACATTTTAAAAATCAGATGTATAATTCATGCAAATTTTACGGAACAAAAAGGCATGTAAAAAAATTACGCATTACCAGTAAAATGCCTAAAGATGTAAGAAAATCTCACCCTCTAAGTCATCATCGAAGTCAAGATCAGCTAAAGTAGGTGCATTGGGGAGGGAATATAGATTTGACTGAATCAGGGGGCGTAACTGAGCAACATTGTTGATCATCATGCAACCCACTGGAACCACTTCATCTGTAAGATACAAAGCATATATATTTCCTCAAAAACAAAAGCATGCATTAGAGCTTTTTTATTAATTAAATGGAATCGAAAAATTATGTGTAGGAAAACACTGATGAGTTTTGAAAAATTATTTTGAAATAGGGATAGATTTAAGGCATTTTTTACAGTTGATCCAAACTAAAATGGGTTTAAGAGATCAGTGCGTGTTTCAGGGTGCTCACTTTCCAGCTTGGTGTTCCAGGCAAGCATGAAGCCATCTGTTGTGAGATAGAAATCTCTTAGATCTTCCGGCAAAGTGCAGTTGTTTTTCTGGAAAACACAGGAAAAACACACCTGATGTAAATATACCCACATAAAAGCTTTGCTTTGAGAATATTCTCTGTTAAACTGAAATTCCTCCATACCTGCTCCCAGGAGAGAAGGCATCGCTTTTCTGCAGGGGGTTTCTCTACAAATCGTACATCCAGCACACCTGGGAGGTTCTCTGTTAAACACATGAATGCAATGCACATAGGCATATAATAAATCAATCATTAAATAAGAAATTAATCTCAATTTGGGCACTGATAATTGACCTGGGCCCGTATGTATAAAACTTCTCCGAAATACTCTTAAGAATAGTCTTAAGCTTTGACTTAAGTGTCAAAAAATTCTTAGTAAAAAGTAGGACTTTTTCAAGAGTAGGAGACTTTTATAGTCTTAAGTGTTGGCTGAGGTGACACTTAAGTGTTGTAAACTAAACAATGATGTCAACACAAAATGACTGACCTCGACCTCTGAATCAGCCAATAGTGAGCCTGCTCATGTAAAGCCACAGCAACACCTGTCATTTAATGTAACTACATTAAAATCATTTAATTAAGACACTGAAATATTTTAATATTTAAATGTATCTTTTTAAATGCTTTGCATTGTGCAAAATTATCACAAATTATTACTGATGCTTTGTTTTCTATTGGTATGTCTCCTCGTTTACAGTTGGAGCAATGATCTGAACAGGAGTTCCTTCAATGGCTCCAACAACTCCAGGAAAGCCCACAATCCTCAAAAAAGTGGCTTGTTTTTGCAATATGGTTTGGCGGTCAGTTGGAAAGTCAATAAACTGCCATATAGTAGTGGCCAAAAGTGATGTCTGGCGAAGGAAATTTGACATCTTCAACTTTAATTAAAAAAAAAAAAAAAGTTCAAGATTTTGTTAGCATATTGCAGAGTCGTTTTATTTGTGATAATAATGCAATGAAACACGCCAAATTGTGTGGTCATAATTTTAGGCCATGCTGTCATACAAAGAAATTATGAACACATGCAAAAACAAGAGGAACAATGAAATGTTAATAGCTTATATTGTAGTTAGTGTGCCAATAGTGATTTTATCTCTAGATTTAATGACTTCCTCACCCCTTTAGATACTTTTTTTTCAAAAGCCTAGCAACAAAATCAATTTCTTGGACAAACCTTATCTACAAGCCGAGACTCTCCCATGACGTCATGAAGGCGAGTTCACTGATCTACAGTATATAAATGTAGATCAGTGAACTCACCTTTACGAGGTCATCTAGCAACATTAAGTGACCAGTTTTAGCTACTTTCAATTGAAAGCAGTTGGCAACACTGGTCAGTTTTTTAATTTTTTTTTTAAAGGTTTAAGTGAAATGTGGTGTCATAATTATTATTATTTTTTTAAATCCACACATCACTTTTGGCCACTGCTGTGTTTTGTGGGGTTAGTGCCACAATATGTAAGACCCTGCTTACTGTGTCATCACCGGTGCATTGCTGCATTTTCCCAATTTTTCAGCCAAAAAAAATGTCATTACAACTTTCATTTCTGCAGTTAGAGCATTGATTTGTAGAGTGGAAGAAGTTATTAAATTTCTTACTTTGTCAGTTACAAAAAAAATTGACTATCATAACGATCAAGTTTGTATCGTTTTATCAACTCCATATCATCATATACTGTAAGTCCAATACATCATATCTTCATTGGAAAGTGTGTGTCTCCTCCTCTTTGCTGCCATCTTGTTACTCCTAACTAGCTTAAGAGACCTCTCCAGATCTCTTAAATAATTTAGGAGCTGAGACCTAGTCTTAACACTTAAGAACCTTTATGGTTCACTCTTATTCTTAAGTCTAGGAATGAGAGTAAAATTACATTATTTTTAGAATTTTGACACACTTAAGACTAAAATTTTACTCTAAGTGGCTTTATACATACGGCCCCTGGTTTGCATTAGTGGTTAGACAGCAACCTTAATGAAGAAAAACAAACATATTAATCCACCCTAAGCTGCTTTGGTGATCTTAGATGGTCTCCCAGTCTGGCCAAGCTGGTCGTCAGCTGGCCTCCTGACCATCTAAAACCAAAACAACCCGGGAGACCATGCAGCAAATTGTACGATGCAATCTATAATTATTTATATTAACACTGTCCACTCACCCAAAACCCGAATAATACCGAGGGTGAGTCGGTCTACAAACCCCCTGCATGTCTTGTCATCTTTTACCTCCTCCATTCCAAAATAACACAAATACTTCTATGCCATCAATTCGCTTGCTGCATTGTCTCAACGACGGATGCTGAGGTTACCAAGCATGCAGAACCAAAACACTGAGGTTCTCCGCTTCTATTGGCTGAGAAAATGACAGATGAGTGATTTGACCAATAGTATTCCAGATAGGCGGGTGCGGCAAGTGAATGTTATCCAATCACACTCGCCAGAGATGAAAAAGAGGAGGAGCTCCTGCGCGTAATCTGGATGTGGCGGTTGTTTCAGTATGGCGTCTGTTGCTGAGGGCGCAAATGGCAATGGATTTTACTGGATTCATGACAGTATCCTTACATTTTTTTTCGTGTTTTTGTTCAATGAGTCTGTTTAAATTAGTTAAACTATTATGATTAAGCAAGCTTACTTGTCAACCGTGGACCGTGGTCTGTGTTTATGAGAGAAGGGAGGCTAATAGCTTATTAGCGGATTTTCATTGTCAGCTTAACCGAACTCTAGTTTTAGTACATAAAGATGCAGTTGACAATACATTTACTGTACTGAATTTCACTTATTTTATTAGTAAGAAACGTAGTGCAGTGAATTGTAACCGTTTTCAATGTACAAGTATACTTTTCTGAAATGTACTACAGTATACTGCTTCAGTACTACAGTAAAATGAGTACACATATATTACAATGCATTACAGCAGTATCACACAATTACTAATTATTACCACGTACATTGGAGTAATGCTGGATTAATGTTGCAGTCTTATTCTCTTAAATATTTTTTAGACCGTTAGCTGATAGACTTGTTTATGGTAGGCATGTTGTTTCTGTTGTGTTTTCTTTAACTTGCGTAGAATCAGATGAAGAGCAGCCCATGGTTTTTGTTGCAGGTGAGACTTGGATTTATGTCATTTTTAATGTTTTAGACTGATACTGTCAAATACTAAAATATCACGACTTGTTCATCATTCTGACAACTCATGTTTGACATTTCAAAACTGTCATTCCCATCCTCTCTTAGAGATGAGCAAGAATGCCGGTCTGAAGGTTGGGTCTGCAAATAATACAGAGGGAAAGATAAAAAGAAGAGCTAGCAGCATGGATAAAAGTAGGCAAAAGACAGGATTGCGTTCAGCAGTGCAAAGTGCTGAGATTATGGTGGGAAAAGCTTCAGATCAGAAGCTAGCTTCTGTTGTAGCCAAATCCAAAATCTCTACATATGCACCAGAACCGGACATGCCTTCTTTCACTTTAACTCAGGTGAGCATTGAAAAATGAATATTTACAGTTAGGGTTGCAAAAAGTTGGAAAATTTCCAGTAAATTTCGGAAACTTTCCAGGATTTTTTGGAATCTTCCTGGGATTTTTGGAAAGTTTCCAGAAATTTACCGGATATTTTCCACCCCTTTGCAACCCTATTTACAGTGTATGTGAGGTGAAGTGCCTCAGTTGTCTGCAGGAATGCAAACTTGTCACCATTTGCCAATTATCGTTATTTTGAAATAAAAACAGCAGTGCGAGTGTGGCATGACACAGCTGAAGTAGAGACTGTATATTCTCATGCTAAAATCAAATGAAAATCCACATTTTAAAACTGACATTTAAAAAAAAATCTTCCCCTCTTTGTCCTTTTTCAAAAAAAAATTATTTACCCCTGATGAGTTTGCATCCTTGTGTCTGTAATTAATTCAAGTCTAATCATTTTGCATACATTGCAATCAAAAGTTTATTTTGTACTATTGCTAATTTCCACATGTTAAATAATACAATTATCAAAACTATGAAACTATGATGCCAAACGGTGGTAGGAAAATTATGCAGTGACCAAAATATGTTTAATAAATTCAGAAATATTTGACCTATAATTTAATGTATGTTGGACACTCTTTGACTGATTTTTCTTAATGTCCACTCCTGCATCCACTTAAAAATAGCAAATAAAACAATTTAGGAATTCATATTATATTTGCTATATTTGTCTACATTTTATTTTATCTGCCAGGCCTTTAGATCAAAATTTTTTTTGAACTCACTAGAAACATGCAAATGTATCTGAAATATTGACTTGTTTTAGATTTTAGACATTTTGTGCATAAATCTTTGGGTAGCCCTGAAACCAGCTTAATAATTCGGGGCTTCAGTAAGACAGATCGGTCAATTAGTAAATTTAGACAATGTGTTGTTTTGCATATATTCTGTTATGTTAATATTTGCATATGGAATTTTGTCTTTATCGAACATCACCTTGCATGAATTGATATTTCCTTCAGGAAGTGCAAATCTAATTCCCTTTGGCAGTTGTAAATTCACGTGGTTATTTTTAGGAGGTACTAAGAATCTAACCAGTTTTGTTCATTTGATTTGTACATAAAATCTTCAGAAATTTGTGTTCTATAGATGTGTGGAAATAAAATTTCAAAGTGTCTGTTCTGGACTGTAGCCTCTCTTCAGCGCTGCTCAAGCCAAAAGTAAGCCATCATTGAAGGATCTCTGCCCAGAGGACAAGCGTCGGATTGCCAATCTCATCCAGGAGCTGGCCAGGTAAAGCCCTCTCATTATAGTGATCTGATACTTTTTAGACTGAATGAATGATTACAGTAGCCCTCAAGCCAATGTGATTTTCTGAGCATAGTGATACAGCTGTGTATCTGATCTGTTTTGTTTGTGTTTCTTTTCAGAGTTAGTGAAGAAAAAGAGGAGTCTGTACAGAAACTCAGGGATGAGCAGGAGACGTTTGAGAAAAAAATCCAACAGCTAGAGCAACAAAACCAACTCATCGTACAAGAGAGGGAAAGTATCCTTTTACAACAAGCAGGGAAGCGGTAAGAATGTTCTGGTCGAGTTTAAGTTTCAAACTTTCATTTCGTGTAAATTAAATGTCATCAATCGCGCCAAATTAACACTGATTACATTTTAATGGCAAACAATTTATAAATGTGGGAAATTTTCAGGGATTTTTTTTTTGCTGTTAATTACAGTAATGATTTATATATTAAGCATATGTTAGCTGTTATCCTTCCTGGTTATGTTAATTCAGAATCATACACATGGTCATTTATGGTTATGTGAGTATTTCAAATGATTTGATTGATACGCTACTGTTCAAAAGTCCTCTTATGCGCACCAAGGCTACATTTATTTGATTAAAAATACAGTAAAACAGTAATATTGTGAAGCATTATTCGAATTTAAATATCTGTTTTCTATTTTAGTATTTTTAAATTTATTCATTTGATAGCAAAGCTGAATTTTCAGCAGCCATTACTCCAATCACATGATCTTTCAGAAATCATTCTAATAAGCTGATTGCTCGAGAAACATATTTTGAAAACATTTGTGTTGCTTAATATTTTTGTGGAAAAAATTATGAATAAAAAATGTTTAATAGAATGGCATTTATTTGAAATAGGAATCTTTTGTAACATTATAAATGTCTTTGTTGTCACTTTTGATCAATTTAATGCGTCCTCACTAGATAAAAGTATTCCTTTAAAAAAATCTTACTGATACTTTTGAATGGTAGTGTAATTCACAATGTGTTGACTCATATCAGTCTGAAGAAGGTGAAGGACTGCTTTGTAAATTAGACTGACAGGGGGCAGTGTTGTCTAAGCATTGGGTCTGTGTTCAGCCTTGTCGTGACTGCTGTAGGGGCAATATAACCACAGGACGTCATTGAGACGATTTTTGAATTACATTTGAAGGGGTGAACATTCACTTTCTTTGGCATTATGTGTCACATTGGACGACACTAATATTAAATCTTTTCATTGAAGATAAAACAGGCTTTATTTGCAGCAGTGATTGTGTGAAATCTAACAGACAAATGAACAAAGAGCATTCCCACCGTGTTACGTTTAATATTTACTATTTTAGATGCCAGTTTTTGAGCTCAGGGATCAGACCCGTCCTTGGTTTGGGTTGAACTGCTTTTAATTTTCATTTGAAATTGAAAGAGCTGGCACCAATCACACGACCACTGGGAACGGCGTGGGTTTCTTCTCGTGCCAACCTGTCATCCGGCTGGCACATCACAAACTTTGCACAGTTCGGATGCTCCCTTTTTTTCCTTGCGGTTCTGCCAACTTTGGTGATCTTGTTCTGGTCAAAAGACATGGCGAACCATCAGTTTCGCCCAACACTGTGAAATACGAAGAGCAATCGCAGGCTGCTAAATTGCAGATTTGGCAGGCGAGCTCAGAAATTAGGCGAGCTCAACTCAATTAAATGCACTTTGGCTCCACGGCCTGGCATTTCAACTAAAATTCAAAACTCCATTAAAAAGAGATTGTAGTGCAAGACAAACTCTTTGAAAGCCCCCTGCGGAGACAGGATGCTCTCTAAAGGTATCAGACAGATGCTGGCCCACGGAGCTATTCTTAAAGGTTAAGGGGGACGCAAAAAGACAAACTGAGTTATGATGGTCTGCGTAGAATAATTGCTCGCATCGTCTCCATCTCATCTGCCAAGATCGCGATTATCAAGAGGAAATATCTCTGTAGGAGAGGGGGGGGGGGGAATTATAAGTTACATTCTGTGCGTAGGAAGAATTTGAAGCTCGTGTACAGAATGAAATTAGAATTTTCTCAAGCCTGTCTTTGGCATTCTACACCACGTCTCTAAGCGGTAGATTCTGTTACAGAGAAGCTCGCAATCTTTGTTCTTCACAAGGAATTTACATCAAGACGCATGGAAGACACAAAGGAGAAGTTGAATGCATTCATCAATATCATTAATCTTATTGAAGTTTGCATGGTCGCTTTTCCAAACGCTGCGGATGGATCAGAGGAGCACAAGTCCTTTTGTAATAGTTTGTTTGACTAGTTCCGGATCCGTGCATCCCGGCAGGATGAGTTTAGGTGGGGTTTAGACCCTCACAGAAATGCCACTTAATCACAAACCCACTGCTCGCATATTGTTTATGACCAATTAGTTTTGTAGACACACTAATAATTGGAAGTAATAAACCACATGCTCGCAGCAAATGAAGTCTCACGATATATAAATAATCAAATCATCAGTGGCTTGGTGAGTCATTTTCGCTGTTATTTAAATCGAAGCGTGCGGTCGTGTGAACTGTCCTCCTATCGATTTACATCTCAACCTACACACGCAGACCATCCGGCCGAGAGGCCCCGTAAAATATTCTCCTCGGCGCAATTTTGTTCTTCCTCGAGGTGGATTTCATTATTTTATTTCTGCGCCGGCTGACAGGGGAGTGAATCATGTTGACAGCGGCTGTCTGAAATATCGAATGCAAACTCTGATTTTGTGTATTTTTGGACGGGGGGTGGAGACGCACCATGCCTGCAGCTTTCTTTTCTCCTGATGTAGGCCCTCGGAATGAGCTCTGATTGGCCGGCAGCCAACAGAGGTGCCTGCGCTGCGGGAAGCGGGAGAGAATCTTATCAGTCCCGCTCCAGTCGCTCCAGATTACCAGGCGCTGAGCGTTCCCGCACGCCCTTCTGTTAATGTATTAATATGTGTGTTTACGCCCAACCTGTCTATCGGAGTATCAGAAGCCTCTCGTCAGCTGCGAGGAAGATGCCTGCGTGCGATGCGCTCTATCTACGAGACGGGCTCTCCGTTCTCATTACAAATGAGAGGCCTATTTATGGTAAGAGTCCTTGTTGAACAGTTACTCATTTCATACCTGCTATTACGCAGTGGTTTGACATCCAGCTGTCATGAAGGACAGTGTTTGTTGGCAGCTCAGGATTTGATATCCCCTTGAATCATTTCATTTTAGACAGTCAGTGATCTTGAATGAGCTACAATAATAAAGAAGATGAATTTAGCTGAGATATTTCCACCTACGGTACATCCTTAACAAGGACTTTAAGTCTACTTTTTGTGATATGAACATCTACAGTATCTCACAGAAGTGAGTACACCCCTCACATTTTTGTAAATATTTTATTATATCTTTTCATGTGACAACACTGAAGAAACAACACTTTGCTACAATGTAAAGTAGTGAGTGTACAGCTTGTATAACACTGTAAATTTGCTGTCCCCTCAAAATAACTCAACACACAGCCATTAATGTCTAAACCGCTGGCTACAAAAGTGAGTACACCCCTAAGTGAAAATGTCCAAATCGGGCCCAAAGTGTCAATATTTTGTGCGACCACCATTATTTTCCAGCACTGCCTTAACCCTCTTGGGCATGGAGTTCACCAGAGCTTCACAGGTTGCCACTGGAGTCCTCTTCCACTCCTCCATGACGACATCACGGAGCTGGTGGATGTTAGAGATCTTGCGCTCCTCCACCTTCCGTTTGAGGATGCCCCACAGATGCTCAATAGGGTTTAGGTCTGGAGACATGCTTGGCCAGTCCATCACCTTTACCCTCAGCTTCTTTAACAAGGCAGTGGTCATCTTGGAGGTGTGTTTGGGGTTGTTATCATGTTGGAATACTGCTCTGTTGCTCATGCTCTGCTTCAGTATGTCACAGTACATGTTGGCATTTATGGTTCCCTCAATGAACTGTAGCTCCCCAGTGCCAGCAGCACTCATGCAGCCCCAGACCATGACACTCCCACCACCATGCTTGATTGTAGGCAAGACACACTTGTCTTTGTGCTCCTCACCTGTTTGCTGCTACACACGCTTGACACCATCTGAACCAAATAAGTTTATCTTGGTTTCATCAGACCACAGGACATGGTTCCAGTAATCCATGTCCTTAGTCTGCTTGTCTTCAGCAAACTGTTTGCGGGCTTTCTTGTGCATCATCTTTAGAAGAGGCTTCCTTCTGGGACGACAGCCATGCAGACCAATTTGATGCAGTGTATGGTCTGAGTGCTGACAGGCTGAGCCCCCCACCCCTTCAACCTGTGCAGCAATGCTGGCAGCACTCATACGTCTATTTCCCCAAACACAACCTCTGGATATGATGCTGAGCACGTGCACTCAACTTCTTTGGTCGACCATGGTGAGGCCTGTTCTGAGTGGAACCTGTCCTGTTAAACCGCTGTATGGTCTTGGCCACCGTGCTGCAGCTCATTTTCAGGGTCTTATATAAATCTTCTTATAGCGTACGCCATCTTTATGTAGAGCAACAGTTATTTTTTTTTTCAGATCCTCAGAGAGTTGTTTGCCATGAGGTACCATGTTGAACTTCCAGTGACCAGTATGAGAGAGTGAGAGCGATACAGCGGTTTAGATATTAATGGATGTGTGTTGAGTTATTTTGAGGGGACAGCAAATTTACACTGTTATACAATCTGTACACTCACTACTTTACATTGTAGCAAAGTGTCATTTCCTCAGTGTTGTCACATGTAAAGATATAATAAAATATTTACAAAAATGTGAGGGGTGTTCTCACTTCTGTGAGGTACTGTACATCTACATTTACATTTAATAATTTCGCAGGCGCTTCTATCCAAAGCAACTTACAAATGAGGACAATAGAAGCAATCAAACCAACAAAAGAGCAATAATATGTAAGTGCTGTGACAAGTCCCGCAGTACACATAGCAAGTTTTTTTTTTTTTTTTTTTAATAATAAATTAAAAGAAAGCAAGTATATAATAGAAAAGGATTAGAAAAAGTTAGTGTTTGAGGGCCATTTTTTCAATAAATAAGAAGAAAAATAGGTAGAATAAAAAGTGGTAGTGTTAGAGGGTCAAGAGTAGTTGGAAGAGATGTGTCTTTAGCCATTTCCTGCTCGGATCGAGTTGGGCAGGTCATTCTACCAGCAGGGAACAGTTAAGGTAAACGTCTGTGAAAGTGATTTTGTGCAACTATAATGCACCATTCACTTGTAGAATGCAAGCATATGGAGGGCACATAAGTCTGAAGTAGTGAATTCAGGTAAAGGGGTGCAGAGCAAGTGGTTGCTTTGTAGGCAAACATCAATGCCTTGCAAGCAGCTATTGGTAGCCAGTGCAAATTGATGAACAGAACAAAGACCTGACCGTACGTGGTTTGAGTATGTACATTGCCATTTAAAGGTTTGGGGTTCTAAGATCGTTTAGTGTTTTTGAAAGAAGTCTGTTCTGCTCACCAAGGCTGCATTTATTTAGTCAAAAATGCATTAAAAACAGTAGAATTGTGAAATATTATTACACATAGAAACCGTATAGAAATAAGAACCGTTTTTTTTTAAATACAGATTTTAGTATTAATAATGTTTTGAGCCCAGAATCAACTTTATTCTGCTTCAATAACCAATATTAGGGTAAGACAAAAGCAGATGGAATTTGCAAATTTGATTCACCAGAGGCCTTTATATTGCATTTCTAATTACCATATGAAACTTGTAATTGGGGGATATTAGAAACACTCACTCTCTTGGCTCTTAACTTAAGTTTTTATAGTCGGATGTATTTAATACTTCAGTAATTTGAAACTGAACATTAACACAGAGTTAGTCATTTGTAGTAAATTGTATGGCTAATTGTAATTACAGACTTGCTTCTCATTCAAATTGACAGCATTGAATCAGTGGTATCAGTCAATCATTTTTTATATTACAAATTCACATGTATGTGTGAATACTGAATGTAGTATGTAATTTAGCAAAATGTTAATATTTAAGATGCAAGCTATAACATGCAACAAAACAAACTGAAGGGTTTGCATCATATTGCTTGGCAACAGTGAGGAGATTATTACACAAAAACTATATTACTTAAATTATTTATTGGACATTAGTGCCCTGGTTATTTCTTAAACCAAGAGGCCACTGTGATTATACCACTTCATATTGACACCCTGCTTCTACCATGGTAAAAATCACTAGCACATGGCCTCTTGTGGGTTAATTTTGTATTTGTGAAGTTCCATTTTCTTTGTGCAGTATTCTGGAGATTTTAATACTAGCCTTTGTTTTAAGGTAAGATTTACCACGCTTATCTTATGGTTATTGGATTGAGAGGCTGTTGAGCAGAGGCTGGATTTAGTGCATATTGACATTGTAATAACGGAGATATGAGGACTATAAATAATCTCTATAACGTTCTAACTTTCAGTCGGTTTGATCTGTGTTGCCCCTCTTGAATTCCTGGGCCTTGAGGTATTATGATGAACACTGAGCGGTTGTGCTCTACAGCCAGGCTGCTTATTAAGAAAAAAGAGCAAAAAAAAAGTTGCTTTCCATTATTGCTTTCCACGTTGGAAAATTAGATCTACTGAATGGATTTCTGCAGAGCGTGTGAGAGTAAGCGAGCGGACGTCACGCTGTCATTAGTCGGCGCAGTCGCCGTAGCTGTGGTTCTGCTCCAGATCAGTTGAATTCTGCTCAATGCTGCATGTGTGCCAGCTCTCTCTGTCTCACAGCCTGGCATCCTGCCCACTCCTGCCCAGCCAGACCCAGATGGAGGAGTGTGTGAAGCCCTCGCCCCGAAGAAACACTTCTATCTCTTCTCAGCAGTGCTGCTGTCTCTTCTTGCTTTCTTCTCTGTCTGTGCACTTTTTCAGAAAGTCACAAACATGACTCCAGGTATTGGCGGCTGGGATTCAGCCAGAGAGACTCAAATGTCAGGAGCCAGAGAAGAAGTCCAACCAGTCTCCTCCTCTTTTTGATATAAGAACACTGGGCAACCGAGCTCTCAGTGGAAGAAATTTTTAATGCCAGTTCTTTTTGTAGGTTTTTCTGTTATACACTAACTTATTCAATTGAAATGTATATTTTAGGATGTTTAGATTGTACCTGGGCAGTTGTATTTGGTTTTATTTTGTCTTGGTTTTCACCAAAGTTTTGTGATACCAATTCTGATTTGCCTGACCCCCCCAAAAAACAGCCCCCAATCCTAAAAAACAAAACAAATTTAACTGCTTCTCACCAAAACGGCATGATAGCAATTCTGATGTTGTTTTAGGCATTCTCTGAAAAAAAGTGTCTAAACAAATTTGCCTAGCCATCTGAATAACAGCACAAATCTTAGAGAAACCACAAACTTTCTCAGAATTATAACATGTGATGTACTGTACAAATTACCTTTTTATTTTTTTAAATTTATTTTTAGTCACCCAGTTTGTTTAATCACTCAGTTGACTCACAGACTACTCTTTTGAGTTATTTTATTTTAATATTTTATTATTATTTTTTTAAAGCCTCCAGTCAACTCACAGACCACAGAAATCCTTCAACCACTTATATAGTACAAGAAAGCATCTTGAAATATTATTAGTTTGAAAAACATTTGAGTATTTAACTCGATATAAAGCTTGCTTTTACTGTTACTGGTTACCTTTGGGCAACTACTCTGAGGGAGGTTCTTTAATTTTGTACCTTCTGTATAAAGGCTCCTGCCTACTCAGCATTAGGTTGGCAACACTACAGTGGGGGAAATGGATTACCATATCTGGCTTGGGAGGGGAGAGAGTTTTAGTCTAAGTGGGAAAAGCGGCAGAGTTATTCAGTGCGTGTTGACCCTTGACCCGTGGTACAGGCCTGCAGCAGCAGTACCGAGAGTGTCAGGAGCTGCTGGGACTCTATCAGCAATACCTCTCCCAACAGCAAGAGAAACTCAACAAGTCTATCACCCTGCTCAATCAGTCCTGCTCCCACAGCAAGGTGAGTACTAAAAGAGAATGTGCCTATGTGTGGGAGAGAGCGATAGAGAAAAGCCAGAAATGGCTCAGGCTGAACATGTGCGTGCACGGAATTTGTATCCTCTATGCTATGTTAAAATTTTGGCTGATCAGTCATGGCTTTGTATAACCATAACAGACATAGATTAATTTGTTTTCCCCACTAATTTAATATCCTGGCAGACCTACTAGTTTATCAGGTGACAGGTGATATCTGTTCGTTTTGAGATTTGAGTATTTGGTGAAATTAACTGTATCTGTACATATAACTTAATTAATGTATATAAATATATACACACACATAAACTGTAGATATGTATATATGTAGTATTGACCTTGAACATATGTAATGGTAACTCACTGCAGGCTGTTGCAAGTTTACCAGTAATTCCCTAAATTAGATTACGTTTATGTCATTTTCCCAGCTACAGGTATTTTTTTGGTATTTGTCCCTTTGTCTTTCACATGGTCAAAGAGAGAGATGAGACCACCAAGGTTGCCTGAAACATGAAATGGCATTCATAACTCATTTTATATCTGTAATATGACATTATGAATTGAAAGAGAATATTTGAAAAAGAAAAATGAATGCCGCAGTTTAATTTGATCTATCTGAACAGGGCTCCAGACTGCGACTAAAATGGTCGCATTTGCGACCAAAAATATTAATTTGCGAGTGAAGTTTTTGCTGAGGTTATGACTTGATTTTTTTTCCTGATTGTTTTGCGATCACATCTTTTATGTGCACGTATTAAACTGAGACGATGCGCATCAAAGTTTTAATGGAAAAAAGAGTTTCAAACAGCCCTCATCTCTGCCCGAAATGCCTGCTTAAACGCAGCTCAGTTGTGCAGCGCGAGAGATCAAAATGACGGAGACGTGCAAAGTGAATGTGCAGAAAAGCAGTGTCTATTTCATGCACAACTTGAACAAACTTCAACAGGTAAAGCTGTAAGCTGTGTGGATATTGGCAATATCGTTAACAATTCTCGTTCATAATCATTACTAGTATGGCTTCTTGTTATCAAGATCTTTAGTCTATATGCTGAGTTCTGTAAATGTGTGAACTTCATATTAGCCTGTTTGCAGCGCACTTGCCGTCCAGTAATCATAATAAGCTTTGTGCTTTGTTACTTTTTAATAAACAAAGTATCAGCTTTAACATTCTGCCAAATTCATAACAAAATTCATAAAATAAATACGGTTTTGGCACTCTTTAATGCGGCAGGCGCAATCGCTTTAGCGCCTCAGTTCAAGCGGCAAGTGAACCCATTATATCCTTCTCTATTATAGTATGAAATTAATTTGAATTAATATCAAAAGGTAGGCTATTTTATAAGAGAGCCTACACTTATTGAAATGTCTCATGTAATCGCTCATTCTGTGTCAAACTGTGGAAATCTTGTAAAGCTTGTAAACAATGCCACGTAACAATACCTAACCACTGGCCATCCATAAGCTCATCAGTCAGCTAGAAAAATAATTATAAAGAGGAGCACTTTGCTATATTTATTCGCTCTTGCATATTAATATTTTTACTTCGATCAGTTGACTTTTTTAAAAAAATTGAGAAAACCCAGGGCTCGCAAAATCGTGGGGCTATTGCATTTTCCAGTTGGGCTACCAAAATGTATCACTGCCCTGCCCAATGGGCTAACTTATATAAAATTTACGGCCATAAAAAGTTTTAAATATGTTAAATGGTATAAGAAAAGTCTTAATTATAATTTCAAGAGGTCTTAGAGTTGGGGATGGAAAAAAAGCTGGATTAAACCTCAAAAGGCAATGATGTCATTGAATAAATATTAGTTTGGTGTAGGGAATATTAACAAGTCCCGCCCATTTGGAGCTGGCTCCAACCTCCATTTATACCTGTCTCGGAGAAGCCACTATATTTGCTCCTAAAGCGCCAACTTAATGCATAATTAAAGAAATACATTAAGTGAACTTGACAATTCTGAGTTACACTGATAAATAACAGTTTGAAAATGTGTTGTGTTCACTTTTTATTTTAAGTTGGACCAACTTAAATTTATTAAATTGCAATTACTTAAAAGTTCTTATGGTCCATGATATTGGTACAGATTCTGTGTAATAAACAATTCTTTGTGACTGTATATTTCAAGTTGGAAAAGACGTTTAGTTCCCACTTTAAGTGAACCTTAGTTCCCAGGTCATCTACAAGATGGATTAAAATGCTGATAAAGTCAAGAAAAGAGTAGACAAACACATGACTGTATGATTGAAATGTTAAAATGTTAAAAAATAAATAAATAAATAAAACGCGTTCATTCTGTGGCACCTAAAAAAATAATTTGGCGCCAAAGTTTTTTCTTATAGGAGCCAATGGCTCCTTTTTTTTTGTCTGGAGCCCTGCTGAAGTTGTTTGGACATCGGCTGAATTCATTGCTCTGGCAGAACATTTTTTTTAAATGCATATATCTTTACACATATACTGGAACCTCTTTTGCATACCAATTCTCAGTTTTCCTGCAGAAAAATACATAAAGAAATTTACTAAGAAATTGTAAGTGAATTGCATTAAAAAAAGTGCCTGGCCTGAATCTGAATAAAAAGCACTCCAAATCTGGGGGAAACCACCAATTGTTTAGCAGTATAAAAACTACTCTTAGTTTAATACCCTATTCAAAGTTTATGCTTTGTTATTTACTTACTTATTTATTTTTTGTTTATTAATCAGCCAATTAACCTGCAGACTCATAACTACACACAGATTGTGACCTATCCTGTTGGAACAGGCTAACGATCAGATATTCAACAGATAAAAAGCCTAAATATCCAGCTCTTTTATTGCTCAAAACTATCATAGATCTCTGGATAATTCATAATAACGGTTCGTTGCTCACAGCAGGTGATCCAACAGTAATTGCCTTAAAATTCGTTGAAGGTGAATTTGTTACAAAAGCGCTGTTTTGATGGCTCTAGCGGTGGTGCTTTTAAAGGGGATGGATTTAGAGAAGCAGCCTCTCAGAGAGGGGTTTTGGCATGCTGACACTTTAGCATCTATAACTGTTAACCTGTCAGCACACTAAAACCCTCTCAGAGAGGTTCCATCTCTAAATTCATCCCCTTCAAAGCACTGTCGCTAAAAATATTAAAGCTAAAACAAAACAAAACAAAACAAAACAAGAAAACTCACTAACTGACACTTAAAAACTCACGTTGTTTTAGTTGAGACTGTGCACCCTGTGCACCCTCCATCTTAAGCTTGTATAAGGGAAATGAGCTTGTCCTCTCGGAAACCTTGGATGTGAGTAATGCATGTTTACATGCTCCGCGACCTCCTCTTGAATTAGTCAGCAGCCCATTTTTGTCCCCTGAGAGGTGGACGATTCTCCTTTGTCCTGAATGTTTATCTCTTTGGTGACTGACCTTGGGTTGTTGCGTTCTCTTGGGATGAGCCCACCCTTTCTGACTCCCTTGAGTAAAACCTGCCTTTGTGGCCACGTTATTAAATGGTCAGAGGTGACGTGTATACTTTTTGTACCTATGCCCTGTCTCACAGATTCCTAGAGGCGAGGGGGTGGCCAGGAGGTCTTGGGGTGGAAGAGGAACTGCTTTAGATGGATCTTACTTGGACCACCCTTCATCAGCAAGCAGAACTGATCGAGGTGGGTCAGTGGAGTGCACTCATTCGTTCTCAACGGGACCGTTCAGTGCACCCTCCAGCAGCGACCAGAACTGCGAAATCCATGACAGGCACACCAATCACAATTCTGAAGGTGGACGTAGCGACCTCAGCTTCTCCAACAGGGATCCCTCAGCCTGTGATGCCTTGAGGCTGCATGGCACCTCTGAACCCAAGTGCTCTCATCAGTGCCACAGAATGGAAAATGATGGCCTGTGTGGTGCTAATCAAACTGGAATAGCGCCACTGTCTGGTCGGGAGAACTGGGAGGAGAAACGACGATGTCTGCTCCTGCAGAAGAATCAGCTGGAGATGGAGAGGGAGAGAATTCAAGCTCGGTTGGCTCAACAGGAAGAGAAACTTTTGCTCCAGAACAAGCAACTCCGCCAGTCATACCTTCAGTACAGCAAGTAAGGGTCTGGCACAAACCATTTGTTGAAATATTATTAGCATTTTGTAATGGATTGTTTAATAAAAATAGATACATTTTCATGCACCTTTAAAGTATTTGCAGTTCAGTGTACTGTAACTATGAGGGATAAGTTAAACTGTTTTTGATAGTAATCAACATTATGCAGCCTAACTTGAATTGAACCATGGACATTGTTTTTATTTGTCTCTTTTGAAGGCTTCAGAAAGCAACGACAACAGACTTTGAGAGACCTCTAAATGGAGACAGCAGTTTTAATGAGGGTCAACAATCCAGTTTTGTAATGGATCAGTTGACACACAGGTAAAGCTTGCTTTAAAAATGGCATTGAATGCAGAAAAGGGCTGAAGAGATGAAAAAATAAATAAAGAAATGTAATATTCAAGTATGCACTGATTAAAATTTTGCGTCTGTATGATATGTTTTTTAATTAATACTTTTATGCAGCAAGGGTGCATTAACTTGATCAAAACTGACAATAAATACATTTATAATGTTACAGAAGATGTTCATTTGAACTTTGTTCATGTATGTATCCTGAAAAAATGCATGATTTTCATAAAAAATGAAGGTGCCCACTGCCCAACTGTTTTCAACATCATGAAATGTTTCTTGAGCACCAAAATGATTTCTGAGTAATTTAAATGATTTAAAAGGATCATGTGACACTGCAGACTGGAGTAATAGCTGCTGAAAATTCAGCTTTTCCATTACATGAATAAATTATATTTGAAATGATAAAAAAATTGAAAAGTTATTTTAAATTGTGATTAATATTCAAGAATTTTACTGTTTCAAATAAATATAGCCTTGGTGAGCAAACTTAAAATTTTAAACAGTAGTGTTGACCAAAATCTTTGCTCTCTTTCTCTTATTCAGAAGTGAAATAAAAGAAGGGGAGTCACACACTTTGCAGGGAAATGTTCGACAACCGTTAAGCAATGTACAGTCACAGCAACACACATCAAGTATTGAACAGTCTGCACCCAAGATTTCACAAGGTACATGCACAAGAAATTATGCAGAATATGTTATACCTTTCTGCTTTTTACTTCACCTCTTTAATTGGAAATTTGCATTACATCCTTTCAAGCATCTCTAATTTTCTCCCTGCAGAGATCTCCATTACCAAGAAGGATATGGCCACTTCTCCTGTCCTTACACAAAGCTTCCGGACATCTGCTCTTCCCAAAATTCCTTCTCTTGGTCTTCCTAGCACTCCAAAGGCTTCCAGGTGAGTTAAGGTGTCCCGCAGGGTTCTGTCATTGGTCCACTCATGTTTCCCCCTTGCTGTGGATGGGCTTCATACACACATCTAATTCATCCTGTCTAGTTCCCGCCCAGCCGTCTAGCACAACCAATATGTTTTTACACACCCTTTCTATATTTTTAGTTGAGCAAAACATTTAATTTTGCCACTTGACAGTTCGGTCACTCAACTACCACTTTCATGTTGAGAGGCTGCTGTTGCAATTTAAAGATGGGTGGGGTATGGTGCTTGAGAGAAGCCACTCTCAGGAAATTCAATGAAAAGACCCATACCAGTAAATACAATTTAACAAGTTCAATTCAAGAAGGAGTGAAAAGAGGAAAATGACAGCAATTTTGGCTCAACAGCACAGCGGGGGCCAAGCCTGTGTATTAATTGTGTTCTTGGAGTCCCTGTCTCTGTGATAGAGCTTCTTAATGCATGAATGTGAAAAAGGAGAAGGGGTGGGAGCAGTGATGTATGGGGAATCAGAATAAAACAGGGAAAAAGGGAGAAGAAGCGAAGAAAGAGGAAAAAAGAGGAAGCTGGTCTGGGCCGAACGCAGTGCGAGGCCTGTTTGATGAGTTAAATGAAGATTTTTGCCGGCCAGCGCTGAGGCTGACAGGAGCCAAGCTGAGTCCCATTAGCTGGCGTAGCAGGGCCCAGCAGCAGGTGTAATTGAACCGAGTCTTCCAGCCCGGGCCGAGAACGCGCCGCCTCCCTCAGCTTAATGAGAAAGAGTGAGGCAGAGAATGAATCACTGACCGCTAGCGCGAGACACACTCTGGGATAGGGAAGGAAATTCATTACCGTTTTCTTTTAACGTAGAAAGGTAATTAATGTGACAGCATGTCTTTTTTTTTTCCTCCCCCAACCCCCACAGCGAGAGCATGAGCATGTCTCGTTTAGCGTGCCATCTCTGAAAAATGCAGATTATTTGTAAGTCGTTTGTAAGGCGTATTTCTTCTCTTTTTTTCTAGGAGAAAATGTACTGACTTCAGAAGTAATTGCCTTTTTTCTCCCTCTGTTATATGTTGTGGTGAATATTTTGCATTAATATGTTCCTTTCTGTCTCAGACGTTTCCGAGCCAGAACTTTTACAGGGGCTGGGAAAATTAGGCTGCTTTGTGTGCAGCTATGATATTTGTGGGAGGCATACCAAGAGAATGTCAGAACTGACAGGGAAGTGAATACTCGCGTATGCATAATGTGTATCTGGGAAGTTGAGAAGGGCCAAATGTGAACTAAGACCAGGGCAGAGATGTTTCTCTTAATGAACAGTCAAACTGTTGAATTTCAAGTGGCCATTCCAGATTCACCTTTCATTGTGACATCAAGCAGCTTTAACGTCAAAAATACATGATAAAATAGATAAAAATGAAATAGTTTTTAGTTACACATTTCTCTTAGGACTGTGAATTGATTAGAAGATTTTAATTGAATGAATTAATGATTTGCCACGGTTAAGAAATCGCACATCAATATTTAGAGTCTCTAAGCTAGCTTAAATTTCTCCGATGGTAGGAAAATAATGAATCAAAAAGTTAATTAAAATAATTGATGAAAATGGAACATTACATTGACAGCACAAATATCTGTACATATGACATGCAATTCATATTTTGATTTAAAAGGACATATTTGGCTTGGTTGGTAAAGCATCATGGAAAACCTTCCTTTTCCCGCTAATACCAAACATGAACTCTAATGAGATGACCACGTTTATGCAAACCAGCACTGTGGACAGTCTATGTATGGAAGATAAATATTTTATTGTAGCCCACCGTCTGGAAGGTACCTTTGCATTATTCAAAACCAAACCTTATTTGAGGAAATCAATCAAGTGTGTCGTTTTGGTTTATTTTTTTAAGGTTGGATGCTAGCAGTCTTCTGAGCAACCTCAGGCCTGGCCCAGGGTCTGATGGGTCTGATGCTGCATGGGCATACTCTTGAAGAGCAACCTATAGCTGTCAGCCCACAATGAATCAATAGACAAGCACTTTATTACTATAAGTTTGCTTAAAAGAAAAAAGATGCCCTGGGAAAAAAAGCTCAGGCTAATGAAAATGATTATGGATATCTCCTGTCTGCTATAGATCATAACATTTCACTCAATCTGAAACAGGTAGTTTTCTTTGAGTGGCAGTATCCTTGGGGTGTGTGAACTCAAGTGAGCTGATTCTTGCATGATAACACACTTAAATTGGTCTTGTCTTTCAAATTCTGGGGATTTTAAGCTCTTGCTAAAGCAAGTGTCACTATTTCTATCTTTAATAAATAGTTGGTGGTAAGGATTTGGAACCCAACGTATTAAACTTCATTTGTGGAGTTGAATGATTGAGGAGGGGTGTGTTTTATTACTTTTCTTAGCAACCAGACTTTTGAACTTTAAGGTTTTCACATGGCGGGTGATTAAACTTGAGTAAAATTTTGCACACGTACATTAATAAAGAGTTCAGAGACACTCTGGTGGGCTCTTTTGACTCTGTTCAGCATCCTCCTTAAACACCATAGAAACCAGACAGCAGTGCTTTAGCAACTATGTAACAACGTGCCAAAAACATTTAGAAAACATGAATATATTAATTCATTTCAAATATTTATTTTTAATAATATTTTTTAAAAGATTTATGTTTATTTAATATTTATTTATATTTTAAATAATTATATAAAACGTCCTGTCATTGTGATGGTGTGTTTTGCATGGCAAGCTCCTCACATTTCCTTTAGAAATATAAAAATCTTGTGTGAGTTGATCTCGCTCGGGAGAGTGGACTGTAAGTGTCACAGAGGGAGAAGGAGATGAATTATGCAGTCAGACTGATAAAACTCCACAACCTCCGCAAGAGTCGTCAAAACAATACACTTATCAAACCACGTCCTTCTTTCAAATTACTTCCACCTTTTTAAATTAACCTGTGCAGACTTGGGCCATCTTTTGTAAACTCCTCTTCACTTTACAAGAGGAACCTTTTTTTTTTTTTTTTTAATTGTGTATCTTATTAAAATTTTCAGGGCTGGTTTGATAGAGCCAAAGTGAGAAATGTCAGTGCTCCTGTTCATGGCCTGTGCCTCTCCTCAGCTTTCTATTGATTTGGAAGAAAATTGACATGCAGTTTTGTCGGTATTTGCCATTTTAGGATTTTTATATTACTGTTTGGGCTACAAATTTGTTTGGGCTCTCAGGCGTGACGGACATTTTTAATGAGAACAGTAAAATAACTGGAGTCTGGAAACTGATAAACTGTCTTTTGTTTGGAATTATTGAGGTAGAACCTGATTTTTTTTCTCTGTCTTTCACCCTCTCTCTGTATTTTACTCCTCCTCGCTCTCATTGATGCGAGTAGGAGTTTTTTTTTTTATGCCCATGTTTGCAAAATGAGTTAACCTGTAGAGATTCTGGTATATTCTTTATACTTTTGTATGATTTCCAAAAAAGTATCGCACTTGGTTGCTTCCTGTTTAAACAGCTTCTTACTTTTATTTTTGAAAATTAAATTACTTATTAAATATATAAATATATAGAAATGTATATAATATTATGTTAAAATGTACTGTGTACACACACACACACACACACACACACACAGTGTATATATATATATTATATACTATATAATAATAATAATAATAATATTTTATTAGATATTTATATTTTTTTTCTTTTCAATAATTCAGGAATTCACTATTTTATTTTATCTTTCTCTTCAGTAACCTGGTTACTTAAATACTGCCATCGTTGCGCTCACCTCTGCTTTTCTATTTCAGGCATCTTGAACTCTGTTCCCAACCCCTACTGATCCGTTGAGTGAACAGATAGCGTTTGGGATTAGCACACCTCCTCTTAAGTGATATTAATGTCTCATGGTCATTCACCAGTGGACCTTGTGAAAAGCAATGAAAGCGTTTGGGTAAATATGACTGCCAAACACATTAGCATTCTCTCCGGCAATTTCCTCCTACCAACGCCCTAACATCCCCCTCCCCCGCCCAAACTACACCTACCCCTTTCCTTGTTATAGATTGTGACCGGCGGTAAGAAATGCATTATTCATATCGGCAATGTCGTCCGTTGATGGATGGCTGTTTGAGAGGCCTGTCCGTTAAATAAATCAACAAATAAAAATGCTAATTCTCACATTTCAAGAGGGAGCCTTGCCAAAGTCCCACCCCATCAGCCATCCACCCTCAGTGTAAGCTCTCCTCTTTCCCTCTGATGCAAATGTGCAAAAGAATTGTCGGATGGCAATCGATTGTCATTCGCCAAAATGACAAAATGAGATTCCCGGATTGGACATCATCATTGTTATAGGACTGGATGTAAATGAAACCTAGATTCAAGTTTCAGGCTTAAAAGCAAAAGAACATTAAGCAGCTTGATCTATTATGATGTCATGAAATATTTGTAACAGTTTTTTTTATTGTGAGTGAATATATGAAGTTGCATACTGACATTCGGCGAGCGTCTCTTTCTCAAACGGTCTTGTAACTGGCTCTGTAATCGCTAGCAAATGAAACATACCTGACAGATAAAGTGCAAATGTTGTTTGTATCTGTTAGTTGAGATCATAATTCTTGTAACAATATTTATTGCAAAGTAATTTCAGTAAAGCGAGTACTCGGAAACACTCAGTGTAAAATTGCAGGAGTGAAATGAGACGTTCCTGATTATGCATGTATTACTGGAATATGGGTTGACAAGTTAACAGTGCAAAAACATTGGAAGTCTGCATGAACTGTTTTATGTTATCGCTGAAATGCAGTTGGATTTAAGTATTGGAAATGTGCTATGTAATTACTTCTTACTAGGGCTGCATCTGGAAGGTTCATGAAAAAGAGAAGGAAAATTAGAAATGGCAACTAACTGAAATAAGTTGAAGTACTAAATTTCTTGATATTTATCAAAATTGCATTTGATATGGAGTTGCTGCCTATGTAGGTTGTTCCAGATCTGTCCCTTGTGAAGAACCCCTCATATAAGCAGTAGACAGCACGGCAGCTCTCTAGGGTTTGGACCAGAGCTCTTGTGTTTGTCTGATGGCAGTGTGCAGAACAGCCAGTATAGTACAGCATATGTAGGTTTGTTAATGGTGCATGGTTGCTGCCTTCAGAGTTCAGGGTCAGAACCCGTAACAGTGGTTAACAAACTGTCCTGGGTGCAGGTGGTCTGTCTAAGGACCAGCTTCTTAGAGGTCCTCGCAATGTGTGAAGTGAGATCAACTGGTCTGTAGTCCTCAGGGAAGCGGGTGTTTCTGATCTTTGGCAGCGGAACAATGCAGGATGTCTTCCAGAGCTAGGGCACCTTCATCAGTCCCAGCGTGAGGGAGAACAGGTGCTCAGGAACCCCACCACGCTGGCTGTGTGAACATGTGTTCAACACTCTGGGGATCAATCCGTCAGCCTCAAAACTCATCTTTACCTGTGCAGAGATTCTCACCTGGTCAACAGAAATAGACAGTTGAAGGGTGGGAGATGTAGGCATAATTTTAGATTTTTAGAGATAGTTCACCTAAAAGTGAAGAGCCTGTCATTATTTGTTCATCTTCATGTTGTTGCAAACCCGTAGGAAGAATGTTTTGGCTGGCTTTTTTTTGCAATGAAAATTGTTTGGGTTGGCAAACCTCAAAAATGACAAAATTTACCACATTTACCGTTCAACGAATTTTCGTTGGCAAATTCCAGTTATTTCAATTGTAATTTTGCGTGAGGGTGAAAGATTTCGCTACACAGATTACGCAATGGGTTCAGTTCGGTGGATTTGCAGCATTGTTCAAACAAAAAAAGCTTTTTGGTATGTGACTTGTGTCTTTATCTTTTCATCACTAATTTGAAAATTGATCATTTTTTGCAGGTAAAATTTCACAGAAATGACTGCACCTTAAAAGTAGTCCATACATATTTGCTATATTCACTGTATTCTTCTGTAGTCAAAAACTAACTCAAATTTAAATATTTGTTGAAAATTGTCCCCTTTTTCATGCACGTTAGTGTTATTTTTTGAGTTTTAAATGTCCTTTTTAGTTTTTTAGTCAGCCTATCCAGATTTTTTCAAGATTTAGTTCACAATCTGGGAATTTTTGTCTAGAAAACTTTTTATTTTATTCATGCTGGATAATGCTTAAACTGTTAATCACAATTATTTTGCTCAAATTACTCTTCATGATTATTGTCGTGAGAAATTGTCATGAATTATTGCACTTTCATTTTCATCAACGATATTGCATGTTGAAATAGTCACAGTCAAAATCTAGTGTGCTACCAATACCCAAACAGCATTTTAAAGCACCATAGACATTTCTCAATATAAGCTAGGCAGGATTAATATCTTAATATTTCTTAACAAAATTCAAGATATTTTCTGGTGAGGGCAGTACCAGAAAGCATTGCGCCAAGCTTATAGTGAAAGAAAAAAAAAATTCCAAATTGATGAAATCAAAAATAGGTCAATCTACTAAAAGTACTATTTTATCCTTCACTTGTAGATAAGCAACATGCTACCGTTACTCTACTGGAATCAACTTTGAATCGAGTCTTAATCAATCACTTTTGAGGTTCCATCTCAGATAGGATGTTGTCCTAGAAGGCAGAGCTTTAGAACAGAGCTAATGTGTTTCCTGAGAAGGATGGAAGTTTCAAGTTCTGACAACCTTTAATTTCAATTTACCTTTCAGTGGAAATATTTTCAGGTTTAGCCAATACTTTCATGATTTCAGACCCAAAAAGTGTCAGACACCAAGGAAATAGTGGATGGGATGTATCTCAGCGTCCTGGATAATCACCGCTATCATGGCCGTGAAGCAAATACCGCTTTCATATGTCAGAGGCACTCAGTGGATGACACCGTTTTCTGCCTCTCATAGGAGCTGAGATCCCTCAGACAGACACACACACACACACACACACACACACACACACACACACACACACACACACACACACACACACACATCTGTATGAATACCCACTCATCCCCTCTGCTGCATGGATGCAAATCAATGCTGTTTAGAATGAGCAGTGAATTATGTTAGCAGCATCAGTGGAGCGTGCTTTAAGAATTCATGTTTTATATCTGAAATGTGCGCGTCTGTACTCGATGAATAATTTATTAAGCACCTCGACTGAGGGGTTGAATCTTTATTAGCTTAATCTTTGTTTATTTATTCTTTTATTTATTTATCTCCTCACTCGACTCTCAGTTTTCCTTCCAAACCAGGAAAAAACGAGCTGACTTGTTCCTCATATGCACCCTAAGGCCACATGTTTCAAAGCCTGTGAACTCTTGTCATCTATTCAGTTGCAACAATGTTGTTTTTATGTAGGGGAATCTGAGGATGTACAGCATTCCAAATGCTATGTAAATTGTCATGCTTTTATTTATATCACATTTGTCCTCTCCCGTTTTAGTGTATAAAACAATTCTGACATTTTCGTTGAGTGGTGTTTTTTTCATTGTTAGGTTGGACGACTCTTTGATTGAGCTGTTGGATATTATCAGCCCCGTATCCAACCCAGAAAGGTCCCGAATCAACCCCTCATCCCGGAGGAGCTTCGTCGCCCCTCAGTTCTTTCAGAAGACTCTTCTCTCTCCTTTTGGCCCCAATCGGTCCTCTCTGCAAGACTTGGAGGAGAGTGAGATCTTAGAAGACATCTTTTTCATCTGTTGAAGGGTTATAATGGCGACTCAGATTGATTGTAGGAATAACTGAATTATTCATGTGCTCTTAATTCTGCCTTTTAAATCTCTTTAGTGTCTTGAAATAATTATGGTCTTAATTTTTAACTTTTTTTGTGCTATTGACGTATTCAAGGTTTATTTTTGCCTTAATAAAATGTTTATTAATAAATGGTGTTGTTTATTCAGTCACAGATGGTTAGGCAGCAGCACCATTAAAGTCCACAGGCTTTCCAAAGAACTAACTTGGCAACATATATGTTTTAAAAGCTTTTGAAGAACAGTTGCTGTGATCTGTAATGTATAATCCCACTGTCATCTGATGAAATGAGAAATTCTCGTAAGAGTGACTCCGTAAGATGCATTTCCAGTCAGCGCAGTGTTTTCCACAATATTCATGAGTCATTGAATTTTCTGCATATATTAACAATTTTTTTTTTTCCACAGGGGGTGTAGCACGATTTTTAATGTGTTCCCTCACTTTCCTATTCCCCTGCTTTTCCAATATACACAGCATATATGCTTTGATACTTCAAACTCGATCTGGGAGCATCAGTATATGCAATGGGATTCAGCCAAACATCGCTCCAGGGCTATTGGTCTAATTTGATCTGAAGTGTTGTAAAGAAAGTTTCAGAGAGGCGCCCGTGTGTGTGTGCATGTAAACCCTCCGCCTTTGAAGTGGTTTCAGAGTATATCAGTCGTGCCACAAATCCATAAAAAGAGAGAAAGAGATAAAAACAACTCATAAAAAGGCTTGTATAGACATACAGCAGGAAATGGGACAAGCATAATGCTGCTTTATTCTACACTGTGCTTTATTACTGGGCTTAAGCGGAAACGCGTCATTCAGTAAAATTACAAAAGAGAGTCTAGGGACCAGAGAAACGTGGAGTTGAGAACAGGGCAGGAGCTGCGGCAGCACTCCGACTGCTAATACAGCTCAATCTCTTTGTGATAGGCTTGGCAAAAATCCACAGATACCACCCAGCACACTCAACTGTGCTCAAAATCTCTGAAAATCTTTTTTTTTTTTTTTTTTGGTATTTTTCTCTTTTTTTTTTTTAAACCCCATTTTACTGCATTGTTTCTGTAAGTTCTGGCTTTTTCTGATGAGTTGAAGACAGTTAGTGCTAATGAAGAACAGCTATAAAACCAGAGTTGCTGAGAGTCTGATGGATTAGTGCAGTTTTTCTTCCTTTTTTTTCCCAGTGTGTTTGAAAAAGCAGTGAAGCAAATCGGCGTTCTGACAGATGCATGGAATCGCAGAACAGAAGAAAACAGCAGACAGTTCTAACAGGTGCAGCAAAAAACTTTTGACACCAGTCCTTCAAGAGTTCTACATTCTCCATAAAGGATTACCCTGATTCTGCCAGTTGCATTGTTCCATTGTGTCTCACAATACAAAAACATGTAAAAATATATTTTTAAAAAAGCATTGTTTAAATGACAAAATGATATTCGGTGCGGTTACAAACATAAAAATTACAACCGTTGAAATGATAAAAGTACACATGTTAGTATTTTAAAATGGAGAAAAAAAATAATTTAACAAATGACATTTGAAAAAAAAAAATGAACCAATGAATACATAAATAGGCAAATAAATAAGCATGTTGGCAGCAGTTCTGAAAGTGACATTAATGTTCGGATCAAATCTGATTGGCTCTTCTTACGTTCCATAATTAAATACCTTACAACCATACTGCATCTCTAAGGACTAGAGTTTACCTGCTTTAATTCAGTGTTTCATTTTTTGTCTTTAAATTTTCTTAATCATCCAGTCCTTCTAGATAGAAGTAAAAGACTATAAAATATGCAAACCTATATACAGAGGAACAGAGCAAAAAAGAGAAAAAAACATTTACAGTATATTCAGTAGTTCATATACTTATATATATTTATAATAAAATTTCTGTTCTGTCTTGTCGGTTTTGTCAACTCTACATTTCCAGATTGCTATGTAAACAGTTGCAGCTGAAACACGGAGGAAGATGATGAGCGCGAGAGACAGATGTTGAAAAAGACCGAAAGGGAGAGAAAGACAATTGACACTGAAATCCAACAGACGGAATGCATATCCTTGCAAAAGATCCTGGAATACCTGAATGATCATGTGTCGGAAAGATCTAGAAGGCAAAATACAACATTCTCGGAACCCGTCTGAAGTCGCGTGGATTCAGAACTGAATTCCCCTTCGAAATGAGGTGAACTAACTACTGCTCCCCCCCCACCCCACTCCCACCCCCACACCACTGTACAGACGCTTTACTCCTCGGTTAAGCCAATTAATCAGCTCTGGAATTATCATATATTTACAATAGTGCCATCTTGTATAATAGGTCAGTTGCAAAGCATAACCAAAAATCGTTAAAGTCCTTAAGTTGCGATAACAAGAAATTCAAAAACTCGCGTTCCACCCTCAACACCCGCGCGCGGGAAAACTCCCCTCGAATCCGTCTGAACACTGAAGCAGCACATGTAAACACGCAATGTGATGCGGATTCTGACGATACTTGTGCAAAACGTACATAATGCCCACTTCATTGTAACCGTAAGCAGAACGTCGAGTGGGTGTAAATCGGTAAATGGCGGTGTCAAGCTGCACAGGTTTGTCATGTCAACAGATATTTGAAGGCTTTGCTGTTAGCTGTAGCTATAGTAGATTTCTTTTTTTATTTTCTTATTTTGTAAAGAAGAAGAGTGTTTCTGTTGTTTTGACATCATAATAATAATGAATGGCTGCTAGCGGTGTCGTAGCACAGTGCTGCCAGGTGCACGGACGCACTGCTGACGATTCGACGGCGCATGCGCGAACAAGGCGATCGAAGTTAGAAAAACCGCCAGGCGTTCGTTTTTAAAGCCAGCGCTCGGTTCGAATGAAAACGTCGTTTGTTTGCGAATGTTTGCAGAGGCGGGAGGCAGATATGTCCGCATTCTGTACTATTTCGTAATGATCCTGATTCTCTTTAAACTCTCTTACGAGAGGAGGCCTTTTTGCATTTGTAAGTAGCATATACACATATATACATACACAAACGGAATCAGTTTTCTTACCCTTGTGTGTGTTTGTTGGCGGATAAGGAACGTTTTTATCGGATCGAGAGGAATGCCTGCAGATTGCAGCTGCCGATTTGAGATTCTTCCCAGTGGTAAAAGTCCAAAGCAGAGCAGTGGTTTCAAACTCCAGCTTAAATCTACAAAAAAATTACAGCTCTACATATTGAATAGCCGGTTTCTATATATACACACATATAAAATATATGCATATAAATACATATATGGGTTTTGGGATTAATATCGTATGTATCCATATATATGCTGTACAGGTGCATAAATATGAATACATATTGCTTGAATGTCTGCTATACATATACATATTGTATGTACGGTATATATAAACAGGATTGTTTATCTCAAACCTCTTTAAGATGGTCTCTTAACTACAAGGTCAGGACATAAGATAGAAAAGGTAAGGCTGCATTATGGAACAACCCTTCCCATGCACCCTTTCTCTCACCACAGAGAAAAACTAGAAGAGAAATAAAAATAAATATTCTTCATTTTGAGCAGTAATTGTAAACTAGCGAAGTGAGCGGCCTCAACGGGCCATCGGAAATAGTTCTGCCAGTATTCAAAAGCATATCAGCAATCTATATGTATGCATTTATGCATATAGTCATATATGGTCTTTTTATACATATATCATCATCTTCTTTTTTTTTTCTTTTTTTTTTTTAAATACAACTCTTAAACCGATTGGCACAGCAAGAGATGCAGTGGCCCAATTATGTTACAGGTACGAGTCTTTTTTTTTTCTTTCTTTTTTTTCTGTTTCATTTGTGATAAAAAGGTTTGGTCATTTGGTCCCTACACAACTAAGGAATGACAGGTAAGTCTCCCAGCGGACGGAGGCTGCAGTTTGTGGCAGCCGTTGCCCCTGGAAACGGACAGGCACTCCAAGAAAAAAAGTTGGCCATCCCGAGTCGAAGCAAGTTCTTGTCCTGAATTGTCACATCCTTCTAAAAAGTTCTGTCTTTCAAGTTTTTTTGTTCTTTTTTTAATCCGTTTTGTTGGTTTCTAAAACAGTTCTTTAAAAAGTTTTCCCAAAGACGTGTTCAATATTACATGATTCCCATCTAAAAGTCTATCTTAGTTTTAAAAAGTGTTTTTTCCGTACTACTTATTCATAGATTCGGAGCCTTTTGAGGGCTTACATTGTTTTTCTTTTTCTTCTTTTTTTTTTTAAATATATATATATATTTAATGTTGGTCTTCAGTAGTGTGTCCTGTGGTCCTGCAAAATGGGCTCGGGGGTTCGGAGAAGGGAGTACGGTATGGTCCAGTAACACCGCGGCTCCCCTGAGTTAAACACTGAAGTCCAAAAAGGTCCATTGAGCCTGGTGGTGGTGGTGGTGGTGGTATATCACGCGGCTACATCCTCCTCATGTCCCGCTTCAGCTCTACTGTATCCCCAGCCCCGATGTTCTTGATCTGTTGTGTTTTCAAATACATTTGGCATGTTATCAACATGTGTTCCAGCTCTACAAAACCTAGGAAGAAAACACAGAAAGAGCAAAAGCATTTAAAGGTATTCAATCAAAATTCACCCCATCTAGTCTAAATGCATGTTGTTGATTTTATGCGAATACATCATCCATGCATGTGTTTTAATTTATTCATTCATTTTTTTTGACCTTGTAATGTTTAATCGCATTATCATAACTGGATCTTCTGGTGAAAACATTACACTTGTCTGATGATGTGCTGTTTCATCGTGACTTTGAAGACCACTTCTTGTGGCTTTTAATAATTATTAATAGATAAGTACATAATATAATTATTTTTCATTGCTGGGAAAATAATAGCTACTATACTAAAACCAATCTTTATATGAATTATTGCTTATTATTTTGTTAATTATTAATTTATTTGTTAATTATTAATACAAAATTATAATATTATTCATATAATTATTATAATATAACTATTTTTCTCTTTGGGGAAAATGAGCAAGTAAATAAAAATGATTTGTATTAATAAAGATGTTCAACAACAACCAAAAAAAAAAAGAATAAATAAATTATATATATATATATATATATACATACACACAATATATATATATTAACTCCGTTTTTAACAAAAAAAAAAAAAACTACAAAATTCTTTTTTTGTCATTGTGCATTCCAGTTAATCTCAATCAAACTGCAGTTGGATTATTTTGATTGTACTAAAAATATAGCTAACCAACACAATAAAAACATAAAATGATTTAAAAAAAAAACATGTTTTTTGAGTTATCTGTTTTTGCAAATAAGCTTCCTATATATTTTAATAAAAATACATCTCAAGTCTTACATTAAGACATTGTCTGAAGTTTTGATTCTTTATATTGTTATAATAATGTTTAGCTATTTTGCTGTAAAACAACAGAAATACTGATAAGCAAAATGATTTTTGCAGTTCATCTGGAAAAGGGTTTAATGTCAGTGCTGAGACGTGCAGGAGCCTTACTGTGAGATGCCTCAATAGCTGTGTAAGTAGGTAATAACTTGGCCCAGTTAAAAGGCATCAGCAGGGTAAATTAATGACACAGTATTGATTTTCCATCTTCATTTAGATGAGGAGATGTGAGATGATCTGAGATACATGGAAACGACTAATCTTTCCCCCTCCTTCACAGCCCTGCCCCAGACTACAGAAGGAAGGAGTCCTATTTAATATCATATTCTGTTAGACCTAAAGTCAACATGAAACAGCACAAGCCATTTTACTTTATTTAACAGTGAAACTACACATTCAAAAAGGCTTTTATTTTTTGAATTATACAAAGTAAAAATGGAAATCACTCAGTCAGGGAGTTTTGAGCTAGTGCTTTTCAATGAATCATTCGACAAATTTGACTGAACCCCTTCGTTCACTTGTATAGTATGTGTGTATCTTTTTGCCTTCTGGCTCCAAGGTGATTTGGCTAACCTGTCGTTCCCTGTGCGCAGCGGCGGCCTTCACCCCCAGGGTCAGGGGTGGCTGGGGGGAGGGATGGGGCTAATATGGGCGGTTGGCGTCCTTTGGCCTCTTCAGCTGCACTTTGAGTCTCTTCATGCCGATCTGAAAGCCGTTCATGGACTGGATGGCGGCCTGAGCGCTGCCCGGGTTATCAAAGCTCACAAAGCCTGGAGAACGAAGCGAGAAAGATGGAGACAGAGAGAGGACCACAGGTTAGCACCAGATGGATGAGAAGGTAATGCAATGGACAGATGGGCGTTAGATAGGATTGTGGGAAGGTGGAGTTGGGGGGTGAGAGGGTGAGAAATGAGGCCAGAAATGATTTCATGACAAAGAATGAGGTGAGCGTGAAATGAAGGGAGGGAGGGTATCAAACAAGTTTACTTAAGTCATCGTGACACATATTTACCACATGTTTAACATCCAACATATATGCACAAAGTCAATCAATACAGTACAACAGCATACATTTTATACACAATAATCAGAAGCACAGAGAACATGCACAACCTAATACACAATATCCAGTCGCTCCTAGCATTAGCGAGAGGCAGTTAGCCAGATCGCCTTTTTAATGACGTGCAGAGTACAGAAAATTGCTAATAATTAACCTGTTAATATTCAGATAGTGTTAATGTCTCATAAAATGTAAATGAAAAATGATTTCTACTATGCAAGCAACTGCACTGGGAAGTAGAAATAGCCACACTACTAACTTAGTAGTGAAAATAGCATAGCTGATGTCAAATGATTATATTTTTTCCAGTCATAAGCCGTTTTTCAAAATGTCTGCTTCTGGTACTAAAGTTGAAAAATCAATGATCAATCACAACTAAACTACATTTTCAAAAAGGCATGTTTTTTTTAATAACCATATGAAATTGTTGATGTATTTCCTATTTAAGCAGGAAGTCTGGACAAATAGAACGAAATCTTGTGTGCACGATGAATCGCTAATATTTTTGGTTCGTAGAAAACTTTTCAAAGTGTGCTAGAATTTAGTGTTAAAGCTAACAAACATGGACTAAAACTGTCATTTTGATTTTATGG
Organism: Acrossocheilus fasciatus; assembly: GCA_036784905.1. Taxonomy (NCBI): domain Eukaryota; kingdom Metazoa; phylum Chordata; class Actinopteri; order Cypriniformes; family Cyprinidae; genus Acrossocheilus; species Acrossocheilus fasciatus. The sequence continues at coordinate 8,291,661 of CM071958.1, forward strand.
GGGTTTGTAATTTATTGTGCAGCTACTTCATTAAAAAGGTAGCTTGATTTACTACAAAAACGCATATTCTGGTAAACAAAGTGTATGGTGTAAATCATCTTCAATCTGTTCTTGAAGTCTTTGCAATGACAGAAAAATTCTTCCATTTAACACATGAACATTTCAACGCAAATTATTTGCTCTCATTTTCTCATCTATTTTCTCACTCTCGGTTGAGGTACTGTGATCATTTCAGCTGGCTCAGCATTTCAAATCATCACGTCTGAGTCTCTGAAACACCTCCCGCTAACTGCGTTTATATTAAGTCGAAATCGAATAGCGTTGTGTTTGTTCATGCATGGGATGCCTCTGATAAGTCAAGGAGCCAGTGAAGCTGCAGATAGCGCTAATTAAAATATAGAGGTTCACATTAGTCATGAGCAGGACACGTGAACACGCTTCTGCGGTTTCCCCCTACAGCCTCATGTCCCGCGCTGATTAAGGACATAAAGATGCTACACTACATCCTCTTCTTTTTTCCCTTTAATTTTCCATTCATTCTTTTTTCCTGTCTCAAGCCAGGTGAACACTGTGTGATTTTCTTTCCTGTCCTGTTGCTTCTCAGACTGGACGATGAAACAACATTTTAGGAGTAAAATATGCATATTATCTACGACTTTGACCATGTCACCAGTCTAGGTTTGTTCTGACTTTGGCATTTTCACACGAAACCGAAGTAACAACATAAATCCAAAATGAAAAACTCCAAAATGCACAAATGGATTTGCCACTTTTGGTCATTTTGATAGTCTGGTTACAATGATAATATATCGTTATAATATAAGCTCACATCCACGTTTTAGATGACTGCCATTGCTTCCATTAAAATTTCAGCCACTGGAAAACCTCAGAAGCTACGATTCATTGTAAAAGTTGCTTATTGATGAACGTGTTGTACTAAGTGATCTAAAACTCAATTTAGCCCTACGAATGGGGTCGTGAGATGGCGAAAAAGTGGCGAAAACCACACAGTGCACACCCGGCTTCAATCGAAAGCTTCGCTGTGGTAGAGAAATGAGGTAAAAATGTTAATAGTGTGAGTAGGAATGAGAATAATCTTCACAGGTGTCTTATCATTTTTACCCACCAAAGCATTTACTTTGGTTTGTCGCCCGATCCACAAACACTTTGGAGGAGATGACATTACCGAAAGGCAGGAACATCTGCATCAGCTCGCCGTCCCCAAACTCCTGAGGGAGGTGATAAATAAACAGGTTACAGCCCTCCGGCCCTGGAGATAGAGAAAGAGAGAGAAAGACAAGGAGGATTGTGGGATACAGAGGATTAGAGAGGCGGTTAGACAGGAGAGAAATAGAGCAGATAGCACAGAAAGAATAGGTGGAAATGAGAGGAATTAAGCGAGATGGATGGCAAAACAAAGACAGAAACGGCGAAATTAGACTTGGCTTGCCAAAGTAGAAACTATAGAAACAGTTTCTCTTTATTGAGCAGTCGCCCTGGCATCTGAAAGTAGCAATTCTCTCCTTAAGTTGTATAGATGAAATAACCGTACAAACAAATACTCGGCAGTGACACTTCCAGGTTCTTCAGGCACTCCTGAAAAGAGTTGTTTTTGATTAGCGCTTCCTTCAAACTAAGAGGAAAATGACCAAAAAGTGCTGTATAGGCGAAACCCATTTACAAAAGGTTACTGGAGATTGGGGATTCTTCACATTTCAGTATGGAGAAAGGACAAACTTCTTGATTGAAATTATTATAGTTCACGGATCATGGTCATTATGATCTCCTCCGCTGAATGACCTCAAACTTTTTCATCAAATCATGGCACTTACTCTGATTGCAAAGGTTGTTTTTAATTTCTTGGGACATATATAAGGCCCATCATGCACCGCAGAAAACGATCCAAAGGGAATGACCACAGCATGGATACTAGCAATGCTAATAAAATGTCATTGGCATTGTATTTATTTTGTATGATGTTTGTAGTATATTATTATATTTTTCTTTATTTACTTTTATATGCATCATTTTTCACCAACAACAATCAACAAAATATATACTGAATAAAGTTAAACTGGTTTTATCCATTTCTCAAAAAGAACCTTTGTACATCAATTTTCTAACTACATTCATTAACATTAACCAACATTATAACATTTAATAATGCATAACAGATCACGAGAACCGCAGAAGTGAAACTTTCTCTATATCTGCACTCCTCAGTTAACAAATCATGCACATGGGGTGCTGACAATTGCATAGCAGTCGTCTTTATTTTTGTAAAGCAAGAGTACAGTAACTTTAACCTGGAACATAAAATCGTGACTCTGTATGATGGCTTGTTGGTGATATTTCAGTATAGCTTATAATAGCAGCCATCGGAGGGAGACGAAACCACAATCTTGCATTTAATGTTTTACAAAGTCAACCAAGAACACCAAATTTAACTTAAAGGATCATTCTAGGTTATTTCCTTAATCTCTGACGGGCTGTCAATTTTGTGAGGGTTTGTTGAACTCTTTACTGCTTTCGTTATAAGTCTATTTAGTATCACATCCAAAGTATTGTCTGCGGTAATTAATAGCTGTTGGAAATTTTTTTTAATTATAACTTCATTATTTAATATTACTACTTGGAATGTACACTAATGTTCAAAAGTTTTTCTCATGCTCACCAAGGCTGCATTTATTTGAATCAAAAATACAGTAAAACAGTAGTATTGTAAAATATGATTAGAGTTACGGGTGTCTATTTGAATAGATTTTACAAATGTAATTAATTCCTGTGATGAAAAGCTGAATTTTCAGCAGCCATTACTCCAGTTTTCAGCGTCACATGATCCTGCAGAAATCATTCCCCGTCAATTTGCTGCTTAAGAAACATTTATAATTCTTCACAATGTTATTAATGAAGACAGTTGCGGAATATTTGTATGAAAATATATATATATATATACTTTTTTACTTTGCATAGAAAGTTCAAAAGAACAAATCTTTTGTAACATCGTAAATGTCTTTACTGTCACTTTTGATTAATTTAATGTGTCCTTTCTGAATCTTACTGACCATTAACTTTTGAACAGCAGGGTAACTGCTGCATACAGCACAATCGATATATAAAATCTCACTTTAATAGGACATCAATGAAAAGACAATTATGGAAAATGTCACACAGAGTGACCACGCTGAATCCTTCACTCTTACAGGTGACATATCTGGAGGCGACAGACTCACCTTCTCTCTGTTGCTGAGGGATGATGGGAGGCGGCTGGGGAAAGGCCTGGCTGATCTGTCCATATGCAGCGGGGAAGGCTGCTGAGACACACACATACACGCCAATGTGTCAGATAACACACACACACACACACACACACACACACACACACACACACACACACACACACACACACACACACACACACACACACACACACACACACACACACACCTCTTATTCCAGCACACGTATGCACTTGCACTTTTTATTAACTCGGAAGCAGGAAAATCACAAACGGCCTCATTTTGAGTGACAGACCTGCATATTGTTGGACTCCAGCGTAGGCCTGCTGTAGGGGGTCTGCTGCAGTGGGACTCTGAGCTGCGGAAAGAGAGAGACGAGAGCGTTACAGACACAGTCGGGGTCACTGAGTGCATTTGAGTGTGTTCGGGCAGAGCTGTGCGCCGGGAATGAGCTTACCTCGCTTCCCTCCCCCTCACCGTTCACCCCCAAACAATTAAGCCGTGGCGCTCGCACGGGGCCCTGCCAAGCTTCCCCGCTGCCCGAGAGTTGGAAAGACAGCCGGAGAGTGTACGGAGAACAATATAGATCTACGGCTCTACACGGCACATCAATCAGCTGAGAGCTTTCACGGTAATAAAGGCAATTCAGACCCGGCTCGCGACGCTCTGTTCTAAACACCGATACACATACTCGCAGCCTGGTAACTTAATGCTGCTAAAACACTAACACGGTAAACACTGCAGCATCCACACTCAGGATTGGGTGTTTGGGGCTCATTTGAGTAACATTTCACTTAAAAGCTGGGAGAATTCAGCCAAATATGAACATCCTATCAGGTAAGTAAATAATACTTCATTTAGTGAAAAACAGTACACAAAACATGCTTTAATTATTTTTACATTTCAACGAAAGCAAGGCTTTTACTGTATTTTTAATACATAGATTAAATATGTTCAGTCTTCATTTGATTAAAATGACATTTTCTCTAAAAAAACCCTGCAATTTAGAGCATATATATATATCAAAATAAATTTTCATTATTGGTTAGATGAGAAGACAATTTGAATTGAGCTGAATAATGGCAACATTGCCTTCTGTAGACCTGCTTATAAATGTATTGAATTTTGAACTTTGCAAAACTGACACTGTTATTGAACTGAACTGAATCAATACTGAACTGACTTGAGTTGAACACTATTGTCTTCTGTAGAGCTACTTATAGCAAAAATTTTATTTGTTTAATAATTGATGAATTCTGCAATGACAGCACCTTTTTATGACTGTGAATCTTTGACACAATCTGTATTGTATAAATGTGACTTGACTCGATGGTTGTTGTACAGGGCTGCTACCCAAAAGCCTGTAGGATTGAACTCCAGAAGGTGTGAGCATCACCTCTTGCCCTTGAGCTTTAAATGAAAGTGTCTGCCAAATACAATGCATGCACATATATCTATAGCCACACTACTACAACAACAACAACAACAACAACAACATCACTCTACAAAGCTGACAACACCAAACAAACATGAAGAAACTACTCACATGTCTTTCACTCCCTCTGTCTACCGTATAGCGTATATATATACACACACACACCAGACACACACAGTAAAACAACACTGCACGACACTAACGTCTGAGGGAGTTCTATACCTTCTGAGAGAGACGACAGGAAGCAGCTTCCCTGAACCCCAAAACAACTTCTCTGTGCCACGCCCAGGCCGCCCTTCTCCGAGTCTTCCCTAAACACCACTTCCTGCAAAACTGGGATACAGGCATTTGCTTTTCTTTGTGGCACTGGACATGAAAACCACTCCATAACACACACAGACTCGCACTGTGACAGCTAACAGCCGACCGCTGGCATTTCCAAACACGGTTGAACTAGAAACTTCCAGAAACATGTTTAATCACATGCTTTAGTGTTTAATAAAAGACTGCTGACTCGTCAGATAGAAGAACACTTATATTCCTAAACACACAAGTACACAGTGCACAATATAAACTGCTTTATGTACAAACATAAAATTGCATTATACTGCAAGAAATACTGACATTAATTGTCAAAATAGGATGACGACATTATTAGTCCTGTATATTACTGTTGAAAAAAGTAACCATAAAGTTGTGAGTTTTTAAATAGAATTTAAGGTTAAAATTTGCCATATTTCTGCTGTGTATCTGTGTGGTACCTGGGTAAGGATGGATTCCATTGGTAAACATGGCCTCCGCTGGAGCCTGGCCGTTGGCCTGAGGAGGAGGCAGCCCTGTGAAACCGTTGACACTAATTGGAGATGGAATGCTGGTCACCGTGGGAGCCGTGATGCCAGGGGGCGTGCTTCCACCTGAGGGCGGGGCCAAGGAGAAGAGAGCATATTTTGAATATTCCTAATATTTAACTAATTGATTTGCTGGACATAGAGTTTTTAATAAAAAAAATAATTACCACATCGTTCTTTACTGAAAAACAATGCATAAAACACACCTTAATTTTTTTTTTCTAAATTTGATTTTTCATTTTTGCAAGAATTAAACAAACAAACAAACAAAAAACTACTTACATTTACCATTTCAATTCCTCTGATTAGAAAAAAAAACAAAAAAGCGTTTCTGAAGCCTGAGCTCAATCAGAATAATTTAAGGATCAAATCTTCATGGGACCAATCATTGACCAGGCATTACTCATGTTGTAGGAAAATACAAGTTTATTGGTTTAAACAAAAAAACTAGGTCAAAAACGCAGTGACTGAAGGGGTTAAGTCATTTTAGAGCATACATAAATCGAATATATATTAAATGTTCTCAAAATATTTGATAACACTTTACAACAAGGTCTCATTATTGCCCTAAATAACCTTAACTAACACTGAGCAATACATTTGTTACAGTATTTATTAATCTTTGTTAACATTAATAGTTAATAAATTATTATTAGTTCATGTTCTATTAAATAACGACAGACACAACATTAGATTTTAAAATAATGTATTTTAAGTATCACTCTTAGTTAATGTAGTTAGCTAATGTTAACAAATGAAAACTTATTGTAAAGTGTTACCAAATTACCTACAATTTTAGTTAATTTTATTAATAATGATTAATAACGAATTGCTTAATTATTTATTTTAATATTCATACATTTTAATTAGTTGTTCAGAAGCCTGTTAAAGAACTAAGTATGCACCTATCCTATTAAATGCATATATATATATATATATATATATATACTGCCCTACAAAGGCAAAACACCTTAACTCGCTAGAGTGTGAAACTGAGAAAAATGACTTTAAGTTTTTTTATTTGTCCAGCCAAATTAATTATAAGTAGGACACTGGAAATTTGGCAATTAGATGTTTTAGTAATGAAAAAAAAAAATGTGAGCTCAAACTTGATTTTTACCCCTATTTTGAAGTTACTGTGCTCTGCCTTTGCATTGTCTGCAAAAAGTGACAAGTCACATCAAGGCAAAAGGCAGTAACTTCCACATTATCAATATTTGGTTGCTGATCACCATTTACAAAATCGTTATAGTAATACCTGTATAAAATCTAATGATCATGGGCTGTCTCATAGGCTATTGCATATAGTAATGTGACTGTATTACTTTTTTTTTTTTTTTTTTTTGACCGTAACAATCAGACTAAAAGTTAAACGTGAGTGGATACCGTTTTGCAACCAATTTATTTGCTATGCTCAGTAATGTAAAAGAATGCTAGACATAGCATAATTGCTTTTATATTGACTTGATTGAAATAGACTTGTGGATTGAGTTGAACGCCAGCAAGCAGGAATAATGCTCAGGGCTGCGTTTCCCAAAAGCATTGCAAGCCTAAGTTGATCGTTGCTCCATTGGTTTCAATGGGTCTACGATGTACTTATGCTTAAAATTCTTTTGGGATACACAGCCCAGAACGATTGTAAATTAAACATCTCCAACGACGTTCATCGCCACGGATTGATTTTATGAAGAAAAGGTAGGATATGGATTTAATTGCGAACTGTTAGTACTGATTTTATGATTGATCATGCTACGGCATTCGAGTCCACACACGTCCAACTGGAAGTGACAGGCTGGTGAATAGTCTTTACAGTGCTTTGTTATATGGAGCTGTTTGGTAGATCGCAATCTATCTAATTCGTTTGTCTACACCGTAATTAAAATGAGGCAGACTTTAATGGACAGTAAAAAAAAAGGCAGAACACCGTATAATTCCAAGCCGGCACCGTACCTTCATTTTGATGCGCAGTTAAACAAAGGCAGAGCACCGTAACTCAATTTGAGCGTTCCAAACAAAGTGAAAGAGCCGTTACTGGTGTTATACAGTGTTCTGCCTCGGTTTCTCCGGGGATTTTCGAAGTTACGGTTGAGGCGACCCATTATTTTCTCGGAAAAACAACGAAACTGACTCAAGATACTTATGCACATGATAAAGGATGTCCTGAATGTTCCAAAAATATCAATAACTCATTTTCGACTTACGGTTACGGTCTTTTGCCTTTGCACGGCAATATTTATATATAGGCTCTTATAAACTATCTATGGCTTTTTCCATAGATGCAAATGGAAAAAAAAAAACACTGTCAAACTATTTCCTTAAATGATACAGTCTGAGAATGTCTGAATGTTTGTGTGTGTTTCCTCACCTGATGTTGGGGTCATGGGAGCCCCTGGGAGGCCGTTGATGGTGGCCATGTGTTGCATCTGTGCGGCAGCAAAAGCCGCCATAGGGCTGAGATATCCTCCCTGACCCACTGATGCCATCAGCGCTGCCTGCTGCTGAACCTGGAGGCCAAAAGCACACACACACACACACACACACACCACTTCAAATATATACATATAATACCATGCCAAGATAACATAATCACATAATGCATGGAGCACTGTGTATAATCAAGACCTTAGAGTCGACAGATTTTCCAATGAGACGCTGCAGTTTTGTTGGGTATAGTGTGTAATGAGAGAGAGAGAGAGAGAGCGAGAGAGAGAGAGAGCTCTTGCCTGTGCATAGGCACCGTACGCTCCAAACTGCAGGGCCATCGGATTGAAGATGCCCATCTGACCGGCCATCTGCTGCATGCGTCGAATGGTCCGTTCCTTATCTGTGTCTGCAAACTTTACCACCAGGCTGGAAGAAGCGCCCTGAAACACACACACACACACAAAATGAGGATCCTTTGTGCCTTAAATGTGCTAATGATACAAAAGTGCATGATCACATGTGCTGGCACTCACAGGCATGGTTTGGCTGCCGTGTAAAGCACTAATAGCGGCCTGAGCTTCTGCATGAGTGGAATACTTCACAAACGCACAACCTGAAGAGCGAAAAAACTGTCAAAAACAACCTCTTTGACATTTAGACATATCCTCAGACATTTCTAGGCCTCCATATCTTATTTTTGAGAGTTTCAGCAAAAAGAAAGAAAATGCTGAGAGAAAACAGGTAAGATGACCCTCTAACTGGGTCCTGGGAAATTTGTTATTTGAACTCTACAATTCTTTTTTTTTTTAATATATTTAAAAGTTTTTGTGTACATAATATGTGTGTGTACTGTGTATATTTATTATGTATATATAAATACACACTCACACAGTATATATTTTGAAAATATTTACATGTATGTATTTATATTTATATAATTTACATTATATATAAATATATTTAATATACAAATATAACATATTTTACTTAAATATATATGTGCATGTGTGTGTATTTATATATAATAAATATACACAGTACTCACACATATATTATGTAAACAAAAACTTCTATTTCGGATGTGATTAATCACGATTAATCGTTTGACAGCACTATATATATATATATATATATATATATATATATATAATGACTATATATATTATGTATAACGAATACTTTTCTTACTATAATAAGAAACATTTCCACATTTCTGAAGGGGGCATATTATCCCTAAATAAATAAATACATTCATGTAAGAGTGCACCTTTAGAAACAGATAAATATATAATATAATTAATATTAAAACATAGACTTAAAACTAAACTTCAACCATTTTAGAAAATCAGACTGAAGCCAATAACCTTTGCTGTTTCCGTCAGGACCTCTGAGGATGGTGCACTCCTCAATGCTCCCGAAGGACTCAAAAAGGCGCCGCACGTCGTCCTCACATTGCTGCTTATTCAGCATGCCAACGAAGAGTTTTCTGTCTTCTGAAACAAACACAGAGAAGTTGTTACAGACTACACAGGACAACAACATCTGTCTGCTGTCTTGTGTTACTGCTCATTTCAATACATCCACACCACCTCATTTTTCTATATTTACTATATTTTATATGCTGTTTGCATTTTCTTCGCTATTTGCAAAAATTAAGTGTTTTATTATTAAAGACGACTGAATCCCAAAACAATACTCAAAATGAACAAGCATGCGGTCAGTGAGTACTGTAAAATGCAAACAAAATGCAATTAAAAGTCACCATTACTACAGTGCAACAGCACAAACAAATTTATAAAAATAAACAGAAGCTCTTCAGACACATTCACTCAATCAATCCCACAATGCATGCTTTTTATCCACCTAATATACAATTATCTGTGTCTAAATCCAGAAAAGCACTAAAAAAGCCTGTTGGTGCTACTGTATAATGAAATGAGTTTATGAGCGAGATATCTGTGGAGAACCTTTCGCCTAGTCGATTCTGCCACCTCAGGAGTCCTTGTTTATTGTTTGCGCTTTTATTTATCAGATTATGTAGACATTATTGAATTACACATCAGCGTGAGGGGAACAAAAGCGGTATTGTTTCAGGGTTTTATTAGGCTGTAATTGCAGTGTCAATGCGGCATGTTTTAAACTCAAGACAAGGCACAGAGTTAAAAAACAAGGCACATATTTATAGGGCGCTGAGGGAATTGGACTGGATATGACATTGTGTAAACATGCACACACACATTTATCTTACCATCTAAATGGTGACATACACTAGACATCTATTGTTTTTTAATAAAGACTATAAATATAATGTAATTATAATTATTACAGACTGTAAATTGTTATAGGAAGCAACTGAACGTTCTTTTTGATAATGCCGGTCAGTTTGCGCAGGTAAACTTGTGTATGTGTAATGTATAATGTGTGTGTGTATGATGGATGATGCAGCAGAGATATTAATGAGCACTATTGTGTATGAGTATGTGTGTTCATGTGTTTGTCCAGGCCTGCCTCTCACTAACATGCTCTGACAGGGTGTCCTTGCCCAGTCAACAAGACTAATCTCCGGCCTCTCTCTGTGGGGAATGTTTACAAGTGCGCTGCGATATGTGGGATAAGACACGCACACACAACACAGGTAACAGTAATGCTACCGAAGATAGCTAAAATTCAAACAGCATGTCAAGTGAAAGAGTGAGTGTGGCGACAAACGATCTACAAGCTGCATTTGATTTAAGGTAAACCAACAGCATAAAAAAAAAATTCCATTTTACACATTTTCTAATTGTAAATTGTATACATTTTATCAATAAAAGATCAACGTAACAATAGTACTTTAAAAACTAATTTAAATTTTCAAAAATACAAATGTGAAGACAAGCTGCATTTAAGGTTAATCAACAGTATAAGGGCAAAATAAATATACATAAAAATGTAAAAATAAAAAATGCATTTTTAAAATTAGAAATGTCAAATGAGAGGGAGTGTCCTAATTTATAAAGTGTGCGTACGCTCAGATTTGATCTTAGAGTGTGCGTACGCTTAAATCCACGCCAACACTCATATTTGTAAAAACTGCCTTTGATGTGGAAAAGTGCTTAGGCAGTCAGGGTCTGAGCAGACGTACATACTTTTTCTTGTCGAAGTACTGCAGGTTTTTGAAATTGTAAGCTGTTCTTGCAGCTCGCTGTTCTAAATTAAAGAATTTGGATGATGACTGGTGATGTTTTATATGTTAACAACATTAATTAGGAGTCGTTTACAAGGAAGAGAGCTGATTTAGGATGGTTTCTGTGCAACATTTTATAAATGAGGCTGAATTTGATTTGATTTAAGGTAAATCAAAAATATGAACATTTTTAAAAATAGAAATGTCCAATGAGAGGAAGTGAATGTGAAGACAAATGATCTACAAGCTGTATTTGATTTAAGGTAAATCTGCGTAATCAAAGATAAAATAAACACATAATAAATTTTATTTTATAAATGAAAATTTTGTACATTTTTGAATAAATTAAGATATAATAATAAACAAAAATCCATTTTTAATTAGGAATGACAAATGTGAAAAAATAAATAAATAAATGTAAAAAAAAAAATTAAATAAAGTGTAAATGAAAGTGACGTGACGTGACATGTGGCCAAGTATGGTGACCCATACTCGGAATTTGTGCTCTGCATTTATCCCATCCAAAGTGCACACACACAGCAGTGAACACACACACACACACACACACACACCATGAACACGCACCCGGAGCAGTGGGCAGCCATTTATGCTGCGGTGCCCGGGGAGCAGTTGGGGTAATAATAATAATAATAATAATAATAATAACAATAAATTAATAATAATAATAATTTAAATACAACAAATTCAGTCCTATAAAAAAATCAGCAGTCTGATTCCCAAAGATTGCCAATAATTTATATGTAAATCATTTTAAACCTTAAAAATGACATGACATTGTTCCAGGAACAGCATACCAATCAGCCAGATGTTGTCTACTGATTTCAGGGCTTGAGGATTTTTTCAGGGTTTGGTTAAGGCCTCTGATTGGTTGTTCCAGGAACAACAAGGGTCGTTGATTTATAAACATGTCCTACATGTAGATCCCATTGTGCACATTTCCTGACAATAGTGTGACAGAAAAAGCTATTTTGTTTAGAAAAAGTCTTTCGTTTAGTTGTCTGTCTCCAACTGTTTTCCTCTCATTCCCTCTGATATCCATCCTTATTAGTCTCTTATGACCAGCCCCCACCCTCTTGTCTTCTCTCTAACTCTTCTTCAAGTCTCTTTCTGTCTTTGTGTCTCTCACTTCCATTCCTTGTCTTTCCCACTTTGACCTTTACATCTCCCTCTCCATCCCGGCGTTTCACTTTAAATGACTAGTGAATGGATCGGTCGGGGACGGCACATCGGTTTTGCCAGTGGAATCAGAAGGCTTTGGAGGGACATATATTGCGTTTTTACAGGGCTAACCGGGGGATAAATTCAGCTGTCCATCACGACGAAGACAATTGATCTGTCAAGTGTGAGTAAAGGAAGACGCTCTCAATTAGAGGAAGGAACGTATGGCATGAAATGAAGGGAGAGACTGTGAAGGAGAGAGAGGTGCCTCTGTCTCTGACTCTTCTATGTGCATGTCTCGCGCTCTCTGTGGGTCCATCAATCTTGGTTATCTGGAAAATCTGACCCAAAAAGGTGGGAAAGACGAGCTCTCTCTCTCCAAACTACTTCCACTTGGTCTGTTAGTGACACACAGACACACACATCTCACTCCCATGAACATGAACACACACACACACACACACACACACATAAGTATTTTAGGCTAATATGCCTTTTTATGTTCCGGCATCACTTTTTTTTTTTTCATCTCAAGAGAACTTTCTAAGATGCCACAAGATAATATTTGTGTTCTTATAAAGACATAAAGGAACCTTTTTAGATTCTTGTGATGTAACAAGGGAACCCTTTAAAGTTATGATGTCATAGAAGAACATTTTTAAGCTCTTTAAGTTCTTATGATGCCATAATGGGTACTTTTTTTAAGTTCTTAAGAAGTTATTGGAGAACCTTCTGATGTTTTTTTTTATGTTCTCCAAAACCAGCATCTATATTCTGGGTCTTCAAAGCATCTGGCTTCATTTTTTCATTGTTTTATGCTAGCTAGAGCCACAAAGCAGATATGAAGAAATGAATGAACAAACAAACAAATAGATCTATTCTATTAATAAAGTGTTCTATTCAAAATATTATTTCGTGTGATGATTGTTTACATACTCAGTCACTGAAATGTAAACTGAGATGAAAAGTCACAATTATAATTTTTATTTTTTAACGTAGTGGTGGAGACAAAAAACAGAATTGCGAGATATAAACTCAGAATTCTGAGAAAAAAGTCAGAATTGAGACTTACAATTATGTTTTTAATAGTTTATCCCAATGGCGGAAATAAGCTTTGATAGATACTCAAAATAAGCAAATAACAAAATTTATATTAAAAATAGTTTTCTTATAAAATTTCATTTGAACAATGATTAATTGTGTTTCCCTTTCACACCACCATTTGCCTTAAAATAATTCATTTTAAATGACATAATGTAAAGGAAGTGACATAATTAGAATTTTGAGAAGCCACAAATAAATTACACTAAACACTTAACATGATAAATTATATATATATTGTTTTCCCATTAACACTTTTAAGAATCCCTAAATTTATTATAAAACTACTAAACTATACTAAACTCTTTCCTATAGCATCCATACAAAACTCAGAAATGTGTGTGTGTGTGTGCATCAACACTAAACCTAAAAAAAGCAGCTCCCCCAGCACCTCAGTGGAGGGTAATAATCAGACAAAAAGAGTGACCCACACTTATGTAAGGCGTGTGAGGGCCGGCCCAAGATCCTCTGGGGCCCTGTATGACTGTCGGGTCTCATCGAGGTGCGTCATTATATATGACACTTAAGAAGGGGACATCTACCGGTAATGGTGACACTGATTTACAGCGACAGGAAGGTGGGGGGAGAAATAGGAAAGGAAGAAGAAAAAAGAGAAGTGAAAATCTACCTCCCCTGCTCTCACTGTCAGCTGGCTTCACCTGGATTGGCCTGTTCATCTGTGCAACAGAGAGAGAAGAACGAGGGAAGGGAAAAGACAGGACAGACAGAAAGAAGGGGGAAAAAGACATTAGATTTGTAGCTGAGCACAAAAACTATTCAAGTGAAGTGTTCGCATTTGCAGTTTGTATCAATACTGTGGTATATGAGCCATTCCAGTACTATTTGTGCCCATTATGTTTGATGAAATGCCCACAAAAAGCTGCTTGTGTTTTGCGATCTTGAATATGTTAATTCAAAATTATGAAATTATCCTTTGCAAAGTATTATTTCTTGTCATACAGTTATTGAATTTTTTTAATAGAAAAATAAAGATTAGGTTTACTGTATGTAATTCAAAATGAATTAAACTTACTCTATTAAAAATAATATTTCCTTAATTCTTTTAAAAAATGATAATAAAAAGAATAAGCTTAAATATGTTTATTTAAAAATAATGATTTTTACATGCCCATTCATCTAAATCTTTTATAAATTAAATTATTCAAATGTAATGATAAACTTATCCCGTTAAAAATATTATTTTATATGATGATTGTTGCGTGCCAAGTCATCAGATAAAATGTGTTTCATTTTATGATTTTACATACCCATAGTCAAAATGTAAAAAAAAGAAAAATATAAATACTAAGAAATATACATTGCCTGGAAAATCAAAATAATCAAATTTATATTAAAAATAGTTTTCTAATAATTCATGATTCATATCTTTAAATTAGATTAATATTTCAATTGATATCAACCAAAATACTTGATTTTCTTCGTCACACCATCATTTGCCTCGAAAAAATTCATTTTAAATGAAGAGGAAGTGACATCATTTGAGTTTTGAGGAGCCAAGTTCAACTTCTCATCTCATTTAATATTCATAAATTGTTGTTCCGTCATGCTTGACACAATTTCTCAAGCATAACACATCCACCCTGGCACATGAAATAGTCCTATTTTTTCCCTTCTATTTATAGAAAAATCATTTATACCATCACCATAACAGGTAAGCTGCAGCAATTTCAGTGTGAAATGTTCCACCCCAACACAGAATATATCACCATATTATTAACTTGAGATTATGTAAAGCAATTTATTAAAAAATATTTTTTGTCTTATTGGATAATGCAGAAGATAAAAAAGGAAAATGTTCTTAGAATGACTAATTTACAGCTTTACAACACAACAGAGTAAAAGTCAGACACACAAAGCATTATTTAAAGAAATGCAAGTCAAAACATGCTACACATCTGCATACAGTGCATCTCTGTGTATGTCTATGAATGAATGGCACTTGTGTGTGTTTGCGCGTGTGTGAGGTCTCACTAAAAGACTCTCACAATCATAAAGTGTTTCGTTCTGCTTCCTTCACTCGTGGCAGATTCCCGACTGACTCCGGCTCAATAATACATGTAAGCCATGGAACGGTCTGCGGCAATCAATTTTTAATAATGCCAATTGTCACGCTGCCAGCAGGAAGGAGACGAGAGGAGGGGAACGGACCCGTACGCAGTGGCAGATCCTGGCATAGGCCTTACAGACAGTCGCTCAGGGCACCGCCCCCGTTAATCAGACACAAACTCCACTTCTCTATCGCTCATCCACAGCAGTTTACTCCTGGAAATTAGTTGTGACGTAGCAGGTATGGTTTTATGAGCAGCTTCTACACCCGCTCTCACTGTCTGCACCGTACAAACAGAAAAAGTCCTTGAGGAGAAAGTCTCTTCGTCTGCTAAAAGCCAAAAACAGGGGATGCATAATATCGGAGTATGGTACAATACAAGTCAAATTTATCAAATCAAATCAGGTCAAATGTTCCTTGGCTCCAGATGTATATATATATCCATTCATATGACATTGCAGTTTGCTTGGTTTAATAAAAAAGGTACATTTCTACCTAGCCACGTGACCACAGATAATTATTTTATTTGTAGTTTACGTACACAATGTCTTTGCAACATTGAATTATTATTTAGTTAAGAATTCCTAATTTTATTTTCAAATAAGGAATGCAGTTTGGTGAGAGTCACAAAAATACCATGCTGTTTTCATTATTATTCTTTTCAGTAAGTTGTTTTCATTATTCAACAGAAAGTGACATAAAAATGCAGTTAATGTTCTTTACAGCAGTTTTCAATATAATCTTACAATACAGTAATTCCTTTATTGTATTTTATCCTCTTTTTTTAGCATCTGCTAAATTAATAAATATGTTTTTTTTTGTTTGTTTTTTTTGCCCATTACCCTACATGATTAAATGCCAACATTGGGTAACAATAAGCAGAAAAATAACTCTTAAAATATGAGTGGTTATACAGCTGTATATATAAAATAACATTTAATGTTTATCGCTTCATAAAATAATGTTTTATTGAAAACTTGCACTATTGTTCAAAAGTTTGGGGTGAGTAAGATTTTTAATGTTTTAGAAGAAGCATTTTTCGAGTCTGAATTTGTTTGATCAAAAATACAACAAAAACAGTAAATATTATTACCATTTAAAAGAACAGTTTTCTATTTGAATATATTTTAAAATGTAATTTATTCCTGTGATGCAAAGCTGAATTTTATTTGTATCATTACTCCAGTCTTCAGGGTCACGTGATCCTTCAGATATCATTCTAATTGCTGCTCAAGAAACGTTTTTTATCATCAATGTTGAAAAGAGTTGTGCTGCTATATTTTTGTGGAAAAAAGTTATGCCTTTTTTCAGGATTCTTTGATGAATAGAAAGTTCAGAAGAACAGCATTTATTAGAAACAGAAATCTTTTGTAACATCATAAATGTCTTTACTGCCACTTCTAATCAATTTAATGTGGCCTTGCTGAATAAAGTATTTTCTTTAAATGACTTAGTTATAACAAATCTCTGAACGAGAGTATAAAAGTTTGCGTGTGCATTTCTGTGCTCGTCCTTGTTTATGCATAATAACGATAAACTAATTAAATACCCTGCAATGCCAATAAACTACCAATTATGTTTATTAAAGTCATCTTCCAACTGCATATTTTGCTGGACTCACAGTGACTCATTTACGACAGAAAAATACCCACAGTGCACCTGGTCAGCGCACCTGTGGCGTCCTGGCTCCGGTCCAGACCAACAGCTCTGGGGTTCTCACTTCATAAAGTTCACTTCTTTTTCAGACCTGATCACTCACTCCTTATTTTCCTCCATCCCCAGCATCCTCCTCTTTTATTGGCAGTAAAGCCCAGCTAATGTTTTTAATGTGTTTTGATGCATTATTTATTTTACCATGGCTGCTGATAGTGAGGGCGGAGGGAATAGTGAAAAGAGAGAGAGAGAGAGAGAGAGAGAGAGAGAGAGAGAGAGAGAGAGAGAGAGAGAGAGAGATGGAGAAAGAGAGGTAGATCTGGACATAGATCGGGGAGCAGAGCAAGGTCACAGCCACACTCACACACACACACACACACACACACACACACACACACACACACACACACACACACACACACACACACACACACACACACACACACACACACAGTCTCAGTATCCCAGCAGGCTTCAACTCACATACATTTTAATGTTTCCCTCCCAATGGCACAAATGGACTCTGCTATGTGTGCTAATTGTGTTCCCCCAACCAGAATCTCACCCATGAGAGAGACACACTCGTACAAGAGCATTTCTCACACACTCACGGCCTTTATGCATGCTGACAGAGGGACATGCATGAAATGCACTCACATTCTCAGGGTGAATCTGACAGGTACATGTGGAATGATATCTAGTGCACAGTCACAGAAATCTCCTAGTAAGTGTCTTGTGAGCATAAATTACAAATAAATTATGAATGTATTCTATTAAAAATATAATTTTCTGTTAAATTTTACATGACACCGCGGTCATCAAAATTCTCTAAAAATGAAAGAATTAGTAAAAAAATAAGCTTAAATATATTCATTCAAGATTAATCATAAACTTGTTCTTTTAAAAATATTATTTTGTGATTAATTTTATAGTTAGTGAAAATCTTTTTATAAATGAAAAAGCTTAAAAATGTTCATTTAAAATTAATCAATTAAAATCTATTTCTATTAAAATATTGTTTATATTTTTTGTTTGTATCCATGTGATGATTTTTAAATATGCATAAAGTAATCAAAATTCTTTTATACACTAAAAAGCTTAAATAATATTATTTAAATAATATAAATAATAAATGAATATTATAATATTCATTTTTTTGTTAAATATTATTAAAATATGAGTGTGATAAAATGTGATGAGTTTAAATACCCATAGTCATTCAAATAATTTTATAAATGAAAAAACTCAAATATGTTAATTCAAAATTAAACATAAACCTTATTCTACTAAAATAGCGTTTATATTTTTAGTAAATTATTCAAATTAAGCTTATTAAAAAAGCTTAAATATGTTGATTAAAATTAATCCTAAAATTACTCTATTAAAATATTACCTAGGTTTTTTTCTATTAAATATTATTAAAAAATATTATTAATGTGTGATTTTTAAATATTTAAACATAGTCATTGAAATTCTTTCAAAAAACAAACCAAAAAAAAACTGACAAACATACATTCCATGATAATAAAAACAATCAAATATATTAAAAATTGTTCTCTAAAACTATTTAGAAATGAATATTTAGTGAGTGTTTCTCTCACACACAGCTTTTATGCATCTCGACAGGAGGACATGCATGAAACGCGCTCACATTCCCAGGGTGAATCTGACAGGTACATGTGGAATGAGATCTAGTGCACACTCAGTACGCACGTTAAAACCGAACGCGATGGCATGTCATAAAACTGAGCTGAATGAAACATAATGTGGCATTTGGAGACATTTGTCACTGTGTTGCGCCACAGGCTTCCACATTACTTCCAAACTGTGATTTCAGAGGCCCCTAGAGGACTTTCATCTGCCACCTCTAGATGGCAGCATTGAGCAGCACAATTTTTAGCCTCCCTGAGCTCCACATCACATATTCTGAGAGGGCAAAACCTTTTACACAAAGGAACGGAAAAGTAGTAGAAGCAGAAATGGCCTCCTGCATACGTATGCACGAACACAGACAAAAACGAGTACGCAAATCCACTCAAATCCAAACAAAATCACCCATAATTCTGCAAAATTACCCTTCTTTACAAATATATTACCACAAAAACATACTTTTCTGTCTCTGTACCTCACAGGCACACCCTCACCTCACCAGAAACCTTCTGTCTCCATCTGTACAGGCTCCGCCGTCCGTATCTCCGCCACTGAGCCACAGCATGGCACGGCCTTATGGTGATGTAACTCTCTGGCATGCTGGCACACACACAAACACACACACAAGTCGGGCTAAACGGCCACAGAAACGTACGCGTGGGTGTCACGTCTGCGCTGAGGGAGTGTCTTCCACCACGGGGTTCTTTTTTCCTCCTGTTAGCCCATTCTAAAGCACTCCAGAAAGCCATGATGAGCTGTTACACACCACCTGCATGTCCAATTCTGCATAATATCACTGCTTCTGATACACAAATGTAATACAGACGCTCTTTGTATGATACAGAAAGCCTAAGTCTTTGCATTTGAACCTGTAAAGTTGTGGTTAGCACATTTAGCTTAGCACTAGCCACGTACGTACATTATGTAAACACTACTGAGGTAATTTTTGAAATATCTTCTTTTGTGTTCCACAGAAGAAAGTAAGTCAGGTTTGAAACAACAAGAGGGTGAATAAATGATGACAGAATTCCATTTTTTAGCTGAACTATTCCTTTAAGGCTAATGTTTATGAAGCTTGCAACTGATCCTACAAAGTAACTGGTAAGCGATGTCAAAATAGCAAAACCAACTTTGGTTATGTAAAATATCCTGTCTGACCCTTTCTTGCTCGGTTTTGATAAATGGATAGCACGCAATGAATAATCTATCACTTTTTCCTCTGCTCTCCCAGAGAAAAATAAGTATGATGAATATCACAGCCTTCATATTCAAATACAAACGGCTGGGCTGTCTGTAAAATACTGTTACAGTGAGCTTTAAAAAAAGTCAGGCTTTGAATTGCAGTCACGTAGCAAGAGCAGGGAGCAAACTTTTCTACAAACTAAGGCGGAAAAAAATTCAAAGTTCATTCTCACAGTATGAACAATAATATTCCTTTCATTTCTCCACAAAGGGATGAGCGTGCTCTTTCAGGGTTTGTGGAGGAGGAGGTAATTCTTGAAGGATGAGCTACCCTGCCTTTGTTGTGCCGGGCTCAGATTGCATTGAGAGTCATTCAAGACACAAGAACCAGCAAACAAATACTAAATAAAAACATAAAGATAAATTATAAATCTACAGTCTTGTGTTTTCCTGACAGACAAACAAGCTGAGAGTACACTGCAGAGTAGCAAAGTTCTCTAACAATGACAAGGCTTTCAATACAGTAGGGTTCAAAAATCTGAGACCACACAGAAAATCATTTAAATCTTAAAATAAACTTAAAGGGATAGTTCACCCCAAAAAATGGAAATTCTGTCATTATTTACTCAGTTGTTTCAAACTTGTATGAGTTTCTTTTTTTCCTGCTCAACACAAAAGTAGATTTTTTGGAAAAATGTGGGTTGCCAAACAGTTTCTGGTAGTCATCGACTTACATAGCATGGAAAAAAATACTATGGAAGTCAATGGCTACCAGCAATGCTCTAAAAGTGAGTGAATAAAGTGAGTAAATAAAGACAAAATCTTTTTTGGGGGGGGAAATCGCTTTGGATAGACGTGAATAAATGTACTGACAATTTTAAGATTTTGAGACATTTAAATTACATTTGAATATGATAAAAACATTTTGAAAGAGACTGAGGCATTTTAAATTTTATGACATTAAAAATCAAGTTATGACATTCTGTAATAATTACATATACGTTAACATATATTTATATATGTACCTTATTACAGTATTTTAAATAAATACATACACATAAAATGACTGCAAAGATATATGCTATATATGGATTATTTTTATATATTAAATATATATATAAATTTAATATATAATATAATATATATATATATATATATGTGTGATAAATACATTTTGAGAGCAATTTTGACATTTAAAATCAAATTATGATACACACACACATATTCAGTCATTTGAATTTATAAAACAAAGTACATTATATTCAAGTAAATTATTGTATAGAAATATATGGTTCATATTTTTTAGATTAAATTTGAAAACCATATAATTATACACTAATAACAAACATAAATAATATATAAATAGTTAAATAATTACAACATTATACAGAATGCCACAAATAACTGTTCAGAAATAAATATATTTCATTTTTTTCTATTAAACATTATATATTAATCATGTATAAATAGCAAACCTGTCTTTACATAGCACATAAGTGCAGCTTTAACACCTCCTAACACACAATTTAAATGATTAGTGTGCATCACACATCTTCAATGAGGAAAGCAATCTGGTGGGAACATGCACGGCAACCCAGCGACCTCCACTCGAGCACAATTTCCACTTGGCACTCTTCAAATGTTACTTCCTGCTTCTGCTTTTTAAGGTTCCTCCTTCCCATTCAGCATAGCCTTATTTTACCCAGAGCACCAGGGGCATCTGCTCAAATTTGGATTTCACTGAATTATTAAACCACCACAGTGCCTATAACTCACACTCATTTTCCTTCCCTCTCTCTCTCTCTCTCTCTCTCACTGCAGCATGTCCTGAGGTAAGTCTTTAAAGCGCCGGAGTCCCGTGGCTCCTTGTAACCTTCCCAAACGACACGGATGGCTGCCTCTTTAAACCCTTGCCACTGTCCTCCTCCTCTCCCGGCGCCCGGGACGCCCGTAAAAACCCTGCGCGTTTTACACCTCCCGCAAAAGTGCTTTGCACCTCGAGAGCTTCCGAAGGGTTTCATTTAATGATCCAGGAGTGTAAAATATCGCATGGCTTTGGAGGCACGTCTATAAATTGTGTCAAATGAAAATGAGACAACTTTACCAGAGGGGGGGCAGGAAAGTGCTCTTTCAGGACCCGACCCGGTGTGACTTCAATCTGCACAGAAACTCTGCCATAACAGGTGCATTCAGAAGCACCTGGCTAATTAAGCAGAAAAGACTATTTTTTTTTTGCCAGCAATGTGATTTGTGCACTTCATTGTGAAAACGACTACTAGGGACTTAAAGGTATTGTCAAGCAATGAAAGACATCAGCTAATCGAACCCATAAAGACATGAATCTGCCATCTGCCTGTGAAATATTGACATTCATGGTTTTTTCTCTAATCTGTTTAGTTCTGTTTCTCAGTGCATTTCTTGTCAGTATCTGCATCAATTTTTTCCTTTCAGTTTGAATGTGATTAAAAATGACACAAAACTGCATTTGCAACTCATTTAATTTCTATAAAGTGACTTTTCACAGAATATTTGCTGGGAAATAATGTATGCATCAGGATTTGACTGGATCATGAAATCTGACATTACATTGTTTCTACATCAGAACAGATTTGGAGATTACATCACTTGCTAACCAATGGATCCTAAATGGGTGCCGTCAGAATGAGAATCCAAACAGCTGATAAAAGCATCACAATAATCCACAAGTAATCCACATGATTCCAATCCATCAATTAACGTCTTGTGAAGCAAAAGCTGCATCTTTGTAAGAAACAAATATATCAAGGTGTTTAAATCATAGCTTCTGGCCAAAATACAGTCCATATTCCATACTAATGTTTCCTTTATTGAAAAAGTCTGTCTCCTGTTATAAATAAATATGTTCAGAACCATTTTGGATTCTTTTCACTTGTAAACGGTGCTTGATATGTGCATATTTCTCTCCTGATTCAGATAAGATGACTTTTAACCTGGAGAAAGCAATATTATGGAAAGGAGACTCATATTTTAGCTGAAAGCAACGGTTTCAAGTTAAAAACTTCTTGATGATGAATTTATTACACGCAGCTGTTTGCTTCACAGGTTGTTAAATTATGAACTGTAGTCATGTGGATTACTTATGGATTATTGTGATGTTTTTATCAGCTGTTTGGACTCTCATTCTGACGGCACCCATTCACTGCAGAAGATCAACTGGTGAGCAAGTGATGTAATACTAAATTTCTGTTCTGATGAAGAAACAAACTCATCTACATCTAGGATAAAGAGAGAGAGCAGACTGTTCTTTTAATATTATTTATCCCCGCTCATGAGGGCTTGGTTTCATCAGCAGAAAAGGTTATGATTTTTTTTTAACATGCACTGATGAATCATGCACAATAAAACCAGGGACATTATCTAGACAGTTAGTAATGATATTGAATTTTATTTTCATATTGTTTTTACGTTTAAGAATGTGCTGTATTTAAGTAAATTCATTTTAGAATTTTTTTTTTTTTACTGGAAGTTTCTTGTTCTTGTGTTACATAAGCGTTATAAAGTAATAGAGTTTTATTTTGCCTATTTATAATGTGCAACAGGAACTGGAGGTGAAACACGCTCTAATGGGAATAAAGCTGAAACTGGATTTGAAACGAGAGATCTTTCACCTTTGCCTGTGAGGCTGTCTGAAAGTGAATAATGGCTATTTGATTTGTATCCTGTGACATGATAATATATAAACTCGACTTAGAAACACTTCGTTTTCGATGTTACAGACGTTAACCTAATGTATTACTGATGCTATCAAAACAGATTAGCGAGCAAAAGTTTAGCACGACATCAGCAAAACATACAGGAAGCATTTAAATTAAGCTTACAGTATCTATTTTCACTCCTAATTACGCACAATTAAACGGTTAATCAATTATTTAGATTTTTCACTGACCAATATGTGAATAATAGACATGCTAGCAACAAATAAGCAACTGTCAGTAATCAAAATATACGTTCAACCTTTTTTAGTACCAGTCCCAACCTCTCGCACTCTCTCTTCTGATCCAAGTGTTTCTCCAAGTGTGTGTCTCAGTGTGTGTGTGTGTGTGTGTGTGTGTGTGATGAGCTCATTAAAGTTGGGCCTAATCCATTAGAGAGGCAGATTACACATCACAAACACATACTCTCTCCCATCACTGCATAATTACACATATGAAAGCAATAAACAGCTGCAATAAGCTGCCTCCGGTCATTATGATAGTGACGATAAAAAGAGAACATTTATTTGACAACACGGGGGAAAGAGACAGACGTAGAGAAAAGAAATAATATGTCCCTCTTTATTACATTACACCTCCTCGCGCTCTCTCTCTCTCTCTGTCGCTCGCTCTCAGTAATGCAAACCTTTGCGGTGTGTGGAGCGTAAAGCCTTGGTTGCAAATAAATCCTGCATTCTCTCAGAGAAGTAAACATAAATCACTGCACAACACCCCCTTGCCTTCCTTGTATTTGCTTTTACTTATCTAATGAATAAAAAATGAAAAACAAGCCCAAAAGCTGTCAAATTGGGGACTCTCTCTCTCTCTCCTCCTCCTCTTTTTTCATTTCCCCCTTTCTTTTTCTCCTCTCACTACCAAGACACAAAAGTGAAGCTCTAAGTGGACTTGCGTAATTGCCTAGAGGTTATTTATGAGCTTCATACTACTAGGGCTCTAGTAGTGTCTCAAGAGTGTCTTGCTTTATACACTCTTTCCTTTCTCTTTCTAAGCGCTCTTTTGACTCTTTTCTGCTACCGTCTTCAATATAAAATCAAATGCACAGATAGACTAGTGGGAAAATATTTGATTTCACTGGGTCCGACATATTGCGTGGGCAACAAAAGTTTGCATATGGTTCCCGAAGTTTCTGAATTTAATTCTCCTCTTGTTCCTTTCCTCAAATAAACAAACAAACAAATAATAAAAAAAGAACACAATTTGGAATTCAGAAGTTTAGAATCAATCAAATAAAATTGCATTTGCAAATTTGGAGTCATGTAAAATGACATGAAATGAAATGAAATTAGATATATAATATAAATAAAATAAAATACAATAATGTAAAAATAAATAAATAACTATGCAATTTAGAGGTCATTTAAAGAGAAAATAATAAAATAAAATAAAATGCAATTTGCAATGTAGCAACAGTCAATAGAATAAAATACAATAATGTAAAAATAAAATTTTGTGGACAACGGCAAAAGGTCAAAAATAAAATTTATAAAGAAATTACAGTAACACTTATGATATGGTTTGCTTTTATGACCATAGCCATGGTTAAGTGAAACTGACCCGGCCCACTCTAACCACTTATGACCAGTGACACACACTTCTACTATTAGACATAAATGGGTCAAAAGTGGACCATGTGACCCATCAAATCATGCCGTAAAGGGATGTGAGAGGTTGGGATGGGGTGAAAGCATCCATCTGAAATTGTATTCTCTCCACAGTGTCAAAAAAGTCAAAAAAGTAGAAACAGAGGTGTCAAAAAGAATGGGAAAGTGAGAGAATCGTGGCACAAATTACTGCAAATGCGATGGATGTCGACAGTTTTGGGTAGGAAGGTGTCAGGCTATCAGAAGCCACCTCTTCTCTCCTTGTACCACGTGTGACGCATAAGCCTTTTTCCGAGAGAGAGGCCACAGAAAACCCAGTCCTCGGGGACTATTTAGCGCTCTTACAGCAGTAAGCAATCATTACAGCAAAGAACTGCCTCGCTTTAAATGGAGTTAAACACACAGGCTGGAACAGAAGATCGCCCACACCAACAAATACACACAACAACAAAACATGCCCCTTCAACATCCTGGCATGCCCAGACATGAAAACACACACACATTCACAGATAACCTCCAGAACACACACACAATCATCTGTCCTTGAGGGTCTTGCACTTGGTAATACAACCATCAGACACCTAATAACTTGATTAAAGGCACAGTTTACAGTCTTACGTTCACGTGGTTTCAAACCTGTGTGACTCTGTATCTTCTGTGGAACACAAAAGAAAAATATACTGCACCATGTTTTCCATATTATTCAAATAAATGATGACTGAAGCTTTCAAACTTCAAAAAAGATGAAAAAAGCATCATAAAATGACAAAAGTATTCATTGGGATGATGATTTGAAAACATACATTATTGCAACTGTCATAATGTGCCAAGGAAAGCTAGTGCTTTAGTGAACTTTTGCCATGGCACTAGAGATATATTTTTGCTGAGTTGTGAGCTTGCTGAATTAAATATGATTAGAGAGAAAGTTTGGGCATCGCAAAATAATAGCAAAACAACAAATAGAAAATAAATCTTTCTTTTTTTTATCATCCTCTCTGGCTGCACATAACAACAAACTTGCAGAATTACAACTGTGGTCTGATTCATGAACAAATGACTCCAATAAGTATAATCTTTTTAATGAATCGGTCAAAACGAATCAAGTCACAAATAAGTGTACAGTACAAAAAATACACATGCACCCTTAACAAAATATGATTTTTTTTTTTTTTAAAGAAATTAATACTTTCAGCAAGGTTGCATTAACTAGATCAAAAGTTAAAGACATATGTAATGTTACAAAAGTCTGAAAATTTGACATTTCTATTTCTATTTTCCTATTTCTAATCTGACATTTCTATTTCTCATAGAAACGTGAAAAAGTATCACGGTTTCCACAAAGATATTAAGCAGCACAACTTTTTTCAATATTGATAATAATTAGAAATGTTTCAACAAATCAGCATATTAAAATGATTTCTGAAAGATCATATTCTGTTTTGCCATCACAAGAATATTAGGCCTACTTTTGAAATAAAATATAATAAAACAGACAATATTACTGTATATAAAGTACTTTTGATCAAATAAATGCAACTTTTTGGAGCATAAGATACTTCAAAAACTTTCCAATACCAATCTTATAAATGGTACAAATCACAGAATTCAGTATTTTGTAGTAGTTATTTAAAAGTGACAGATTGGATAGCAAATGCTGGCTGGAAACACAGATCTCACCAGCCGTGTGTGTGTGTGTGTGTTTGTGTGTGTGTGTGTGTGGCGGCCGACTGACGTCACATGCTCACTCTCGGAATCGCAGACTCCATCTGCGCTCATTAGAATAGACTCTTGTGCAGATGTGCCCCCATCCGCTCCTTAACAATAAACTCAATAAACTCACATGTACGTTATTAGACTATTGCTTTCCAATGAATGCACTTGCTATCTCTTTCTCTTTTTATTCTCCTAAGCACCCACCAGCTCCTCTAAACACACACACACATACGGCTGTCATTCATGTGACTAACACCAGAGTGGCGACATTCCTCAGAAAAGGTCAGCAGAGCCCTTCAAGATGAGTGGTGAGCACAGCTGGGTTATTTTGATTCAGTCTCCGAGGGTTTGCGACATCCATCCTCTTCCCATGATCACAGATGTTTGCATGTGTGTACACCTAGCGAAGCTAATCTTATTAGCACCTCTGAGGATTCTCGGTAGCGAAGGCGACAAACTCTGAGGCTTTAAGTGTGACAGCAGGAAGACCTGCCAAAAGTGAAGTGAAACGGATAGATTCCCAATTTAATCCTCCGCATTGATTAAAATCTTTTTCAAATCAGCAGCAGACTATTGAACTCAAATCCCCTAGAGAACCAGGAACCAGAAATGTTTCAGCTGCAATCAGGGACAAGGGAACTGTGGGAGTTGGGAATTTGCATGAAGTGAGGTATTGATTTACAGACAATATCGTTAAATCGCAGTGTGCCAAAGTCTCTAAAAGTCTCTCCCGGTCCAGCAGGAACAATAAACCGGCCTTTGGCTGAACGAGACAATTATCTGCTTAGTAATGTGGTCTACGGGCTTTGGAGAAGGTAGTTTAAACTATATAATGACCTAAACTAAATAAATGTCATGGCAATGACAGAAACATAATTTATGTCACACACTAGTCTCAGCCACAGGTAATTCACTGATCGTTTCGCACACAAAAATGGAAAAAACATGGCCAGTTGTGAGTGTTTCGGCTTGAGCTGCACCGCCATTGAACATTTACAATAATCTTGTACATGTAAATCACTGTTCAAAAGTTTTTTTGAAAGGAATTAATAGTTTTCCTCATCAAAGAAACATTAAATAATCAGTAAAGACAGTAAAGTAAATATTTATAATATTACAAAATATTTTTCTTACATAATAATAAGAAATGTCCACGTATAAGAATGTTATCAAGCTATTCAAATTTGCAAAAGTAATCAGTAAGGATGTTTAAATTATATATACTAATCAGTATTGTTTTGTATCATATACCATGATTTTTCAGCAAAATAGCTGTAGAAATTCTTGTTGTCATGTAACAAAATTTTGTTTGGGGTAGGTAACAATTTTTCATGACTTTAAAATAAGTATTCTTCAAGGCTGCATATACAGTATTTGACAGCAATATTGTGAAATATTATTACAATCTAAAATAACTCTTTTCTGTTTGAATACATTCAAAAACTTAATTAATTCCTGTGATGCAAATCTGAATTTTCAGCATCATTACTCCAGTCTTCAGTGTCACATGATCAGAAATTGTTCTAATATGCTAATTTGGAGCTCAAGAAACATTGCTTCTTATTGCCAATGTTGAAAACAGTTGTAGAAAGTTCAAAAGAACAGAACTGATTTAAAAAAAGAAATATTTTGTAACATTATAAATGTCTTTACTGTTACATTTGATCAATTTAATGTGTCCCTGCTGAAAAAAAGTATTAATTAATAACAAAAGGAAACCGCCTCCAACCTCTGGAATGAATTGTTTTATACGGTCTAAAGGCTTTCTGTTTAATTTGGCAGTTCTTGGCCTGAATAAGCTGCAATGTGGACCAGACGAGAGACTCCACACACACACACACACACACACACACACACACACACACACACACACACACACACACACACACACACACACACACACACACACACGTAATCTAATGCAAGAAATATGGAGTAAAAAACTCATTCACCCTCAAAGTGGCAAGGACAGCAAAGAGCAGCAGTCACTTCAAGCACTTTCTAAAACATAATCGCTCCTGCTTTCACAGACCCCCGCCAACCCCCGAAACGACCTCCCTCCACCAACTGCACCTCCCTGTGCCCCCTGCCATCCCGACGGTAGCATTTTAGAACAATGATTAAAATCTTTAATAATTTAAAACACGCTTCTCAAAGAGGGAGGGGTGATGAGAGAGAGAACAAGAAAGAGAGTAAAAAGAAAGGGATGGTGACGGCTGAAAGAAAACACTGTTTCATATTTCCGCTCTTTGAAGAGAAATGAAATAGTGTCCTCTCCCCACAGGGCGTAAGAGCAGTGCAGGAGCTCCTCTTTCTCCTTAATTTACTCCCTTTCATTTGTAGACACCCTCTGCTCAGTCGGGAGGGAGGCCAAGACCGCCAGCCCCGGCCCCCGTGCAACGGGGACATCGCTTTCATTATTAATGCAAAAAAATTTCACCCAAATTGTGTCCGTGAATTTCTAATGAAGGCCTGGGTCAAAACAGAGTCTCCTGCATTGGGAAATCTCACGAGCTGGTTTTTATTGTCAGGACAAAGAACATTAGTGCTCGACAATGCAGTGCAGTAATGTACATGGCAGAATCTCAACTACACTGGCTTTGAAAACTGAAAAATATTCCAGAAAGTTGTTTCTGGTGACTGCTTGGTTGGCCTGGCAACAAAAAGTCAAAAAATTATGTTTCAGCATGACACTGTACTTGGAGGTATGATAAAAATAATTTGCACTGAATGTACCAAACAAATTATGAATAATAAATGCTATGGACTCGTGCCATGAAAAAGCAGGTCTTTAATGACTTTCTAAGCACACTTCAATCGGTCCCAGAGATGTCCGCTCAAACTAAACTCTCGGATCGACTAAAGGCTTCAGTTCATGAAACATGAACAGAATAAATTCAAGTAATTTGTTCGTAAAACATTCTTACATAAACTATCACAATCAAATTATGTATGAATGGTTTTAGGAACAATTAATCCAGCCAGAAAAAAAGAAGAAGAAAGAAAACAATCAATTACTGCACCAGTTTATGCAATTAATATCTTTGTTGGCATGAAAGAAATATGGACTCATATTAGCCAAAGTGATTTGGAAATATCAGTTAGAATGTTTTGAAAACTATATATCTTGCATTGTATGCCATACAGATGATTTCCAGCAAAATCAATTAGCTGTATAATTTCAAGCACATTTTCTTTTTTTTATACAGAAAAAAAGCATATAAAAAGCTTAACATTAAATGAAATATATTTATAGCAAGTATGAAATAAAGTATAAGCATCTAGCAAGTATAAAATAAATTTAAAAAAAATAAAAAAATAAAAAAATCCAAAACAAACAAACAAAAAAAAAGCATTTTCTGTTTTTTGAACTATTTTAATGTAAATAGTAAAATATAGTAAATTCTAGAATTTTTTTTTTTTTTTTTTTTTTTTTTTTACAATTTATACAAACTTGTACTTAAAAAAAAAAAAATATGTATATGGAATATCTTAAGTAAATCCCCTATTATTGACTAAATTTATTTCATTTTCTTTTTCTATTTTTGATGTGCAAACTCGTGCATTCATTCAGTGTATGCAGAATTTCATTCTTCAATCCATCAAAACATCATACTAACATGCTCTTACTATTTCTGTAGGATACAGTAAGCATGGAATATTGGAAACTATACTTGCCAATATTTCCCACAATGCAATGTGCTCAAATGAACCTTTTATGTCTAATGTGATGCAAAAACTCACCAGTCGGACAATTTGTCATATGCTTATTAAATGGCAGAAATAGTATGAGTAGTATGTTAATATGCTATTACGAATCCAGACTACATTTCAAGTTTGACTAAAATACAAAATGACAGTAATTAAGATGACAACTGGATGCCACCTGAATGTAACTTTATGTGGTCAAGAAACAAAAATGTACCTCAAACTCAAAGACAGAACACAGTGAATACTGGACAGTTTTCAGTTAGTAAACACAGCAATGGTTTGCTGATTGATTTCTGACTCACTAACTCTAACCTGAACAAACTTCTCCCTGATCCGTCGTCTCTATCTCTCTGAGGTTCCTCTCTTTCTCGGCAGGCCTAGAGCACCGTGTGGCCCAGGGGAGGATTGGACTGTCTGTCACAACCAGAAAAAGTCCTGCCTGGCTCTCCCTGCAGGGACCTGGCAAACCACTTACACGGCCAAACAAAAATCAATAGCTTAATGATCCAAAACCAGTAATAGAAAGAGAGAAAAATCCCACACACCCTCTAAAACAATAAAATGTCTTTTGGCAAGTGCAACTCTTTCCTGTGTCTCAGTGTGTGCGCACGTGTGCGTGTGTTCACGCAGCTTAGCGGTGCAAAACGTATCGATTTACTGATTCCCCCGTCTTTGTCCAGTTTTCTTCTCTATCCCCAATGCCGTATCCTACTGCAAAGACTCTTGGGACAGTTACACTGCAGTGGGACTCCAGGAGTGAAAAGGCTTGTGTCTGCACAAGCTTTCCTCAGCTTATATCATATGGATTTATTAGCGCAGGTCACGACCAAATCAAAACCTTGACCCATCTGCTCACTACAATTTATAAGCATCTAACAGCAGCTAGTGACGGTTTGGCAGGGGATACGCTGTTCTTTCCGGACCCGGGCTCTGGTGAATGCCCGCCTTCCGTGGGTAATTTAGCGATTAGAGGACAGCTCGTACTTGATGATTTATCCTGGGCCAGGCTCTTGTAAAAGATCACAGGGATCTAGTTGTTAGCCGCTGGGAGAGGCCATACAGGGCCAGCATACTGCACTGCAGTGAGCCGCCGCTGTCTGCGTTGATATAAAACACCGGGACGCCACATGTCATCAGCAGGACGGGCCTTGAACCGGCCGTAAAGATGATAAGGCTGTTTAGAAGCATGACGTAATGGAAGGGGTGACAAAAATGGGGACACGTGTGCAGATTTGTGGGCGACACATGCAGGCAGGAATTTCATTCTCTCTAGCAAGTCACGCTATGCAAAATCAGCCCTCACACAGAAAGAATGAACTCTTTTTAGCTGTGCTCTTCCCTCTAAATGAATTATGGGAAAATTTGCATTGGACTACATAAAATTAATTATTCATAGCATTATATTCATTATATTTTCTTATATTATATATATTACATTAAATAATATAATAAATAATTACTAAATATAGATACCAATATTTAATATAATTTCAATAATTGTATTATTTTAGTATTTTTCTTATTATGTGAACTATTTTGTACAGATGAACAGATTGTGTATACAAAGATTTTACATATATAATTTATAATTCTCAAATATATTAATATATAACTAACTAATATATATATATATATATATATATATATATATATATATATATATATATATATATATATATATATATATATATATATAAATTACATAAACATCTATACATTAAATTATATACAATATATCTATATATATGTATATATTATTTTGCAAAGAAGAATGAGATTGATCGAAAAATATTTATAATGATAAACACTAATTCTATTTCAAACAAATGCTGTTTATTTGAACCTTTTATTCAAAGAATCCTAAAAAATACAAAATTATTAAGCAGCACAAGTGTTTTTAACACTGATAATATAAGACATGTTTCTTCACAGTATATTAAAAAAAACTGAATAACAATTGACCTATCTGTACAAATAAGTTAGATAAAGATCAATGTGAAAAGAATTGTTATTTGATTAGGGACTTAATATTGAATATATATATATATGTGTGTATGTGAAATATTTCTTCTTTAATCACAATTTTCTTTCCTTAATTCTTCAAATTTGAAATCGTCCAGTTTTATTTATAGGCTATATGAATAAAATGATTTAATAATTATATATATATATAAATCACCCTGGACAGAAAATGCAAAGTCAGTGAGTGGAGCGCAGCTCCACAACGTGAGTGGGGTTGTCATGACGACTTGTTATCCCGAGCGCTCCCTGAGGCAGCTGGGAAATCAGGAGGGGAGGGCTACGGGGACCGAGGCTATTCTTAAACACACAGCAACAGGCAAATGCAATTACAGGCACAGGGAGACAGTGGCCTAATCAAATCAGCAGGGAGGGGAGGAGAGGAGAGGAGAGGGGAGGAGAGGAGAGGGGTTCTGTCGGATGCCTGTAGCTCACGCCTGGAAAAGCTCACCCAGATGCAGACCTCTGCTCTCCAAATGGGGGTGACATGGTGTGGTGCCTGCAAACACAGCGGGCTTCTGGTCCACATGTACACACAAACACAGACATACACAAAACCACACACCAGCTGTTACAGGCCAAGAGGTACCCTAATAAATCTACGTTTTTCATGCCATGTATGATCACATTAGAGGCATTAAACCTCAAATGCCCCGAACCAGGGTCCAAATTAACACTCAGCAATCAAATGAAGTAAAAATTTGCTATATAAAAGATAAATATTTGTAGAATTGCAACACATAATATAAAATCTATAAAATAATATAAAATATATAATAATATAAAATAGAATTGCAATATATAATATCTAAAATGTATGTTATAATGCACACACACACTTATTACAATACTTATTAAATTAATACTTTATTCGGTCCCACTTTATATTAGGTGGCCTTAACTACTATGTACTTACATTTAAATGAATCATTTCGTACAATGCACTTATTGTGTACGTACATGTTTTTACATTGTACTTATATTTTTAAAAATACCTATATGTACTTACATCTGTAATTAATTTCTGTAATTACATTTATAATTACACTGTTGACCCATCCCTTACACCTTAACCCACCCTTAAACCTACCCTTACTACCAAACCTGTCCCTAACCTTACCCGTATCCCACCTCAATAGCAGCAATAGTGTTTTGCAATACAGTATGAACACAATAAGTACATTGTACATATTTTTGGATGTAAGTACATAGTAGTTAAGGCCACCTAATATAAAGTGGGACCCTTTATTCAGCAAGGACACATTACAAAAAAAAAAAAAAATCAAAAGAACCAGTAAAGATGTTTATAATGTTTCAAAAGATTTTTATTTGAAGAATTTCAAATGTTCTTTTGAACTTACTGTTCATCAAAGAATCCTGAAAAAATCTTTTTCACAAAATATTAAGCAGCACAACTGTTTTCAGCTTTGATAATAATAAGAAATGTCTCTTCAGCAGCGAATCAGCAAGAATGATTTCTGAAGGATCATGTGACACACAAGACTGGAGTAATGATGCTGAAAATTCAGCTTTGACATTACAGGAATAAATTGCATTTCAAAATATTTTCAAATAGAAAATAGTCATTTTAAATTGTAATATTATTTCATAATTTTTACTTTAATATTAATTAAAAAATGAACCCTTGGCGAGCATAAGAGGCTTCTTTCAAAATATTTAAACATTTTTACCCACAACCCATTCAAACATTTGAATGGTAGTATATTATATATTTTTAAAATGTGAAACTTCAGCATTATTTCATGTATATTACATGCATAAAAATTATATGTTTCACAGCTTGATTATTATTTACATTTATAAAATGCATATTTATATATTTTATAGAAAATATGCTAAAGTTTCAACTATTTATTCAATTGACCCCTAAATGACAGTTAAGGCAAAAAGTTTCAGAGCCTCTAAAATGCCTGTGCATGCCTTGAAGCTGTTCAGGTGCCTGGATCTCTACAGCCCACACTTTCAAATGTTGAATTGACCTCGGTGGCCTGTACTGCAAAACAAGAAATGTTAGGTTTTGCTCAAATAGGTTAGAGAAAACAACAACCTTTGCTCACAGCTTTCTAAATGCACTTTCAGTGTACTTTCTAAACGTGTTTCTTGCCGTTGTGTGCTTTGTGCTGATAAAGGCCAGGCAAGCACTCAACTTGAGTTGACCTCAGAGAGTCACAGCAATCATTTCTCATAAAGCATCTCGATAACGTCAACTAATCAAGTATAATGGTGCGCTGCGCCTTTCCAGACGCCTACCTCGTGCTCTCCAGGGCTGGAGAAGATCCTTTAACCTTCTTTACTTAGCATGACTACTGCATTACAGACTCCTAACTCAGTCCACCCCAAGAGCTTTGGCCCCGTCATCCGCAGAGGGCCCAAGTGTGAGAAGTCAGGCCTGTCTGCTTTCCCCTTTGCGTTAATGAGCAGGGTAATTACTGATGGCCTAACCCTGGCCGAGGGAGCAGGTCTGGTTCTGTATAGAACCACACACACACACACACACACACACACACACACACACACACACACACACACACACACACACACACACACACACACACACACACACACACACACACACACACACACCTTTAATTAAAAATTACCTCTTAGGGACCAGGAGAGAGATATATAAAGCGGAAAAAGAAAGTACAAGGAAGCAAAAAAGGGAGAAGGAACTACAGTACATACAGACTTCTGCTGATTACTTCCTACACAAACTGTGGGCTAAGCAAAAAAAAAAAAAAAAAAAAATTATATATATATATATAAAACCATATTTCTCATATTTTTTAAATATTATTAATTATTAATTAATTCAATTAATATTATTTCTACAGTATACATTACATTTATACAGTATGATATTTCTTTTTTTAAAATGACTTAATTTTCTTTTTAATCAGAAGAAGTTTTTCATGTAGAACTAAAATATAGTAAAAATTTAAATGATAGTAATAAACAGCAATATTTTCCAAAATATATCTTTACTAAACAAATACCGCAGGCACTTCTGTCAACATTTTGAGTGATAAAGCAATCAATTTACCGAATCAGAATTTTGAATTGATTCACTGAAACGGCCACTTTGAACTAATTCATGACAATGACTCTAATTTCATTATTTCTACTCAATTTGAAATGAGAGAGATAGTAGAAAAATCATCACTGTCCAAATGCTCTAATATGCGCATCATGACAAAAGAACGTATTGTTACAGTAGTATAATGTAATAATAGACATGATTTGTATGCATTTATTATAAATTCATTTATTAATTAGTTAACATATATACATACTGTATTTTTTCTGTACAAGTTTTTCAGTGACTTTCACTTCAATATTAAGTATTTCAATATTGTTTTTGGATATCACACACACACACACACACACACACACACACACACACACACACACACACACACACACACACACACACACACACACACACACACACACACACACACACACACACACACACACACACACACACACACACACACAACAATGAATTAATATGTTCAAAATAGTTAATGTATTCTGAATATTTAATATATCCCTCATCCTTAACTCTGATTGCAGCCCACTTGTGTGAAATCTTGTATTATTTTTTTTTTCTGGTTGCATTGGGATCTGGGGGTGTATATGACAGAAAGGATCAAAACATTTCCCCCCAAGCAAACAGGCTAAGCTGACGGGAACGCAGTCAAACTTTTACTCTCTCTATGATTAAAACATGGCCGCCCCTGTTCGCTCACCCCTCCTGTTATTAATGAGTGAAGCACTGTGGAACACACTGGCCTGTGAACACTCGTCCACATCACAGCCCTGATACATCAGAACACTTCAAACAGCACAATCCACAATTAACTGACAAGAGCTGGCAATTAGTACGGAGCACAGCAACCCGCATATGCAATCTCAGCAGCAGCGGGAACAAGGACCAGTCCCTCAGAGAGGCCACCACGTGTTGTGCTGCTACTTGTTAAGCTAGGACAGTTTCATAGCTTTTGTAAATCACAGCCAGAATGCAACGAAGAGCAAAATAGCACTGCATTGAGGAGAAAAATGTAGGGTTTCTTTGTGCATCTCTACAATACACAAATGGTGCAAATATGATATGAAACAGAAAAAGCCCACGGCATTCAGTCAGCACTAGTTGCATCCATTAGAGTGAAATGCACTTAAATATAATTAGAAAAAAAATCAAATATCCGAACTGTCCTTACTCCGACCTCGTGGAAAGTTTACTTGAGATCATAAATTCCAATCAAGAGCTTTATAGGACACTCGATAGTTTGATGTTTATATTCATTACTCAGCTTATTTTAAAACACAAGGCTGCCAAGACCCTGCTGCTGTAGGACAAATAAAAGCAAGGATGTATTTTTTAATATTCCATAGATGAATTTGAATGAATTTACAGGGGCCTAAATTTGTACTCATTGGTTTAATAGGGAAATAAGATTGCAAAGAAAATATCCCATGCTAGTTAAAACAATAATTCACCCAAAAAAAAAAAAAAATAATTCTGTCTTATTTACTCAACCTTTTGTCGTTTCAGACTTTCATTTTTCATGCATGGGGACTGAAGCTTTCAAGCTTCCAAAGAACCATAAATTAATCATATAAGCCGCATATATGACTCATGCATGATTTTCCACATCTTTGAAAGTTATACAATGTGTGAGTAACAGACTGATATTTAAATTGTTACTCACTGATAATCAAGAACCTATTAAGTCTGATTCATAAATGAAGCTTTCAGACTTGTTTTACTTTTATGTCTTTTGACAATGTTTGAAGCCTGAAAACTGTAGTTCCTATTGATGGTACTTGCATGGAAAAGAGCTTTATACAATACAGCAGCTTCGGATTTAAAAAAAAGAAAGACAAACAGATTTTGAATGACATGAGGATGAGTAAATGATGACAAAAAATGCCTACTGTACATTGCACACACACACACAAATGATAATGTGGATAATCACATGAAGTGTGTTACAATATGTGTGCAGGTTTAAGATTTGTCACAACAAAGGCCCCGTCTTCAAATATCCCTGATGGATCAGCATTCTGTGTAATCACTCCATTACCGTTTCACAAAGAGACACGTGCTGGGACACGGGTCAGATTGCACTCCCAAAATGAAGAAATATATGTCTGTAAGCAGGGGAAAACACCAGCCTTCTGTATTAACCAGCATCTGACCTCTACAAGACCTGTCTGGAGAAGGGCTGCCAGACACGTGCATATATGATTGGTTATTGATATTTCATTCTCAATAGCAGACTGGCAGGTGGAGAACTGCTTTAAGACATTGTTTTTATATTTAGTAAACTTACTCCAGAAATATTCAGGCTGAAATAACCAAGATGTACGGAACAGTCCTTTTTTTCTTTCTCTCTTTTTAAACATTCCTTTGATTTCAGACTCTTTTCTTCTCTGAGATTATATATATATATATATATATATATATATATATATATATATATATATATATATATATATATATATATGAATATTTAAATTTTTTTTTGTTTTTTTTAAATTTCTTTCTGATTTTTGCTGAATTTCCAAGCTACTTTTTTACGTCTACAGTAATTGCACTTTGCAGTGAAACCATATGATAGCGTTGCGTGAAGAAAGAGTCAAATTTAAGTCAGTATTCACTGAAAATCTTGTGCTTTTCAATGCATTTGCTTTTACGAACATTCAAATATGGTGCATGAAAAACAAGACATGATTTTAAGAATATAGGATTTAAATTGAGTTTTTCCCTTCTCAAATTATTGTTGTATGAAAACTTAGAATACAATGCACAAAATAAAATAAATTTCTGCAAAACAAAAAGTGTTTGAAATGATATGAACTATTCATATCTGCAACTTACTCAAAAGTAATAGTTTATGGATCTTAACTTGAACCTAAATCCCTTTGGTTACCAGTCCAAATCTTTAAGCCACTCCACCAACGAAACTTGACTTAAAGCATTTAAAGTGCTCACAATGGTAGATAATCCAAGCAAGACTTCCCGAAAAAGGATGGATTCTTAGGGATGTACACACACATGTGCAAAGACAGGTGCACACACACTCCCACAGACCAACAATAAGCTTGTAATCGCACACACAATGCATGCGGTCCATTTCTGACAGATGTCGGCCCCCTCCTCTCTCTCACACCTTATATACACAGCACCATTTTTCCCAGCACCTGGTATGCTGTTCCAGATTGTGTGCGTAAGCTGTGATTGAGGCGGATTTCTAAAAGAGGAGGGAATAGGAGTCATTCCAAAGTTTAATCAAAGAAAAAGAGTGTCTTCATAGAGTCGACTACCCTCCTAAACATCTGGGCCCCTGTACGGCTCCCAACAGCACGCCTGCTGTTTCATATGTGAGCCGAAACTCTCCACGGTCTGGGTCCTCCATATGAGACAGTATAAACAGATGAATTAAGAACAGAGAAAAAAAGAGAGAAAGGCAAGGAAATGAGACAGAGGCGAGTGGGGAGAAATGCAAGGGATTATGGGAGAGTGAGAGAGACAGAGCTAAAGAAAGACAACAAAAGCAAGAGAGAATGAAAGAGAGGCTGAGAGGAGAGCATGTGTGTGCAGAATAGCAGAGCTTGTTTAATTCATCAAAACTGGCTTCATAGAGAGTTGTAGATTTAAACTTTAATGAAAGAGCCCTAAAGTCCTGATGTAACAAGATGAAGAGAGCGGGAAAATAAAACAGGGAACTCAGCGAAAGAACTTGGCAAAGACTGGAGAGAACCAACTCCTGTCTATGTCATTAATGTGGGCTCTGCGCACATGCTTAAAATTCACTAAAAATTAATTGTACTCCCTGATAATGCCAATTATTTGCATGCACTGTCTGCGTTTTAGTGGCCGGTTTACTGAAGGAATTATGCAAATCAGGTAACGCTGCAAAAATGTCACAAAATCTGTGTGAACAATTTTAGCTTCATCTATCTACTTATCTGTCCATCCATCCATCTGTCCATTTATGTGTGCATTTATGTATGCATGCATGCATCCGTCCGTCTATTCATCCGTCCTTCCCTCCCTCCCTCTATATCTCTATCATCCATCTATCCATCCATCCATCCATCTGTCCATCTATCTATCTATCCATCCATCTATCTCGCCATCTCTCCATCCACTCATCCATCTGGCCATCCATCTATATGACCATTTAACTATCTGTATATCTATCAATCCATTTCCATCCACCCATCTATCTATCTGATTCTGACCCATCCATCCATCCATCTGCATTAAAGGGGGTGTGTTTATTCTGAAAAGAATGACATTGGTAACTTAAATACTGAAGGTAAATCAGTTAAACAACACTGTTAGCAGTTTGCGAAGGCTCAGGTTTTTGCATTGCAGCACTATTCACAAAAGTGGCTCAACTGTTTAGCCATTTCACCCCACAGTCTGTGTCTCTGTGGTTACCCGCTCATCCTGTTTCAGTCATTGTTATGGGTTCAATGTGTCAGCAGAACATGCTCGCCTGCTGTGACCGGGGAACTCATCACTATGTGTGTGTGTTTTAAGCCAACATGCTTGTGATGGAGGCAGTAAGCAAACAAGCATTCACACAGTTTTATCTGCGTCTCTGCTTATCACTCTGTTTGGGGATTGTGGTGCGTTGGAATGCATTTGTAAATGTGTGCATTGTCAGTTTTGCACGTATTCAATTTGACCTCCAAATGATTTTGTCCATTACTTGGGCGCAAAACATAGACAACAACCCACATATTCTTGATGAATTACTTTCTCTGTTGGAGTTTTCAGTGTTATTAGAGTTTACTGAAAAAGAGTTTTTAGTGTTTTGTACCAATATAACCTGCCATCATTGCTTTTTTACTTTTTAAACAAGGGGGACTGGGGCAAGTTTTGTCAACATCTGTTTAGACACAAAATGTGTTAAAGTCTTAACACATGTCACCTTTTGTGACAACATGCCCCCAACAACAGGGTTTGTATGGGGTAAGTTGTCACAATGCAACCTACCATTTATCAGCCTATTGTAGGCATTTTATCAAAACTGTATACCAATTATAAAGTAAACCTCAATTATAACCCCCCCCCCCCAAACCTGACACATAGGCCTTGTGACAAAACTCATTTTTCAACATTTCCCATCCCTCCGTTTTTTAAACCCTCCCTCCATTTCACTGCCACTCTGCATTCATTAGTTTGTTTAATTTAGCAGCTGTCCTTAACATTTTCCTACGCAGTACCCAGGCCTGTAATGATGTACAGGTTGCACCATCTGTGTGTCAGAGCCCCTGTGCAGCTATGCTTCTCTGTGACTCATCGCTCTGCGCCATCACTGTTGGCGCTGTCGTACGCATCATCATTCTGCGCCGAGGCCGGCGTGCCAGGACTCCACCGCATACCGGCATCCCATACATCTCCGACCATCATTTATTTGGCACCAGGCAATTAGAGGACCCAAAAGCCTCAGCGTGGGGTAGGACTAGGTCTCCCTTTTTAATCACCCTGCTTAATTACTTTCTCTGTTCCATGTCACGAGCCGGCATCTGTAGCTGCTGCATTTAAATTTTGCGGCCGGTGGCGAGCAGACTTGTACGTAATGGTACGAGTGCAGAAAGAGTTGGGTTACTGTCCAAAAACATTACAAGGTTGTCCCATGAGGGGCCAATCCATCAAAGTGATTTTTCTTTCCGCCTCCACTCCAGCCCTCTTCTCCTTTGCAACGTAGTCATTTTCTTCTCACTGGGAGTGACATTGATTCATAAAGTACTCTGCTGCAGGTGCCAAGGCGCGCCAGAGTTTTGGTAGTGTCGTTGAGTTTGAGTGCGCGAGCTCGTGAGAGTGCGGCTCTCTCTATCTTCTCTGCTGGAGCCAATAGCGTTTAGCCGTCTAGTATCAACAGGGGATGTGTCATATCACGAGGGCAATAGGTCAAGGCTTGAGGTTCGGAGAGCCGTGACCTTGAGCCGCTGTGCTGATGCAGTGAAAGGCTGCTGATGATCCTCTGGCTCTGAGGGGACTTAACCAGGTTCCAAGGGTCTGACAGGAGGACAGGTCCAATCAGAGAATCCAGCTCAGAAGGGTAAGACAGCATAATCCGCTCATAGCTCACTCTGCAGAGAGGGTAATAAAACTGCAGGACTGACACATGCTTTAGTGCGAATGGCACATGCGGGTAAAGTCGGCACGGATGGAGAAAGACAGTTAGGGTCATGTGACCATGGCGCCACTTTATCAGATTTGGGTAGAGGGGACGTTCGGGAAGGTTATGGGTACTGTGTGATTGATAACCTCTAGGGAGAGTCACTGAGATGCAAGTCATGTCGAAATGGATGTATTTACACAACTTTTCACTTGACTGGGCATCTTAAAATGTAAAAATATGCAAATTCAATTGCAAAATGTGATT
Organism: Acrossocheilus fasciatus; assembly: GCA_036784905.1. NCBI lineage: Eukaryota > Metazoa > Chordata > Actinopteri > Cypriniformes > Cyprinidae > Acrossocheilus > Acrossocheilus fasciatus. The sequence continues at coordinate 8,333,836 of CM071958.1, forward strand.
GTTGTGAATCACTGGTCAGTGATCAACTTCTAATCAATAATAATAAAAAAATACTTCTAAAATATCTTAATTTTCTGGAAATGGTAATGCCTTTTTGTCAGGATTTCTTGATTAATAAAAAGTTAAAAAAGAACATTCAGAAATGGTAGTTTTACTGTAGTTTAGATAAATAAAAATAAATTCACATAAATGCTGCCTTGGTGAGTATAATAGACTTTCAAAAACATTAAAAAAATATATAATTATTGAAAAAAAAATCCTTGCTCAGAAGAATAAAAATATACAGGACCAATTCTAATGCATGAAAAAAAAAAAAAAAGCTGTATTAAACTTTTATTGTTTTGAAGCTTGAAAACTCCTTTTCATCTTTGACCCACATACAAGCAAATCTTTTTGAAAAACTGCTTGTCAGTTTATAGCTTTACTATTCAGAGACTTGTTTGAATCCTCTGTGGCAACACAAGAATGATGCAATACATAGACAAAGCTTCAGCTACACACCTAAAGTGCATTTTTGCTCTTCCTGATGTGCTAAAAGCATTCTGTATTTGTCATGATGTGAAAAAGAACGCAATTTGAAATTGCCCAACACATCCACTTTATTCCGGTCAAAATCACTTGAATGCACATCACGCCATAATTACGACTACCCGACTCATAAGTAGAAACCTCCCAGGAGGACTTGAAGGCAGCAGTAGCTCCTCGATGTTTTTAGCACAAATGCTAATGCTGCATATTAATGAACGCTAAGCTAGCGCTCCCCACAGCTGCTGATCTGACTAATAATGGACCTGAGAAATCACCCAGTGTCCACAGAGACTGGGAGTAAAACAAAAGAGAGAGGGGGAAACAGCTAACAGAGGTTGACACATCTGACGTCCGGAGCTGTTAAAATTACTTTCGCATAGGAGGAGGGGTGTAAGCAAAGGGTTGTAAGTGACGAGACCAGAGAAAAAGCGAGAGAGACTGAGTGAGAGAGACATTGTTCTGCCATGCGGAAAGGTGAAGAGTGAAAGAGTGCGCAGGAGAGGAGACCCAGTTTGCGGTGAACTTCAGAGAAGTCGTTCAAACAGAACACTACCGATAAGGTCTCTGCCTGTTATTAAATGAACATGATGTGATATTGATAAGTTATCAATAAAACACAAGGCTAGATACCTACTTGTACACAAGAAAGGATCGAGTCCAGATCCCGCTCATAAACACACATGCACACACACACACACACACACACACACACACACACACACACACACATACAAACACACTGCTGACTGGCTAACCGAGAGGACGCCCGCGGCAGGAAGTCAGAGCAAAAGAGAAGCCTCATTGAGCACAGTCTGGCAGTTTGAACGCACAGCATCAAACGCATACAATCGCAAACAGGCCAGAGCTGAATGAGTTACACGTTCAAGGCCAGAGGAGAGACGGCTGGAGGGCGATGGACTGACGTTCACACATTTTCTGAAATTTTTTATAAACTTGCATTTTGTACCTCAGACGAAATCAAAGAGCCTAATGCAGAGGTGCACAGTACATTCTGTGCAGATCATTACCAAACAGCACAAAACGCATTACAAGCGAGTTCAGCGTGAGGAATCGGAGCTCTGTTCCAAAACCTAGTGAGCTGCCTACATAGACATCATTTTTAAACATCACAGGCACACTTCCAACATGAAAGCGCTTCCAATAAAGTAAGCCGTCATCCAAGATGCCTAATCTTGGCCAAATTCTACAGCAATCAATCCCAGAATGCATTGCGACGAGCTCAGTCCAAATATTCATCTAGATGGTGGATGAGTCAGGAGAGGTCTCTGACCTGTAAGAAGCAAATTAAAATGATAAAAACGACTGAGAAAAAAATGAGTGCAATTAACGTGCAAAGGTTTTTTTTTTAATTTTTTTTTTAATAAGTCTCTTATGCTCAAAAGCACTGTATTTATTAAAAAACAAAACAGTAATATAGTAAAATATTATTACAATTGAAAATTACTTTTTTTATTTTACTATACTAGAAACTTTCATTCTTATTATCAATTCTGAAAAAAGTTGTGCTGCTTAATATATATATATATATGTATGTATAAAATTGCCTTTATTTTCACTTTTGATTAATTTGATGCATCCTTGCTGAATTAAACTATATGTATTCATTTATTTAAAAAAAAAATTGAACGGCAGCAGGGATATGATAGTTAACACAAATTTAAATCATAAAAAAAACATTTTTTTACATGCAATAATACAAGTTAACTGAAATAAAATAAAATATAAAAATGTAAACTTGTTTCATTTCAGCTATTCACTGAAGCAACATTTAACATTTTTTTGTGACTTGTATTAAAATAACTAAAACTGAGATAAAAATAAATAAAAACCACATACATATTGAAACTAATAATCTAATAAAATAAATCTAATAAATCTAACAAAAATAACAATATAACAAACTTTAACTAAAATTAAAATATAAAAATATGCACTAAATATTAATTAAACCTATAATAGCATCTCAATGATTAAAAAATAGGTATACTGTATGCACACACACACACACACACACACACACACACACACACACACACACACACACACACACACACACACACACACACACACACACACACACACACACATATATATACGCATTCAGAATTGCAGTTGTTAGCCATTTCTGTCAGGATGCTGGCTTAGAAGACAGCTGTCTTTTTAGGCAATATAAAGCAAGTCAGGAACAGAGCTCAGGATGTACAACAGTGAAAAAAAAATCATAACATAGAACAACATGGTGCAAAACAGACCATGAAGCAGCATAAAGCAGTGCTCGGGAAGAACGTGGCACAGCAAGGCATGGGAGATGAAGCACAGAACAATCCAAAGTACCACCTCTGAAATAAATGAATAAGTAAGAGACACCCCACACGGAAAAAGAGGACAAAAAGAAGAAACAGAAGATGCCAAGAGCCAGGAGACAGAGAAACGGATGGAGGGAAGAGCAAATAGAGCAGGAGGCTTAGATGTCTGCCAAGCTGCCTGGACACACTCTGGCCTCATCTCTCCAAGCCTCTATCCCTTCACCCCTCCCCTCCTGTGGCCACCAAATCATGATTTAACAAACCCTGCTTCCTCCTGCCGCCCAGCCCTGGATGACACCATCCCAAAACACACACAGAGACACACACACACACACACACACACACACACACACACACACACACACACACACACACACACACACACACACACACACACACACACACACACACACACACACACACACACACACACACACACACACACGCGCGCGCGCACACACACACACACACACACACATACACACACACACACACACACACATATAGTGAGTGTATTTAGAGCATGCAAAATCTACTGTCTCTTCAACTCTCTGCCTTGCAAAAGAGAGCGAGAGGGGGACAGGGATAGAATGAGGTACAGCAGAAGAACAGAAGCAAGAGAGATAGGATGACACAGCAAATGTGTGACAGACAGACAGCAAAAGAAATTAAGTGTGGACGGAGGCGATGAGAAAGAACCAGGCAGAGACACAGGAACAACGACAGGTAAAATAACAGCGACAGAAGAGATGGGAAATGTGTGTCGTTTGCCAAAATGAAAAAAAAAAAACTAAATAAAACAAAAAAACATGTGCTAATCAATTTCACAATAAATTACAAAGAAATGGCAATTAACATAAAAACGTTAAACATAAAATTGTTTTATGTTTTACAAAAAATAGATGACTGAAGTAGTATTTTCTTATAAAACTTCCAATAATAATAAAAATATATTATTATTATATATTATTATTATTTACTATTTATAGTTTCTTATATAAATTTTGTTATATGCTTATATATTGTTTTATAAAAATATTATGTGTAACAAAATTTAATACATACTACCATTCAAAATTTTGTAACTATAAATGTCTGTACTGTCACTTTTGATGCTTCCTGCTGAATAAAAGTAATTTATTTGTTTCTTCTAAAAACTTATTTTATTGACCAAACTTTTAACAGTAGTGCAGTTAAAAAATGATAGTCAATAATGTAATTAGTATAAAAAACAATTATAAACATAATAAATAATATTAATAATTTATATTTAAAAAAATCCATTGTAAAATAGTCTATATGTGTCTAAGGATGCAAATCAAATGGGTTTTTACTACAGTGGCCATTGTGAGCAGCCTATGATCAAATTTCCCTTATTGATTTATTTTTTTGCCAGCAGTATTTGAACTATCAACTGATTTGTTGATTTTACCCAGAAAAATAAACAAGAACTCCATAATGAATCCATAATGAAAAAGAAAGAAATTCATCTTTGGATATGGCATTCAAAAGAAGGTCAAAATAAATGAGAAACACTGGGCAAAAATAATATACCGCAATCACAGACACTGCTACTCGGATGAAATGAGATTTCCTCCAGTTTCACAGAGGTTGTGTCACTAAAATAAATAAAGAAATAAACCAGTTCAGGCAGAAATAAAGTCAGACAGGATGACCTCCTCAGGGAAAACTAGTTCTGTCATAACAGGGCTTAATAAAAAATAAATAAAAAAAAGAGTAGCCCGTTTAAGCAGCGAAAACCTGAAAATTAGTTGAATCTTGAAAAAAAGATGAAAATTTCCAATCGACTAATAGCTTCAAGCATAAATGCCACGAAAGAGGCAACCTGAACTTACAGGTGAGAAACAGAGCATAAAGTAGAACGAGTGAGAGATAGAGAGAGAGAGAAAGAGAGAGAGACATAAAGACAGAGTGAAAGTGTGTCTGAATCCAGCACCCTGGACAGCGCCTATCGATCGGCTCCCAGCACACATCACCACAACTTTCACAGATTGCTATTGAGAAGTGACCTGTAATGCAATTACTGCCCAATGCAGAGCCGAAGTGGCCATCAATAATTAAAAGGCAGCCAAGTCGTGGCCTGCAATTGCACTTTTATTCCCGTGTCGCTGTTGTTGTTGTGTCCGCTTGCCCCGGCTACCAAACTGTTGCGCCACCAGGTCTCGAATAAGATTTGTGAAAATGCGTCCTTCAATAAAGCCAATCACAACAGACAAATGCCCTTCACTGCAAAGTTTTATATTCCGCCGGCATATGGCTCAGACCACAGCGCAGTCGTATTAACCAGCAACAAATCATCACACGCAACTGCTGTCTGCTCCACGCCGCTATTATGACTGGGTATGTCAACGTACCTATTGTCTCATCCACTCCGGGCGCCCGCACAGTGTTTAGACCAAGTCAGCACGACATTGGCTGCAAAGGAAATTTGTCCCCCCCCCACCTCTTTCCTGGGCCACTCTGCTGTCACAAGCATTTTTCACACTGAATTCTCGATATAGAGCGTCTCTTCCGTATTACATAATGTTGTAATCAGTACAGCAGGCCCCCACAGTGGAGGCAGCGAGCTCTACAAGTTGAGAAAAAGAGCATCTATTTTTCACAACGACAGACGAGTATCTGTCAAAACGTCTCTCTCAGCGATGGATTCTCAGGTTTAATCACTGGGAGCTGTGAGTGATTATGTAAGGACTGTGAACTCGCAGGTGATTCTGAGTAAGGTTGCAAGAAGGAGGTCAACCACAGATTCGGAGACAGATGAGGTGAATCACATGAAAATGCGCTCAGGAGACATTTCACTGAACATTGCAAAATCAAAAAAAAAAAGAAAAAAAAAGAGAAAGTATATTTTGCATAAAGATGATAAAGACCATGAAGGTAATTAGAATTGTGACGTGCTCAGCTTATAATGCTCAAATTATATTTCTTATGGTCTTAAGTGCCTTTGTATTTAAATCTTTGAAACAGACTTTGTAAATATAAATAAATATACACACATTTTTGTTTCTGAAAAAGGTCTCCTATGTTCATCACGGCTGCAAAAATACAGTAAAAACAGTAATTCTGTGAAATATTATTAGCTGATTTGCTGTTCAACATTTCTTATCATTATCAAAGTTAAAAAATGTTGCTTTATAATGCTTGGTATTTTTGTGGAAACTGTAATACATTTTTTCAGGATTCTTTGATAAATATCAAATAAAAAAAAACAATCTTTAGTAACATTATAAATGTCTGTACTGTAATTTTTTTTTCTTTTGCTGAATTAAAGCATTCATTTATTTCTAAATCAATCCATCAAAATATAAAATATATCTCACATATTTTATACAAAATATTTCAAATTAAATATAGAATTTTAAATAAATGAGTTGGATTGGACAGTGAAGAGAAAGTTTCTAGTAGGCTACATGTGAAATTCATGTGAAAATAACTTTTAAATATCATTCCAGGATGCACCTAAAATTAAATATAAGAACGTTTCTACACATTTTACATTTGACACATTTTAGGTCTCATTCCCACACTTAAATTATTTATTAGTTATTTTTAGTGCTGTCAAATGATTAATCGTGATTAATCGCATTCATAATAAAAGTTTTTGTTTACATAATATGTGTGTGTACTGTGTATGTTTATTAAGTAATATATAAATACAAACACATGCATGTATATGTTTATATATTAAATATATTTTTAAATAATATAAATTATATGAATACACATATATGCATGTAAATACATGTAAATACTTAAAAAAGATATAAATGCATGTGTATTTATATATACATAATAAATATACACAGTATGCACACATATATTATGTAAACAAAAACTTTTATTTTGGATGCGATTAATTGTTTGACAGCACTAGTTATTTTATAGTTTTAATGATTTTAATATTACTCTAAACTGTGGAAAACAGTTATAATAAATTCAAACATTTGACTTGCAGTGTAAGACTAACATAGCATGTTTCTATAAACTAATATAGTAAAATGGAGAGGCCCTGCACATGAGTTTAAAAAACACAACACATCCAAAGGTCTTCACACTTCCTTTTTCCTGTGCCTCTCTCGGGGAACAGGTCTATATTGACCAGTCGGCAGACTTATTGAAAGAGCTGCCACAAAAGTAGGTCGCGCGGTTGGTCAATGGTATGGATTTCTGGGTCTGTAGCATATCTCACACAATCGCCAGAGAGAGAGAGAGAAAGAGAGAGTAAATGAACAGAAATCAGAGCAAAGAGCCACATCGCCTGCTGCTTCCTCTTCTGTCCTTCTTTCTTTCTTTCCTTCATGCGTTTCAATCCTCCCTTCCATCCCTACTCTATTCCCATTTCATCTTTGCTCCTGGAGGCACGGCTCAGGCTCATATCAGAGATCAGAGCTGGTGTAGGTGTGTGTGTGTGTGTGTGTGTGTGTGTGTGTGTGCGTGCGTGCGTGCGTGTGTGTGTGTACCTTTATGAGTTACAAAATGATCCATTGATCCATGTTGTGCTTGCTTATCTACAGACTGTCAGTATGTACTATTAGGGATCAATGGACAGTACATTTATGTGTTTGAGAGTATGAATACATGTTTTTAAATACATATTTGTGAGTAGGTGTGTGCATTTCTTTCTAGATATATGTGTGTGTACGTGGGAGCTGAGGTAGGTTTATCTTTGGATATGTTCAGAATTGAATACTATTTCTGAAAGAAAGTAGCATGCCGTGTGTGTATACAGCGCATACTGTGCCAGTTTTCTGTAGGCGTGAGGACCCAAATGATGCAACATTTGCCAGAACGTGCAACCAGAGCGCACTGTGTGAAATACTTTATCCCATAATGCAATGCGAACAACCTGACATTCTATTCTGACAAATGAACAAGAACAATATGAACTGAGATCTCTTTTGACTTCATTATTTGATCGGCTGTCAAAAGTTAAGACTTTTTATATATATATATATATATATATATATATATATATACAAAATGGGATTAGTAATGCAAAATAACTGGATTTATTTATGAGAAGATAACTGGATGGCGCTTGCTGAATTAAACATGCAAGTAATGAGTTAAAGCGACAACAATATAGCTGTTTGAAATGTTCATACTGATTTGAGTACTACTCTTAAATACTATGCAGTACACTTGTATTTTTTTGGAATACTGACTTGGAGCTTTTAATTGTAATTATAATAATTCTCACAATAAAAATGAGAGAAATTTTTTTTATTTTATTTTGTGAATACTTTATTAGAGTTTTTATAATAATTCTCACAATAAAAATGAGAGAATTTTTTTTTATTTTATTTTGTGAATACTTTATTAGAGTTTTTACAATAATTTCTCAATCAAAAATGGAAAAAAGTAGTATTCTATTTTTTAATATTTATTGGAGTTTTTAACTGTAATGACAATTATTACAATAAAAATGAAAGAAAATTGGTGTTCTATTTTTGTAATAATTAATTCATTAGATTTTTTAAAATGTAATTAAAAAAAATAGTTATTAGATATTAATACATATCATTCCTTCCTAGACAATCAGGGCAATAACCCCCCCCCCCCCCCCCCTTGTTTATCCAGGTTAAAAGTTGATGTAATAATAGCAGTAATAGTAGTAATAATAATAATTATGCAAAAGTTAATAACATACAAACAGATACATCAAATAATAGTATTTCATTTTGAACACAGCCATGGTGTGTATCTGTGTATGGCTATGCCACAACGAGCATTACAGCCTGAGTCTCCGGGAAATATTTCTACATGAATATTCATCTGCATGAATGCATATTTGTGAACATTCTGCATTTGTGTGCGTTGCAGTGAGTAATAGCTGCTCCGTTTGTACTCGTGCGTGTGTGTGTGTATTTAAACGTGAGCGAGAGAGCGGTCGTGGGTGTGTACACACACCCTCCCGCCGATGAGGCCCAGTGCCAGAATCAATAGAGTGTTTCTGAGGCATCATACTGTAGTACGAGAGAGGCCAGAAGAGATTTTAATAAATGCAGTGTGCACGAGAGCCTGTCCTGGCTTGTCGCTGCCATCGTCCCCCACAAAAAAAAAAAAAAAAAAAAAAAAAAAAAAAAAAAAAAAATCCTTCTGTATGTATGAAACACAGTGTAATAACTGTGTCATCTTTTAAACTAGTGAAACTCACAAGGCTTTTAAAACATTTTTGTGTTATATTAATTAATACAGATATGCCTTTCTAAAGGTTCTGACACATTTGTACAATACTGGTACGATACTGTTCAAATGTTTGGGTCATACACACACACACACACACACACACACACACACACACACACACACACACACACACACACACACACAAACAAACAAACACTAAATCATCATATTAGAATGATATAAGAGTTATTTTAAATTGCAATATTATTTCACAATATTCCTGTTTTACTGTATTTTTGATCATCAATAAATGCAGCATTGGGGAGCTTTTGAGATGTTTCAAAAACTTTTTTTTTTTTAACATTTCATGTTTAACACATGACAAATAAAGCAGTAACAGTCAAAAAAGGACAAAAATGTCAATCAAAGGAGTCATATCTTAAAATAAAAGGAATTCCTTTGCTCTTTTCTATGTATTTCATACTTAAGTTTCAGTTTTGATGTACTATGTGCAAAAAGTTATTCTGAAATCGTCATAATTACAATTTGACAATCATGATCACATTAACACATGATCACCTCATTTATTTAGAAATAGATATTTAGTTACCAGCAACTTATTGAAAGAAACTAAACCTACATGCTGGGACAGTCAGTCATGACAGGTAATTCCCAAGCAAGTATTAAAGGTACAGTACCAAAACCGCTGGTTTAATTTTAAAGGTCAAAAAGGGAAAAAACTAAGTATGAAAATCATATAAAGCTAAATTAAGATGGTTTTTGGTATGAGGAACCTTGACTACCATTATACAAGGTATAAAAGTATAAGAATATAGCCTGGAAAATGTGAAAAATGATTATACCTATATGTAATAACCCAGCAAAAAATATAAGGTATCATACCAGTAGGTAATACACCTTAAACCAAATTACACTTATAAACACTATATTCTGTCCTGCATTACTTTATAGCTGCAATATTGTGATGTCAAATATGGCAGAAATGCTCGATAAGCACAATATAAATGTTCATGTGATTTTAGTCAAGTGAGGTGATCCCATACCAAACAAAAGAAAGCGTCACAGAGAGCAAGGCTTTAAGCTAACTGGCACAAATGTGTTTTTCACCACTCATTTGGAGCGACTCTGCTATTGAGCTGTGATTTTGAAGGTCCAAGTGCAGCCCACTCTCTCTGGCTCATTCTATCTCTTCCCGACTGAAGCTTGGGAGGCTTCTTGCACTTGACAGAACTTTCTAACATAAAAACCACTTTCCTAAAAACCATCAAGCTGTCAAGTGAAGTGGAAAAATGAGAGAGATTACAGCATAAAGGCTGAGAGGGGGGACAAAGAGAAAGAAAGGGAAAGAAATGGTGGGATGGCTCAAGATTCTCCTGCAGATAAAACACATAAAACGTTCCAATGACTTTTCTTCATTTCTTCAGATTTATTTATTCTGCTTTCTCTCTCTCTCTTTCTTTGTTTACTTAAGCCTTTACTATTCACAATAAAAATGTGTTTATCTTTGAAGTGGCCATGATGGCTCATACTGTACGCATGAAAAATTAAACATCAGATGTTTCCTCTTAGAAAAAAATGAGATAATTTGAAAACAAACTGAGATTTATGGTTATACTGTGAATATCAAATACAATATCTCAGATTGTTTCAAGGTTTTTTGCTAATTAAAATTAAATAAATAGATGTTAACTGAAATAAAAAAAATACAATAAACTAGCACCTGAAATAAAAATATATAGACATATTTTAAAAAAGCTTAAAAATGACCAAAACACAGAACAAAATTACCAAAAATGTAAGTAAAATTAAAAATGAAAATAAAAAAAATCTAATTACTAATAAAAACTATAATACCTCTGATCCCCAAAAAAAAAAAAAAAAAAGTAATCTCCAATGTTTCTAAATAGGTCTCAACAAATTATGCTCAGATCTGTTAAGAAAATTGTAAGATTTCTCCAACATGATCTCAGATATAGTATCAATATTCATTTTACAGCTCTAATCCCTCATTTTTAAAAATTATAATTCTCTTCAGAAATTATAGGAGAAACATCCGAGACAAAGACTAAAATGAAACCTAACCAAGAACTCTATTAAGTCTCCTGAGCTCTGAATGAGCAACCCGAGCGATAAAACGTTCCTCTGGGTAATTAGTATTCTTATGAAACATTTGTGATAGGCAGAGCCTTCGATTGAATTCATTTGCAGCTGCTGCGTTTGCATTTCTTGCGAATAGATGTGCTCATAATAAGACGATCAAGGGTTTTTCTTATTACAGTCAACATCTAACATGATGACTTACACGTTCATGTGAGGAAAAAAAAAAAAAGAAAAAAAACGTGTATGGCTGTGTGAGCATTTTTACCGAGTGAATATTCTCTGCACTAAAAGAAAGGAACTCCAGCAAAGTGACTCCCCCTGTATTCAACATCTATGATGTCATAATCACTCGCATCAAAGGCATTCCGTTCGCCACGGCAACTGTCATTCTCCCTGGAGGCGTCATTAAAACAGAACACACCAAACTGAGCTGAGCAAGAGCTAACGGAGCAACTTCAAAACACACACGCACACACACACACACACACACACTAATACCAAACAATGTTAGAGTGGGGTAGCAAGTTTGTACTAACCCAAAGAGGAGTGACGAAGTAATACACACACACACACACACACACACGTGCCCGCAGACATTCATACGGCATGCTCGCACACACACACACACACACACACACACACACACATGCTCAGAGACACTAAAAGACACTATAAATAGGACAGCTCTAATGTGGTACTGTGTAGTTCTTGCCCTTGGGTACAAGGCTCTTCCAGAGAGAAAGAGACAGAGAGAGAGATGGAGAGGAAAAGGAAGGAAGAGTACGAGAAGCGAGTGAACGAGATTGAAAACAGAGCCAAAAAAGAAGAGTTAGTGCTTTTTGAGAGCTAACTTTCTGGCAAAAAATAAATACATAAATAAACCTACATACAATGCTTAAAATTTAAAATGCATTAAATGTAAATTCGGGTAGTTGACACATAATGCATGCATGCACAATTTTTTTTTTTATTTACTGTATGTGTCTAAATATAAATATACACACACACAATCATTCAAAAGTGGCAAAAGTTTGGGGTCCGCAAGATTAAAAAAAAAATAAGAAATACAGTAAAAACAGTATATTGTGAAATATTATTGCTATTTAAAATACATTTTCTATAGAGTGGGGGAACTATGACGTCAGAACCCGGAAGAGTAATTCGCCGTGGGTTCTTTCGAGATTTTCCTATGGGGTTTTATAATGGGGTTTTTCAATTTATGAGTAAAATAAAGCCTGTGGTAAACATAACTTGGCGATACTTTTACGTTTTGTTCTACAACGTAAATTACACACATCCATACCAAAAACTAAAAATTTGAAGCAGTTATGTTCATTTTTGAAAACGTATGTTTTTAATAAGTAACTAGATAAGAACGTTTAGGCTGTGCAGTTTACATTGTAGAACAAAACGTAAAAGTATCGTCAAGTTATGTTTACCACAGGCTTTATTTTACTCATAAATTGAAATACTCCATTATAAAACCCCATAGAAAAATCTTGAAGGAACCCACGGCGAATTACTCTTCCGGGTTCTGACGTCATAGTTCCCCCACTCTATTGTAGTACATTTTAAAATGTAATTTATTTTTATGATGGCAAATCTGAATTTTCAGCATCATTACGCTAGTCTTCATTGTCACATGATGCTTCAGAAATTATTTTAATATTATGATTTGGTGCTCCAGAAACATTTTATTTACTATTATAAATGTGGAAAATAGATGTTCTACTTAATATTTTTTGTGCAAACAATGGCACATTATTATTATTATTCTAGAAATCATTTGAAGCATTTTTAAATGTCTTTACTGCCAATTTTATTCATTCTTGACGAATAAAAGTAAATTAACACTTTTCTTCAGCAAAAACATTAATTAAAAGATAATACATTTAAAAAACCTAAATAAAAACATAGCTGACCCACAAAATTTGAATGATAGTATAGTAATTTAATGTTTTACATATGTATATATATATATATATATATATATATATATATATAATATACACATATATATCACAATTTCATCCGTAGTTAATGCATAATTAAAAAAAAACAACAACACCAAAATGCTATAATGATTTTTATATAGATTTAAGTATGTCACTGCCAACTTCCCAATAGTATTATATGTCAACTACCCATTTGTACCAGTGTGCATGTGTTTTGTTATTTGCATGCGTTTATGTGCCAGTTTGACCGTGATGACCTACCCCAGGTAGCGTCTTCTGCTCGTGAAGCGCGGTCTGAGCTTTTAGCGCCGATTCTCTTGCACAGTATGTGAGGAAGGCACAGCCTGAGAGAGGAAATAACAGACAGAGATAAATTAAAGACAGGTCAGAGAGGTTGAGACACAAGCAGGTGTCCGTTTGAGCAGAGCTGGGCTCTCTACCTTCATATTGTTTTCACCAACCCAAGAAAGAAAAACAATGTTATAACATTTGTGTAGCAGACACAGAGACATAAAAGACAGAAGAAAGATGAAGAGGTTCTGAGAGCACATGCCCACAGCCATACACACTCACGCTCCCCAGAGAAAGACGGAGAGTGAGAGCAAATACAAGTGTGTGTGCGCGTGTGTGTTTGTGGAAGAAAATATGCTGCTTCTTTTAATTTTCTGGCTACAAGTCCGTGCTGGTATCAACATTTAACAGAGTACATTTTTGTATGCTTGCTCATTAATTTGACAGACAATAAAGGTGCCCTGTTTAGGAATTTTTGGCCAATAAAAAATGCTGATCATTATTTTTGTCAAACATAGCATTCATACTAACACTCTCCAGAATTTTAAGAACAATCAGCCTAGCCAAATTTAATTTGTAAAAAAACTGCTTGGTTTTAAATCACAGCTTGAAAAAAAAAAAATCTGAATATTATGTGCAAATAGATATGCATTAAACAAATATATTATCATGCATTATCAGACAGTGAAAACAACATTTTACATGTTTAAGGAAAATAAAATTATATATATATATATATATATATATAGTAGTGCTGTCAAACGATTAATTGCATCCAAAATAAAAGTTTTTGTTTACATAATATATGTGTGTGTACTGTGTATATTTATTATGTATATATAAATACACACACATACAGTATATATTTAAAAAATTACATGTATATATTTATATTCATATAATTTAAAATATATATAAATATAACATTTTTCTTACATATATTCATGCATGTGTGTATGTATGTATATATATATATATATACAGTACGCACACAAAAACTTTTATTTTGGATGCGATTAATTGCAATTAATCGTTTGACAGCATACATACATACATATATATATATATATATATATTAATGTAACATTTGTATATCATTTAACATAATTTACTACAGTTAATAAATAAATAAATGACATTTATGAATGTACAATAACAGCAAGAAAATGCCATGACATCAAATTCACAAATATTATTTTGCTTGAAAGCAATGTAGTGTAAAACATCAGTCATATGATTGATGATGAATGATGCTTCTGGGACAATAACAAGTCATTCGTGAAATTTCAACAAAATGTTAGGCAGCTAGATAACATTATCTTGTGACATTTAAATGATCAGAATTTACAACAATAACATTCAATACATTCCAGATCACCAAATACATAAGTTTCAAGGCCTACAACATGTATAAATCAACAAATGTGAGATTTAGAGACAACTGGCCCGAAAGGACAAGAGACAGTTCCTCATATGGCCAATAATTGGCATACTGATATACCAATATTGATATGGCGCCCCTTAAATAAACAGTATCCAAGATTTTGCACAAACTTAAAAATCATAGAGAAATGCTAGCAGATGAAAATGAACAAAATGTGCTGCGTGGTAAAGGGGTAAGCCAAAAACATCAAAAGTTACAGAAGAGATCTGAAAGAAGAAAAAATTAGATGGCAAGAAAGTTCATCCAAGCATGCCTGATGTGATAGGATCTTTTTCTCAGCTTTCATGGCCTGTTGCAGCTCACGCCTCTGTCTTTAGGTTCAGTGTGACAAGACGACAATCTTCCTGTCCCTCCACAGAACATCTGCCCTAACGTGCATCGATGTGCCTTTGTGTTAACGAACAGCTCTACCAACAAGCACTCGATCTCATATGATGCTAATCTCACCCGGGTAAAAGGAACCGCTAAAGTAGTTTCCTATAAACAACCGTGAATCTTTTCAGCGTCAACTTAATCAAAAATCCCTCTGGGATGGAAACTGAGTGGAATAACCACTGAACAAAAGCTGAAACGATTAGCGTCGCATTTGTACATGAAGTAAGCAAATTTGAATATGCAAAAGCATGTTAATGGATGCTAATGTTTATGCTAATCCTACATTAATATTAAAAAAATGCTAATATATTAATATGCTGAGTAAACATGATAATCTGGTGCTGACATTTCTGCCTGCATGCTAATAGTGTCACAAACGACGATAAGATGAAATAGCTGATTGCCAACTAAAATGGAAAATTAAAACATTAATTTATTTTCAAACAAACCCTTGTTGCAGCAAGATGCTAATCTTTTCTTTTTAATAACCAAAAAAAAAAAAAGAATAAAAAAACCATTTGGGTGATGAAAGAAATCCAACCCTTACAAAAATCAGCCATGTTAAAGTAATAATTCACCCAGAAAAATGAATTTGCAAAAAAAATTTACTCACTCTAAGGCCATCCAACAAGTAGATGAGTTTGTTTCTTCATCTGAAAAGATTTAGAGAAATGTATCATTACATAACTTGCTAACCAATGGATCCTCTGCATGCAGTGAATGGGTGCCGTCAGAATGAGGATCCAAATAGCTGATAAAAACCTCACAATAATCCACACGACTCCATTCTATCAACATCTTGTGAAGGGAAAAGCTGCATATTTGTAAGAAACAAATCCATCAAGACATTTTTAACATTTAAACTATTGCTTTCAACTAAAATATGAGTCCTCTATTCACAATATTGCTTTCTTCAGTGAAAAAGTTCTCTCGTATAAATCAGGAGAGAATTATGCAAGATAAAGCACTTTTTACAAATGAAAACCAAAACAGTTCAAATCAATCAAACAGGTCTAATCAAATATATTTGTACATTTTGATGTAAGAGGACAACAGGGCTTGGAATTTTTCACTGGATGAAGTGCATTACGTATATTTGTTAAAACTAACAATGGATTTGTTTGTTTTTTTACAAACATGCAGGTTCTCACTTCACAAGATGTTATTTAATGGACAAGTCATATGGATTACTTGTGGATTATTTTGATGTTTTTATCAGGTGTCTGGACTCTCATTCTGACGGCACCCATTCACTGCAGAGGATCCATTGGAGAGCAAGTGATGTATTGCTAAATTTCTCCAAATCTGTTCTGATAAAAAAACAAACATCAACATTTTGGATGGCATCAGGATGAGTAAATTTTCATTTCTGGGTGAACTATTCCTTTAACCACAGCTTCTACTTTTTTTCCTATGACAGTAGAAGTGGCTACTTTAGTTATTATTATGGTGGATACTAAAAGAAACGCATGACCTCAGGAGCAAGGAAACTAAAGAAAACGACTGAGAGCAGCAGCAGCGTAGCTTCCTCGCTGCCTCTTTATAAAAGCCCCAGCGCCGCAGGGACGCTAAACACACACAAGGGACACACACGCTGATGTCCACACACACACACACGGGCCCCCTGAGGCTAGAGCATGAATCAGCAATATTCTTCCCCACTGTCCACTATGTGTGTTTAACCCTGGCCAGGTTGGGTGAGCGCATGTACGCTTGCGTATGTGTGTGTGTGCATCGATGTGTGTGTCTCCCGCAGTCCTGCCTGGGTTTTTTAATTAACTCTGACTCATTAGCGTTGGGGAGAGCTCAGTGTGACAGCTTGGCGCGCTCCTCTGAGGGCCTGTCATGTTATAGAACAGGCTAGAGCTCTCATGGGACACTTGTGCATGCTTCCCTGTCCCACTTGACAAGCACCGGTGCACACACACACACACACACACACACACACACACACACACACACACACACACACACACACACACACACACACACACACACACACACACACACACACACACACAGGCGAACGCACAAAAGTATACGGGATGAACGGAAAGATAATGGGGAGCCTCTATTTGTTTGTCCTCTAAAAGCAATATTGTTTCTTTCTGTCTGGTCACGACAGCACTTTAAAGACGACAGAGAGAGAATGTAAGAGAGAAAAGAAAATACAGTACAAAGAGAGCAGAAAAGATGAAATACAACGGTCGGATGTTAATGGAGGGGTTTCGGACCAAAAAGCTTGAGGTTTGTGAAAATAACAGAGGAACGAATTGAGTCTCCGAGGTTTGTCAGCGGTGTGGGTTTCATTTGAACATCAGGGCACGTATCGAAGCACTCTGGAAAAAAACCTACAAACAAACAAAAATTACTATGATTTAGTTGGTTTTGCTTCTAGATTCAGATTTTAATCTGGACTTCAAATGGCATCTAAACATAAAATCAAAATTTTATCTTACAAAAGCAAGCACTGAATCCATTTCCAATGGATAAAATTGCATAAAATGCACAAATTCAAGAATACACTGCATTTATCTTTGTTTCAAGTTAAGCTACATATAATGTAGACCTAGTCCTTATGCTCAACAACGCTGCATTTATTTAATCACATATACAGTAAAAAAAAAAAAAGTGAAATATTATTACAATTTAAAATAACTGTTTTCTATTTTAATATATTTTAAAATGTAATTTATTCCTGTGATCTGAAAGCTGAATTTTTAGCATCATTACTCCAGTCTTTAGTGTCACGTGATCCTTCAGAAATCATTCTAATATGCTGATTTGCTGCTCAAGAAACATTTATTATCAATGTTGAAAGCAGTTGGGCTGCGTAATATTTTTTCTTATATTTTTCCACGATTCTTTGATGAACAGAAAGTTCAAAAGAACAGCATTTACTTGAAACAAATCTTTGATGACAGTGTAAAACTGCCATATGTATGAATTTCCCCCCAAAAAACAAGAAAAAGCAATGTTTAAACATCAGTGTAGAAAATCGAGTAGTAAGTGTCATACCAAGTCATGAATTTGCACAAACGAATGAATTTGATAAAACGAGAGAATCATGACTGAGAGGACAACCACTTCTTCTCAATCTAACTCTATGGATGTAAAACATGCATGCTGTGAAAATCGCAGCACAAGGGAGAAGAAAGGATGAAGGAAAGCTGGAGAAAAGGAAGTAGAGAGAAGATAAGATCACCAGAATTCTGTGAACACTATCCACTAGTGTCCTACACTAGCGTCTTATCTCTCCTTCTGCAGACACCCTTAAGGAACACAGACACACACACACACACACACACACACACACACACACACACACACACACACACACACACACACACACACACACACACACACACACACACACACACACACACACACACACACACACACACACACACACACACACACACACACACACACACAAACACACACACACACACACACACACACACGAGATACATACTGAGACTCAAAATAAGTAAGCAGGAAGAAGGATAGCAAAAGAATTAAATTAATCTAAAATGCTCATGATACAAATCTTCCGGTCGCCAAAGTGTCTTCACTCTGCTGTCACTGCCCTCAATGCTTTGAAAAGTATTTTCAGATCAGCGATTTAAAAAAACAGGGTGTTTCTAAAATTCCCGGGGTTACAAATGCCAAACACAATGTTCTTTATACACAAGTGTTCCAGTATACACAGTTTTGACAAAATACAGCAAGTGTGCATATTTACGGTTAGTTTTTTAAATTGCATTTCCTACAAAGCCCAACTGTCTATTATTGGAGAAACAGCCAAATGGCACAAACTGCCTCTCAACATCACATCCCAGTCACCATGGTGATCGCTGACCCTGACACACACTGTCATACTTTGCAATGAGCAATTGCTCTAAAACCTACATTTAACGAAAGAAATACTAGAGCTTGCAAGGTTACAAAAGAATAGTGTTATAGTTTAGATGAGCTTACTGTACAGTAGGTTTTAGTCTGAAGTTTTGTGTAATGACACGCTGCATCAGAGCCACCATAAACTCTGCCGTGACACTGAGTACATCTTGTTTTTTGTCTCAGAGAATGAGAACCAACACATGCAACACTGTTCTTTCAGTTTGAAAGAAGAAAGAAAGAAGGGCTAATCAAAATTCAATATGTAAATACATGCTAAAAAGGGCAATCATACAGCAATTAACTATTAAATTAATACTTTTATTCAGCAATGAAGAATTAATATCATCAAAAGTGGCAGTAAAAACTTTTATATGCAAAATTTGACTTTCAAATAAATGTTGCTCTTTTGAACATTTCTGTTCATCAAAGCATCACAACTGCTTTCAGAAATGATAATAATAAGAAATGTTTCTTCAGCAGCAAATCAGCATATTAAAATGATTTCCGAAGGATCATGTTACACTGAAGACTGGAGTAATGATGCTGAAAATTCAGCTTTCCCATAACAGGCACAACTTAGATTTAGAAAGAAATGTATAGAAGTATAGAAAACAATTATTTAATTTTTTTTATAATATTTCACAATATTACTGTTTTTATTGTATTTTGTATTAAATAAATGGTGAGCACAAGAGAACATTTTTCAAAAACATGAAAAAATAAAATAAAATCCTACTGACTCCAAACTTTTGTAATTTAGAGTAGAACATATTTTTCCCCCTTTATTTTAAAGTGTAAAAATCAATAACAAATCTAAATAGAGGCTGTATATTAAGTGGTTTGGGCTAAATTAATTCAGGATCCAAAAAAAAAAAGGAATTTCAATACAGCGTTCACCTTGCAAGCAGTGCAATAACTTGCTTTGCTCAGAATTATTACTTTGCACATCTTTTCATGTGAGATTAAACTAAAAATACTTTCAAAGAGATGTAAAAACTCATTACCACATGTTGCTTTTTCTATTCCTCTGAATAGATGGGAATTCTTCATATTTTTTTTTTTTTACATTTTTAAAGAATGACTCGAAAACATCAATAATACAAAAGCTTCAAAACAAATCCCTTCAATTAATATCTTTAGAATTTTGGTCTGTATTTGAAGTTTTGTAACCACATTTGCATTTATGTACAGACAAACGAATAGTGATTATTTCTGCAGGCTTTTTAAATTTGGATGCTATTGGTTAAAAGCATTTTGGATCAGTACTTCACTATAACAAAGCCTTCAGGTTTTTATTTCTACAATAGTTTTCGAGAGTAAAGGAGAGTGCAATGGAATAGTGCAGGCATCATTTATAACAATTGGGATTCATGATATGAATAATAAATTATAGCTGCTTCTTCACTTGCTTTTGCTTATTACTGTCATTACTTATACCTGCCACTGCAAATAATCCAATTGATCATCTGGCCAAAAAAACATCCATCTTCAAAAGTTTCTGTGAGGGCAATAACCCAAGACAGTTTTGGCAATAATCACTCATGCACCAAAAACAACCACCAAACAAAGTAGCACACACACGTAAGCCGAGATATTTCCAGCTGCGGTTTGTATGTGTTCAAATCAATATGTGCTGATCAAACATTTATTGTTCCAAAAAGTGTGTCCGAGTTTTGCTCGGCCGATGTTTGCTCATGTCATTTTAGTCGCTGTGCCTGTCAAGTGTGTCTGCAATAATGTGAATCGCTTTCACGGTGGTAGAGATTGAGCAAAGTTACCGAATTCCCAAAGTTCCCCCTCCTTCCTTTAACACGAGTATCCCAGTAGACCTTGGGTAATTTGAATAAACTGTCCTCCAAAGGTCTGAGAATTCAAGGTCTCCTGAAAGACTTCAGGACACCTTTGCTCCGCTCTGCCTTGCCCTGCCCCCACATCCAAACAACATGTCTTCTTAAAATATTTAATTGGAAGCAGTAAACCCCTGATTAAATAAAAATGCACTTTGAAGACAGCAATATGAGCTCAGAGAGTAATCTGAGAGAGAGAGAGAGAACGTGAGAGAGAGAACGGGAGAGCGAGAGACATCTTCAATTACTGTGCTGAAACCACGTCAAGCTCTTTTTTTGATTCAATAAAATAGGCCTTAAATATTCAGGAGCTGTTTCTGGGACTAATGAGTCCTCTGCTTGAGTGATATTATTCCAGTGGAATGAAGTGGTAGTGTGAGGGAATATATTTCAGGAGGTCGGTGGATGCATTTCTAATAGGGTTTAATACTAAACCTGGATTCCCTTAGCTACTTTCTTACTGGCTACTAGCCCTGGTGAGAAAGAATCTTGAGATGGCATATGAGCTGAACTCCCTGATGACATGACATATACTACGATCAAAAGTTCTGGGTCAGTAGGACTTTTTTTTAGGACCAATTTCAGCAAGGATGCACTAAATTGATCAAAAGTGACAAAAAAGCTTTTCATTTGTTACCACTAAATTCCATTTAAAATAAATGCTCAATTTCTATTCATCAAAGAATCCTAAAAAAATGCATCATGGTTTCCACAAAAACATTGATCGGCACAACTGTTTTCAACAATAGTAAGAAATGTTTTTGATAATAGTAAGAAATGTCTGAGCAGCAAATCAGCATATTAGAATGATTTCTGAAGGATCATGTGACACTGAAGACTGAAGTAATGATGCTGAAAATTCAGTTTTCCATCACAGGAATAAATTACATTTTAAAATATATTCAATTAGAAAACAGTTATTATAAATTGTAATAAGATTTCACAACATCACTGTTGTACTCTGTTTTCATTAAAAATGCAGGCTTTGCGAGCATAAGAGACTTCTTTCAAAAACATCCTCACTGAGTAAACTGAAGAGGCAAGAAAAGGTACAGGTATAGTGAAATAGACTAAATTAGGGTAAAGGAACAGGTATAGAAAAATAAAAAAGCAAAAGGTAAAGAAAAAGAGAGCAGGAAAGGAAAAGCAAAGGACAACGTAAAGGGACAGGTAAAGGAAAAGAAAGGAACAGAATATTAAAGAAAAAGGAAACAAAGGAAAAAAATTGAAAATGAAAAGAAAACAGAAAAAAAGGAAAAAATTAAGCAAAAAGAAAAGAAAAATGTCTTTATTGTCAGTGAATCCATTAACGGGAAATATACTATTCTAAGGAAAGGGTAAAGGTAAGGAAAATAAAGTTTTTCAGACATAAAAGGAAAGGAAAGGAAAGGAAAGGAAAGGAAAGGAAAGGAAAGGAAAGGAAAGGAAAGGAAAGGAAAGGAAAGGAAAGGAAAGGAAAGGAAAGGAAAGGAAAGGAAAGGAAAGGAAAGGAAAGGAAAGGAAAGGAAAGGAAAGGAAAGGACGAGCGCTGAACGGAGGACAGGAGAAAAGAGGAACGGCTGTAAGTTCTACAAATCGATTGGCGGAGGAAAAAGCCTGGGCTCTAATGTGTTGCATGTGAAGGATTTACTGTGAAGCAGAGCTACTGAATCAATGGTGTAGAAAACGCATCATTAGGACACATTCCCCCCCACTACATACACTCCCAAAGGACCCGGAGACAGTATGAACACACACTCTACAGTACGCAATAAATACAGCTCCACAGTCCCTAACACCCAAACAAGCTCATGTGTGTTAACTTGTCTACTCACAGAACCACACACAATGTACAACATACAAAGGGATCAAAAACGCAAACTATTTTCCATCTTCAATACATCCGATACCTATAGTAAAAGGCAGATCTTTTTCTCTCTACCGTCTTCTCTCTCTCTCACACACACACACACACACACACACACACACACACACACTTCTTAATTCTACCAAGCCTTTTTGAATTGAATTTACATCACCTTTTGGACAGATAATAGAAAATTCAGCTGTGTGGTGTTCAGAAGTGGACAGTCAATTACATCCTGGCTCTGTGGGCTGCACAGAAGTATCAAGGATAAGCCCGTCTGCCAGGCTCTGAAATACAAGAACTGAAGGTTGCACTAAAAGAGGGCAGAAAATATCTTTGGCTTACCAAATATACCCCTAGTATTGTTAGAGCAAAGACGTGAGGGAGCGTGTTTAATACTGAGAGCTTGTTAGCGAGATGTCATGCAGGAAGGTGGTAAAGTCAAGGTTTCTAAAAACGTGTTGCCAAATCACAGGACTAATCAAACCGGTAAAGCAGAATTTCGCAGTGGTTTAAAATCAACCTTCCCACTGGCAGGGTTGATACATGGGCAATGCTAGGAGTGGGCTTCCGGGACTTTAGCCCTGAAAGTTTTCATTCACAGATGTTTTGTCACTAATAAAATCATTCAGAACTGCAATCTGCTCTATAAATCAAACTTTTGACTATTGGCATTAAACTAGGTTATTATGCGACAAAGTGAAAGCTCATTTAAATTACTGTGCGCGCTTTCAATTCTGCAGACAACCTTTTGACTTTTTGGTCAGATTTGTGCTCCATCTAGATGAAGTACTGAATATTTCAAAGGCACAACTCTGATAACAAAGCAGAATGTTCAATTGCATTTGAAGAGTTTGCAAATTCAAGACAAGTGACTGACCACTTGTGGTTCTTGGAAGCCTTTTATTCAAACACCATGTCACTTCACAATATATGACAAATCCAGCAACCATTTTTTCCCCAGATGCACTGATTTTAACAGCATGCTAATTTCTAAAACCAAAAATCACTCAGTGATAACTGACAAAATCTATCACATACACTACATTTCAAATGAACACTAAGATTTTGTTTTTAAAGAAATGATTGCTTTTATTCAGCAAAGACGCATTAAACTGAGCAAATGTGACAGTACAGACATTTACATTGTTATAAAATACTTTTATTCACAAGTAAATGGTGTTCTTTTGAACTTTTATATTCATCAAAGAATCCTGAGAAAATAGATCAAATGCACATCTTATTTACAACATTGAAATGTTTTTGAGCAGCAAATCAGCATGATTTCTGAAGGATCATGTGAGACTGAAGACTGCAGTAATGATGCTGAAAGTTCACAGGAATAAATCTGAAACATTTCTGGAAAATAAAAGTAAACTATTTTGGCACTTTATGCATCCTAAATATCCACAATTAATATTCTTACCCAAATGATCACAAAGACATTCTGCACACTGATATTTACCTTGATCATTTTCACATGCTAAGTTTTGAAATTATGTTACTGATTAAATTAAATGATCATTTAAATATGTACTGATTCACATTTTTACAAAAGATATTAACATTGAAAGTCAAGGATCAAATAAAGTCTATACACAAAAGTCTTTTGAAAAGTAGGAAAAAGTACATAATGAATGCATGATAAAACATTTTAATGTTATGAGTGTAGTTCGCTGAAATAAAAAAAAAAGCATAAAACATCATTATGAAAACTACAGATCGTACTTCTGGATTTTTGTAAATCACATTTCTGCTGCACAGGGAGCCAACTTTTATTAAAAACTCTCATATAACAAAACACAAATCTGAAATATTATTTGTAATAAAATGAACTCTAGTGACATATGAGCACCTAAGAGGTCAGGCTCTATAGCCTGAAGATCGGGCTTTTGGGGCGCACCCAAGATCCACCTGCTGGAGCTGAAGCGCAGACAGACTAGAGCGTAGAGACCGTCCCGCCGAAAGCGAGCGAGAGCGTGGCAGGGTGACCGGCCTGTCTGTCTGCACCTCTCACCCTCTCGGTGCCGTCCTTGCATTGACACCGGCAGACACAAACAGCTCCTTAATATTCCCCCGCGGTCCCCTTGTCTCATCCCGTCAGTGTCCCGCTGTCCTCCCGGCCGCGTGGACAAAAGGGACGGGACGTTCCCGGCGGAGGACATGAATCATTATGCTTCCTCTTTCCGGGACCACTCGCATGCCCATTGATTCTACCGACTTAATTGGCTTTATTAGCCAAGACGGGAAGCCGGTGAGGGGCTTCTGTGGCGTCTTCGTCTGCGCCCCCCTCCATCCTTCCACCCAGTCTTCCTCAGGAGAGACCCTGTGTAATTGTTTTCCCTCTATCTTCTATGTCATTGTCGGATGGGTCCAGGGGGATTATTAGTAACCCTGGGTCCCTCAATAATTCATCCTAAGCTATTTATACACAAATGGAGAGTCCTTTAAACTCTCCCTCAGTGAGCTTATCTACTGTTCAGATGGAAAGGGAGAGCGAGAGGGAGAGAGAGAATCCAAAGAGATTGTAAAGGGTGCAGAGAGCGAGCGAGAAAGCGAGAGAGAGCAATGTGTACCTCTTTTCAGCAGAGACACAATGACCTGTTTCTCCAGTGTTTTCGAGTTTCAAGGTGACGCTGGCGTACTCTCTCCCTTCTCGCCTGCCAACCCGACGAAAGTGCCATCCCGGGAATACGCTTGCTCACACAACGCTCATTAATGGCTTCTAATCTGCCAGCTTTTCTACCCATTTAACGCAATTAAGACGTTTACTAAAGCTAACATGGACCGGCAATCAACTCCAAGGACACGCCAAACGCGCATAATAGGATTTGTAAACAGACAACGTTTTATCAAACGCACACTCGACACCGCTTCCAACGCGAGCACGGCCCAGACAGGAAGTCAGGCTGACTCTCTGCAGGAAACCGAGCATTATGGCTGCTCTCCTAAAATCCGGCACATGCACACAGACGCACGCTGCGAAGGCCCTCGCGGCTGCTTCACGCTGATACCCATGTTCCTCACTCTTTTAAAAAGAGGACAGCTAAGCTGCTCAGGGTGAGGAGGCCCACGGTGGAAAGCGTTTCTACAATCCTCAAAACTCGTCATATTTATCCGTTTGGCAGAGGAACCAAACGCTATCTTTCTCTCCTTGAATAAGTAGGACTGCAGAGCTTCAATTTCAAGTCTTTTTTGTGAATTTAATGCCCTCGGGCAGGGCATCCGAGGTAGCGAAGCAGCGTGCAACTACACGTGGGCATGACATGGGAATTAAATGAGAGAGTAGTTTGCATAGACTAGATCATTCGCCTACTAAAAACAGCATTTTTAGTCAGTTGTAGTTATCAGTGTCATCAAAGCCTGGGACATTATTATAAAGCCATAATGTTCCGTGGAGAACTATAATGTAGCCTGCTATCTCCAGACAGGTCTAAATATGTCTGAATCGACTGGGGGTCTCAAGGGAAAACAGAGTCATGAATTGAAACTAATGAAAGACGCTTACTTAGGAAAGAAACAAAGCAAAAGTGCACTGTGTTTATGGCAATTTCTTGATGACGAGAAGATGAGTCTAATATCTACACCAAAACAACTGCAAAAATAATACTTCCAAACAGAATCAAAAATGATTATTATTTAAAGAAATGGTAACGCTTTAGTATAGAGGCCAATTCTCACTATTAAATAGAATTCGTATTGTCTATTAATAAAATATTGTCTGTTTATTAATACTTATAAACCACATATTTTGCATGACTATATTCGACATCCCTAATCCTACCCAATACCTAAACTTAACAATTACCTTATTAACTATTAATAAGCAACAAATTAGTAGTTTGAGGCAAAAGTCGTAGTTAATGGTTGGTAAATAGCAATTATTTGACCTTACAAAAATGTGACCAAAGAAATTAATGTAAATTAATTTTCAACTAGAAAGAGATATAACACTGGAGAGAGTGATGGATAGAATGACTGACTGACAGATGGACAGATAGACAGATGATACATACACGGATGAACAGAATAAAATACAGAACTAAAGAATAAAAATAGAATGAACGATAGATAAACAGATAGATAGATAGATAGAGGCATAAGAATTTTTGAATGTTAATGCATTAAAAATTCCATTTCTAAAATGCAATTGAAATTCTAAAATTCATTTTTAGAAAAAAGAAAGAAATTAAAATTCTAAAATGTGCCTTCTTCAAAAGTTGTGCATTCAGATTAAATGATCTTTATTTGTTACTTTAATAATAACACTTAAGCAGCAAATAAAGATAAATCACAAATATTGCATTATATTACAACAGATGTTTTACAAGTAACATTCTTTTTGGAGGCTATTAAAAATGTTCAGTGGACTTGTGAAATTTCTATTTTATCCATTTAGATGAATGGGAATGCCAAAAGAGTTTTCTACAAGTATTATAGATATCTCTGGATTCGATCTGAACCCTGCAAGAATAAACAAAACACCTCTTTTTTTTTTAGCGCCGCCCTGGTGGACTCCACTGGCTAGGCATCTTGAAAGTGGAAGGATAGGGCAGTAGATTCACTTGAGATTATGATTTAAAACCTCTGCTAATAAGCTTTGCCATGCTGGGAATGGGCTGGTGGGGTGAGGAAAGGGTGATCTCTGGGGCCATTAAATTGCAAATGAGTGATGATGTGCTAGAGAGGCTCCCCCCAGATCACCAGCCACTGCTGCAGACATAAGGGCCTCTCATACACCTCAGCCAACACCAGACCCAGCTGGGTCCACTGAATGCACAGCCAAAAGCTGTGCAGGGTGTCTAGTCTCCCTACACTTCCTCTTTCCAGTCTACGCTTCAAGCTGAAAGTTATTAGCCTGAATGTCATACAAACTCACACTGTATATTCAAAATAAATCCACGTCCCCAAAACAAACAGGGTTTTTAATTAATCAGACTGGCCTGTGAGAATACAACAACAAATGCACACATTCAGAACCGCACTGTCAGATCCGCACGGGTTCATTTTTAGCTCCGGACTGACTGCGACCCTGAATTAGAAGGTCGTTCTCTGTCCGAGGCCATGATGGCCACAAAATAGTGCTTAAATCTTTAAAAACACCATCTATAAATTACTGCAAAGGACAGCGGGGTCAAAGCCTGGCGTGGAAACCGGCCAAGAACCATCAATCTGCGGTGAGGGTGACATCTGTCTCAGGGACTCCCCTGTTCTCGCTTTCTCCCTGCTCGCTTTCTCTTTTATCCAGCCCCCCTTTCTCGCCGTCCGTCTTTATCGTGCTCTCTCGTGCTTTCTTGCAAATGAAGGTCCCCCCACTAAACCCAAACATATTAAAATTCATGAGCAAATGTTATGTCGCAGGTATTTCGACGCAGGGGCTTCTAAAGCACCCAGACTTTTTGTGGCATCACTTTCAGTGCAGGTTTAATGCCCATTTTGGGCATGAAATACAGATTTTCTGCTTCGGAAAGTAGGCTCTGCACATTTTAAACTGCCATGGAGACTTTCACCACACGGTTGAAATCCAACCTGCAACTTCCATCCCGAAGATCCTTGAGTTTAGTCCCAGCAGCATTTGTCTGACCTCCCCTACCTCTAAAAAACAAGAAAGCCATAACTTATTCATATATTCACCTAATTCCAAAAACAAACCTTAAAAGACGTCTGAAATTGCTCCAGATCTCACCTCCATTTGAAAAGCAAACTGCATGCAGTTTTAATTTGTGGGATGAAATTATTATTATTTTTTTTAGTACAACCACTCTGATGGCAGCAGATGAGCACATTTGAACTGACCCTGAACTCTATAACACTGAATTTTTTAGTTCCTGATAGACTGAAAAACAACTTTTTTTATTTGGTTTTAGCCATTTTAATCTTCAGATAATGGCTGGCTGCCCACAAATCTTTCAGGTACTGTAGTTTTAAGTATGGCTGGGTGATAAATGATATTGTGATTGCAATAAAATGTATGTCTAATGATAATAAGCTATGGATATTTTTTCTCAATATGGATTAATCTAACAGTCAATCACATTGAAACTCAATGGTCTTCACTATAGCCTGTCAAAATAAAAGTTTAATTTAACTGTATAATAAATTATGACAGAAATATACTACTATTGTACACTATCAATGCACTTCTCAATATAACAATAATAATCTGATTTTTAAGGAAAATAATACAACTAAAACATTCTTTCATCCATGTTTTAATTCTGTAAGTTCTGTTTTGCAGCATATTATTTGACAAATTAATTACTTTGTTGCAAATTAATTGTTATATTTTCAATGGATTACATTTTGAAAGGTTTATTTAATTGCTAAAGTTTTATTAATTAAGTTCATTAGACACCATTTTTGATGATAAATTTGTATTAAATTATAAATCACAGACTACAGAAAAAATAAAATGGAAAACACACAATGTAGGGAAAAATAAAATGAAAAAGTTAGCTTGCTTATTAGTGAACAAACATGTTTCCATTCATTCTCAAGGTTCAACAAATAGCTGAAAAGCATTTCCTTCCCCATTAATGATAAATATCCATATTGTGTGATACAGAAAAAGAAATTGTGATAATATTTCTGGCTGTATCACCCAGCCCTAGTAAAGGCTGTTAAAAAAAAAAATGCACAGACAAAAAGGTTCAGTCCGGTTGGTCTTTAAATGTCTTAAGCCGAAAGCATTTCAGTCCAATAAATATCATGACATTAAAATCCTATTTACATGCAATAACACTGAGTGGGAAAATCACTAATGAGGATTTATTTGTTAACAATGCCTCAATAAAAAAATCGTAGTCCCCAATGAATAACAAATAGACTGTTTCAGTAGACGTCAAGCTAATTATAATCTCATAATGGTTTAATAGGGGGTTGTTCCAGAGTCATTACGTGTTTTTCTTAGGGTACGTGAGCGTCGTCAAATCATTTCTGTATCGAACAATGCTGTGACTCTATAACCACAAGAAAACTTGAAATACACAGCTTACTTTAAATGCTACACATATACACTGACACGTGTACTGCGTATATGCCGCATGCATAAACATTGCAATCTCCATTCGCTGGAGTCGACCGGTATCATATCAGCATCTCGATCTGCTCTGACTGCAGACGAAGCGTATCCTCCACCCTCACGTATCCCACAATGCCCTCCTGCTTCTCTAGAAACGACTAGTTCTTAATGCACTGTTGGTTCTGTCAAAAAGAAAAGACAAATTGTGCTTAATATAGCTAATCTATTTGACTATTCAATATGACATAAACAAATGTTGGTTCAGTCATGTATAATAAGATGAGAAAATATAATAAATGCAAGCTGAAACCAAATACCAGGATGATTTTAGCTACCACATATGCTTAAATAAATACACACGCAGGCTGTTGTTTACATGGAAATGGTCGTTGAGTGTTGTATAAAGTAAAGAACCATTACATGCCCGTAACTCTGCCACACTCTGTGCACTCATGCTATCACTGACCCATGGAATATTGTTTCATCTGTTCATCGCAGGATTTTATTTGAGTTTCTGTGCATGCACTGCAGGATGCAGCAGTATTTAGTTCTGTATGTTGGATGAGTCCATAAGTTTAACAGATGTTTATTTGTGTGGGAATGTGCTCAGGAGTACATCTCACAGCCAGGCCCACACGTCTGAGAAAGAAACTTTCACAGGACTGGGACAAACATAATTTACAAATCAGAAGAAAAAAAAAGACAAAAAAAAAAAATAAATAAATAAATAAAAATTCTAAACAAAACAAATAAATAAATAAATAAATTTACAAAAATTCATATGAATAAATACATTTGTGTATCTGTAGTTTTTATTTAAAAAAAGCCATTAACAAAAAGGACATATTGAAATTTACACGATTATGCTAGATATATATAGGATTTGATTTGATTCCAGGCCTTCTTAAAGAAAATTATACCACTACACAAACACATCAAGCACTCAAGAAAAGATGTCACCAAAACAAAATCAAACAAAAATTATACCACTACACAAACAAACAAGACAAATCCACACCAAAGAAAACCAAACCAAACAAAACAAAACAAAACAAACACACAAACAAATCAAATCAAATCAAACCAAACAACCAAACCAAAACAAATAAAAAAACCAAACCAAAATAAACCAAACCAAAACAAAAACAAAGAAGTGCACGTGCACTCCTGCCCTTACGTGATCAAAATCTGGCTAATGTTTTCAGCTACAATTTATACTATCAGCTCCATTCGTCACATTTTTGCAGATCTTTCCTTAAAATCAATGATAAAATGCAAAAAAGGCTGTCTAAACCCGCTCACGGCCAAACAACAAACAGCTAGTCTAACAACCAGGTTTATTGTCATTTTACAGCTTCAGTGTAGCCCAATTTACAAACTACTATAAAAAAAGACAGAGGGATGACTAACAGTACACAGCCCCTTCATTCCTTTCCAAATAGTTTGCTATTTTTTTCTCCTTCTTTGTGCTTGTCTACACCAAAAAGTAATTAAAATGTTGCTTGCTTAAATCAGTCCATACAATGAAAATGATCTAAGCTATTACCTAGGCTTTTGTCTGCTTTTAGTTCTCTACCTAACCATTCTCTGCACACTCTGCTAATTAATGGAGTTTGAATACAGCATCATTAGACTAACAAATAGGTAACGCTTCATATAATGAGAAAAAAAGAATTTAAAATGATGTAAAGGGCTCAGACAAAAAGAGCACGCTGGTGTATTTTTAACAAGATGGATGCTGCGCAGATTCTCAGAACGCATCAGTTACAATGAATTTAAAAAATCATTAAATGTTAAATTACAATGACAATGTGGTTGGTGTTACATTTATATTTTGCTCGCAGAGTAGAAAAGTGAAAACACTTTCTGGAGGAGAAAATAAGCAATCACGGGTCTAAATGGGTTATTGCCTATAAACGCTATAATACCTGGAGAAAACTTACATTTACCCTGCATGCTTCCCTCTTTGCTCATGGGCAAACACAGAATTTGAACCAATCATCCAAATCACTCTAGAGCCAAAGGAAATCATGTCCGCTCTGATTAGCTACTGACTGTTCTGAGCTGTGACGTCAAATGCAGCAAACAAGAAAAAAAGCATTTCATGCTTTTAAGAGCCTATGTAATGAAATCTATATAATCTACTTAATAGAAAACATTTTCATGATATCACATTTATATGTTTTCAAAAAAAGAATAGTCAAAAAATTGGCTGTATTTTGGGCACAATGACACATTTTCCTAGCTTTGCCTAGACAGCAGTGCACATATCACTCCTAAACCCTTTAAATATTTAACACACACACACACACACACACACACACACACACACACACACACACACACACACACACACACACACACACACACACACACACACACACACACACACACACACACACACACACACACACACACACACACACAATAATACTTAGATGATGCAACTAGTTTGAAAACAGAAACGATTAATTTCGCTAGAGTTGTTGTCAGAACACCGCAAGGCTTCAGAGCTTCTTAAATCAAAATTGTGATCCACAGCCAGGGCAAGATAAAACCAGCGTGCTGCAGAGGGGGGTGTGGCCTCGTGTTTTTCATCGGCGCAGTTTATATGAAATTACAGCTAAACCTTATAAAACTTTTAAGGCTGAACCAGTTTAGCCCTGCCTTGCTCTTCGAGTCCCGCTATTTAAATATATGAAAACACAACAAGGCCATTACGCCGGACATAAATCTTGCAGGATAAAATTTTAGGAAGCCTGCAAAAGCTGCGCAGCAAAGCATATTTGCATAGTTTTCAATTTAGAAACTAAATCGCCTCCGCCAAACGCCATTACTTCCAGTTTAAAAGTTCACACGGCCTAATGCAACACAGCTACGACAGAGAGTTATGGTAGATACAGATGAAATTCATGAGATGAGTGTTCTGGGATTAGCTGTTGCACATAAACAAGTCTCCGTGCGGTCTGACCGACTGAAAGAACTGAGATGAGTTTTAAAATGCCTCGAGGTGTGAGAAAATGGTTACATTTTGGCCCAATTCAGACAGCACAACAGGATCACACTAGTTAATAAGGGCCACCGCAAGGTTAGGGCTGCCAGACAGGACCTCTATCCTGTAGAACTCCAAACCTGCGGCAAACACACGCAGCTTTTCCTGTTTCCTCCCTTTCATCAGCAAGTCATCGCTCACCTTGATCAACTATCTTTTCTCTTGATGGCCGACCTCTGTGGCAATCACCTCAAATAACACTGGACAAAAACACTTCTGCCACCCTCTCGACTGTCTGCCTGAAAAATGGGCCTGCTCTCACGGATGCATATTTACATGCATGTTCGTACCGCCACTGCTACTTGTATTCAGTGCAGACATGCCGCATATTGAGAAGGCGACCTACGGACAAGTGGCGACCTCCGCAGTAACACGTCGACTCGCTCATAAACAAAACAGTCGCATCGATCAATTGGTGCGGAAACCGCACTCGAAGTGGGAGCTTGTCGCCGCTTTCTCGACGGGGATGAGTGATCGGAGACTAGAGGCTTGAGAGGATTTGGGATGGGCCGAGGCTCGGAACATCTGCAGATCCAAACGAGCTAGAGAGGGGAAAAAAAGAGAAACGCTGTGTGTGCAGATGATGCAACAGCAATGCAATAGTGAGTCCAGGACGCGAGCTGAATTAACACCAAGCCGCAGGAGGAAAAACCCAGCATTTCTCTTTCTCCGGCAAGGACATCCAATTGTCTTTTGGAAAAATCCTGCCCAGAAACTCAGGTTTAGGTTGCCCAGAAACAGAATGTTCTTCCCCGTTAACACAATCTCTTGACAACACAACACCCCAATGGAAAACATTCGTACTCGTACATTTTTCAGACAGGGCTTGTTTGGACCCTCGAAACACGACTGTCTAGAAAATAAAAATCTAGAAGTTAGGAATCTTAATAAACTTAATCTTCACCTAACAAATGCATCATAGCTGCAGGTAAACAAGACAATGCTAACTGTCCCAACCGCAGACTCTGTGAGCCAGGAGAGACAGTCATTCGATGCATAGCGGCAATCTCCCCTACGCTAAAAGGCATGCAAGGAGAAGACGTTACGGTCCGCAGCATGTTTCCTGTAGCTGCTGGTGACTGGTACAAATGGCCTCTATTAGCTGTGCTGAGTCACGCAGAGCAGCCAAATGAAAGTGCTGGAGGACTCAAGAACTCCCCCCAGCTCAGGCCTGCCCCAACTACCCGGTTTTCTCCATCCAACTCTCTTTCACTGTCTACTTCTATTACTCAGTTTAAAACCAAAGACCATTCCAGCGCAAAACTCTCTGTTAGTCTGTTTTCATCCATCTTTTTGCTTTGTTTCTCCTCTTTCTACCACTCTGTTTTTCAATCCATCACTCTCCTGATCTCTGTCCTTTAGCCAGTGTCGTAGTATTTGCCTCTTTCTCACTTTCTCCCAAGGGACAGGAGTCTAAAGACTAGATAACTGATGTACAGAATCATTACTTTGGCTGCTCAGGCATGAGGATGAATGGAGCTCCCTCCGCTCAGTGTCTCATTAGAGTCCACACGTAAAATGCATCGTGCTTTATTCAGTCATCGCTCCAGATCCAACAAGGCGAAATCAAATGTATGCCCGCATGCCACGTCTGCATATCAAAAACAGCGCAAAAGTAGACCATATGCATGAGAATAATGACTATCAAAAATAGACGGCGTGAATTCAGCAGCACAGTACGAAAACGCAGCGTCTCCTCCTACGTGCTTCTTTATAGCATCAAACGTGTTCCCTCTCCACCTACACTCATCACAACTTCAAACGTTCACGCTTCTCAACGATGGTCGCTCGTGGTGTTTACCTGCATGATGCGGGATCGTTTTCTAACGATTTTAGAATCTGCTGAAAATGAGAGAGAAACTAAAACTGCACCGCTAGCAATTAAAGATATAGTTCACTCAGAAATTAAAATTGAGTCATTATTTACTCACCTTCATGTCATTTCCAAATCTGCTTCACACAAGGGAAACAATGGGATCCAAACAACACTGAAGTTCATTGTATGGCCATTTCTCTAAATATTTTCCTTTGAGTTCCACAGAAGAAAGAAACTCATACAGGTTTGGAACGACAAGAAGCTGAGTAAATAATGACAGAATTTTCATTTTGTGTATGGATGTGATCTGGACACTCCATGCTGGCTCGCCAAACCGCCTCAGTCTGTCATGTCAACATCTAGCCAATCAGAAACCGCCTTTAGGCGACACCAATATTTGCACTGAAAAGCTCGAGGTTCTGCTGTTTCCGTTATCCTGAGACCCCAACAGAGAGCTGCAGACCTGCTCTCAGGACCTCATCTCAGCGTGGAGTGTAATGGTAAATCTTGAACGATGTGTGTGGGAGGGTAAGTGAGTGAATAAATGGATGACAAAACCCCTTCTAGCCTGTGAATGGAAAGAGAAATCGCATGATTGGGAGAGGAGAGACGGCGGAGACATGCAGCAGGCTGGAGGAGGTGATAACGTGTGAAGAGAGGAAGTGGGTGGAGGTGGAGACGGATGAAGTGCCAAGATGGAGAACTTCCTATAATGATGAAAAACAAGACAATGCGATCATGTTAATGATCAAGGAGGGCAGACAACTGTAGGACTAGAGTATTTATGGAGCTTTAACAAATAATCATTTGTTTTGGAGGCACTGTCAGAAAAAATTGTTTTAGGGAAAGCTTTTAACTTGTCACTGGTGCAAGTCCTTTGAAGTCATCATGAAATCAAAATTGACAATTTGTTTATTTTTTTTTATTGCATATTGCAGTGTTTATTTTAAATTATTTAATTGTGCACACCATAATTTTAAATTAATGTGCCATTAACATTCATTTCCCCTCGCAACGACATGACTTCTCTAATGACGTGTACACTGGCACGAGTACGAGACAACAATCCCTCCAATCCAGCAAGCTGTCACTCTGACGTGAAATCACAGCAATTAGCTAACAATGATCCAATCAATTCTCACTAGATAAAAACAAGTCTTGCCCTACCTTTTTTCCTCATTTCGAGAAGCTGTTACACTGAGATTTACATCAGGAGAGGGAAAAAAAGACGACTGCAAATTCTCTTTCATGCCAACTTTAAAGGAACAGTTCAACTAAAAATGAAAATTCTGTAATCATTTACTTACGCTCATGTCGTTCAAAAACTATATGACTTTCTTTCTTCTGTGGAACTCAAAAGATCTTTTGGGACCTTCATTTTATGAAAGAAGAAAAAAAGCATAGAGACTAAGTATCTTCTTTTTGACAGAATACATAAATGTATGCAGTTTTGGAACAACATGGGGATAAATAAATTTTGACAGTATTTTAATTTTAGGTGAACTATTCCTTTAAGAGTACACTTTTTAAGGGTACTGGCCCAGTGACAAGCTGTTATAAATGCACTACTTTTTCTGAAAGTGAAGGGAAAGGTCAGTTTTACAAAACAGCATATTAAGTTCTTGAAGCAATGAGAGCTCCAGAGCGGACAGGCCTCAGTGTACTCCAGGGTACGCAGAGAACGGCACTGCTGCCAAAGGGAAATGGATTTTGAGAGACACTGACGCCAGTGCTTATGTAGTGGAGAGGGAGTGAACGAGTTAGTAACTCAGTTATAACATGGAACCAAGCAGGCCTGACGACCACACTAGTGAACACGGGGCCCTGCAGTGGGGGGATGGGTACAAAGGACCATATATTGCAGGAAGGAGACAGTTCCTAGAATCAGCCGGCACGACTCCCCATAGTTCACGAGCAACATGATTAACCACCGAACAGGGAGTACTCCAGCGGTGCTATTAATAAAAGATAACCTCCTACCCTCCCCAGACCCGCTTCTCAAAGCCACATTTTTGCTAGGCACATACAGAGGACAGCTTTGTTTACTACAACAGAGGGACTACATCCCTGGGGCTGGGGTACGCAGCTCTTCCCTCGGCTCCCAGGGCCGGATGGGTAAATTAGCCACCGATGTGACCCTAAACAATGTCCTCTGGGTTGGGGATCAATTAGACAAGCCTGTGAAATAATGACACCCCTGGGATGATGTTCCTAGGGAGACCCCCCTTTGGACCCCTGGCTGAGGTCTTCAGGAATTGATCTTTCTGAACACACCACAGGTACACAGCTTCAGCAGTAATTACCACACTGCAGGAGCAGACGAGTACACAAACAAGGCACAGTTGTGGCCGACCAAACCGGAGACGCGAGTTGCTGCGTATGACACCAACTGGCGAGGAGAAGATAAGCAGGAGGTAATTATAGTTCGGCTGCTGTTACCGCTAGAACACACCATGCTGAAATGCTATTGTGCGGACTGTCATCATAAATTAATATTTTATTGTGAAGCAATAGAACAGGAACAATCACGACTACACAACCCCAATTAAGAGGTTACTGGACAGAGCCTTTCAGCACAGATCCTATCCTTGCTCATAATGTACTCTTTCATTGTCTTGACGGCTGCCATTTACCTTTAGTTCCTGCACGATCATTCTTAGACAAAAGGCTCAAGAGTTTTTTTGTGCACACAACACAATCTCTAAAGAAAACTAATTGAGGGAAATGTTTACAGAAGCTAGAGTACACACACATTTGTTTTTCTACCATGGTGGGGACTTTCTATGGGCTTCTTTGTTTTAATACGGAGTTGATAACATTTTCCATCTTCACCAAATCTCAGAAAAGCCTGTAGAGCTCAGGCTTTTCTATCCAGGAAGATCTAGTCAGCACAATGTAGGCAAAACGTGAACACACACACACACACAGAGAGAGAGAGAGAGAGAGAGAGAGAGAGAGACAGAGAGAGACAGAAAGAGAGAGAGAGAGAGAGAGAGAGAGAAGCCTCAATGGAAAATTTTTGATGGACTTAAGAAGCGAGCTGGACCTCAAGACAGCTTCTACAGGGATCTTCACACTACCCTTAACCTTGGGTTAACATCTTTCTCAACACCGTGTAAAGGCCAGTTTTAACCCTGGGTTAAGCACACGTTCTACACTTGCAATTTTGGAAGGGGGTTAGCATTACTTTTAACCCTGGGTTATGGTTATGCATGACAATGCATTACACTAACATTAAAACGTGACGGCGAGTTATTTAGCAACAGACACCAATCATAACCTGCCTCAATTCTTACCTCATTAAAAATTAATGCGCTTTGTACAGTCGCTAAAACTTTCACGCGCCTCCACGACTGAGGGGAAACAGTTAAAAATGTCGAACGGCGAAGGCAAACGCGTTAAGTAGAATAATGAATAGACGATTTTATGTTGCTCCACATAGCGACTTTTCACACAGATGAACAAGCAGTTATTAAGCGTGTAGTATTTGTCCAACGTTCTTCCAAATAAGAACGTTACAAATGCACACCGTGGAAATCTCAAATCCGGTCTACCCAAAATTAACAACTAAGCAAGATAGTATGAACTGCGTGAAACACAAAATAAGATACGTCAATTTCAAATGTGAAAAACCCACCCCCAACCTCAAAATAGGCTCGCGTAAAAACCCCGAAGTACCGTTTGCGATCTAACAAAATTCGCTTCGTGTTGGCTACGGAACAATTCTAAATCAATACTTAACTTTCATAGTACGCCAATGAATGAACAATTCCCTAACACATTTCATACGTGACATTTATACATGCATTAAAAACAGCCAGTACATCCAAGCCTGTCATCCAATTTTATGATGGAAACGGAGGCAAAGCAAATCAAGACATTCTAGTGACAGGAACCGAGTGCGAAACGTACCTTTGTGCATGCCAGTGAAGCGGTCTTTCAGCACGGTGAGCTCGTAGATCTTGCCAAATTCCTCGAAGAGCGGCCGGAGGTCCTTCTCGTCCAGGTTGCGTGGTATCTGTCCGATGAACAGTTTGATGGCATCGTGGTCCTTCATGGGAATGGTGGCGCAGCTCGCGGGACTGTGCGTGTGGCTTATTCCGTTCACGAGCCCGTTCGTACTGGCCGCTCCTCCGTGCACCGCGGCGTCCACCTGTCCGTTCGTTAAAGTTGCCATGTTCACCGCGAGGACTTTCAGCTGCTACGCCTTCAGAAGTGTTTCAAACGACGGGATGAGACGTCCTACTCTGGTTTTCGCCGAAAATGTACAGATGCAAACACGTACCATTGAACACAAGTCAAATATCAAACGCTTTTGGTCGTCCAGGCGGAGGCGTGTTTCCTTGTACGTGTCCCTTACTACTCAATTCATTCATTCATGTAATAAAAACGAGAGAGAGAGAGAGAGAGAGAGAGAGACCGACCGAGAGCGTTCGCTTTACCTCCGTTCCCCTCGCCCCTGCTTCTAGCTACCCTTTTATTTTTTGCATTGAGAAGTCGGTATGGGTGTCCTCCCGGTTTAAACCGACAGGGCTGTCTCAAACGCGCTCAGTGCAGTGGGGAGGAAGAGAAGAAAAAGCAGCTCCCTTTATGTCACACGACGCGATCTCTCCCCCTCTCATCGTTATACAGGAACATGGTATGTTCCGCCGAAGGAGAGGGACTATAAATAAAGAAAATATCACATTTACACGGCTCTTTGTACGCTGCCTTGTGAATGACGCAACTAAGACTTGTACATAGTGGCATTCAATCTGTTTATTTTAAAACACGTGTATGCATTGTTTTTTGTTGTTTTTTTCCAACGCATTCTAATGCATAATGTTCCCTTAAATGCATTTCTCAGGAAAGCATCAAAGGATTCACCAAAATTCGAGGGGAACTAATGGACAGCGCCAGTGCTGAAACGCTCGGAAAGTGCAAAGACAAAAACAGCCTTATGCATGTAACCTCGCTGGGATAAATCATTTCAATTTTATCGTTATGATTATTTTTACTTATCATTTAAAGAAATACAAAAATGTGTTTGTATTTAATCGAGGCAATGTCTCTTTTCAAATGCACGAGCTAGAAAGAGGGCTGTGAGCTCCTCCGCGCGGTGTGTACGGGCAGGGAGGTGACTGTGTGTGTGTGTGTGTGTGTGTGTGTGTGTGTATGTGTGTGTGTGTGTGTGTGTGTGTGTGTGTGTGTGTACAGGAATGGGGTAATAAACATACAAATCTTTATCATATAGTTGGTTCCTAAAGAGCAACCTTTAACCCGTTCAGTCCTAGTGTTCATTCCAGCGAGCATCGCTTTTATCTGGTTGTTTTGTATGGTTTTGATCATTTGGTGCCATCATAATGCATTTTTAGATTGGACGGATGTGTCAATCTATGAATGCTACAATAACCTTCTTTTGAATTATGGCAGAAAAATATGGCACAGTTTGAATGTTTATAACCTTAATATTTAAAACAACAACAACAACAACAACAAGAAAACAGCTTTTATATTACACTTCAATATATTTTCAATATAGTTTCAATATATTTTAGTTTTGTCATTTTTTTGACACAAAATATTTTTCAAAGTACTAAATCAATTTAAATAAGAGTATTGAAGTACATTTTACAATAAAATTCTACTGCACTTTTTTCTAAATATATTTCTATTTTCTAAAATATATTCAAATGGAAAACAGTTATTTTAAATTGTAAAAATATTTAACAATATTACAGTTTTTACTGTGTTTTTGATCAAATAAATGCAGC
The DNA here is from genome assembly GCA_036784905.1 of Acrossocheilus fasciatus. Lineage (NCBI taxonomy): Eukaryota > Metazoa > Chordata > Actinopteri > Cypriniformes > Cyprinidae > Acrossocheilus > Acrossocheilus fasciatus. Next base: position 8,374,262 of record CM071958.1, read on the forward strand.
CTTGGTGAGCATATAAGAGACATTTGACCCCCATTGTGTATGTGTGTAAACAGACACACACACGCACACACAATTTGGATGTTGATACAGATTATAACCAATGCCTATTGTAATGGCCATTACAAACAGCTATTAAAATCTTATCATAAAACATTTTTTGACTGATTATCACTTACGGCAGCATTTAGAGTAGAACTAAAGCATGGCCATATTTTGTACATCCCTGGAAAATAATTCAAGAGCAATGGGTCAATAGCTGACAGTATAGAAATTTTAAGTACTCTTTGAAAGATTATTTATAGTCACATCTTTTCACTTAGGAGCTCACTTTCATTGTGTCTTTGGATTTCATCAGACAAAAATGCTGTTGTGAATCACTACAGAACATTTTCTTCAATGATAAACTCTCTTTCACTGAAGCCAAAAACTAAGTGTCTCTTCAATTTAATAACATAACCCCATCAATGAACCTACTGAGATCTGCTGTTCTTTCTGATCAGGAAAAACAACCCTGATGTAATGAAGACTGACTGAACAGATGTAATGAAGACTGCTTGGAGGTTTGAGTGACGCCTCCAAACATCTATCCTGAGCCCTGAACACCTCCGAAATCCCACTTATCCATGAAACGGACCGCTGTTGACAGTCAAACCGTGTATGCACATGTGCAAACGTTGCATGCATGCCTCCAATTTCCACACCAGAGCACACAACCACAGCGTTTTTCATGCTGACAATGACACACCACTGTCGAGACCAAAGCACCTGCTCATAATGATGGGAAATTGTAGGCTGCTTCAGAGTTCCTGCTGAGCACGAGGCCCACGGAGAACAACAGGAGTACATGTGTTCAGCACCGGCACAATGGCAGGTAGGAGCGCTCAAGCGAACTCAAAATGGAGGAAAACAACAAACCGCTTAAGAGGAAGCCTTCTGAATGCTCTGAAAAACCCATGACATAGCTGTTCAGAACAATGATTCTCAATTTGTTTTGCATCAGAACTCAAATTTAGCACTGATATATCAAGTGGCGACCCAATATGATACAAAATGTAACCTGTTCATACAAAACAAAGGCATCTACAGGCTTCTTTGATGGCATCTACTGTTCCACAAAGAACCTCCATTGCACCTTTCCATTTTTTATTTATTTATTTATTTTTTAAAGAAAAGAGATACGGTTCTTAAAACATAAAGGTTTTCAATAAGAACTAGAACTGGATTTTACAACAATGAAATAGACAAACCATTTATTTTCCCAAAGAACCTTTCAGGTTCTTTCTTAAAATAACCTTTATTTATTTATTTATTTTTTCTTAGTGTAAGAATCTTTAAAAAGAACATTTTTCACTACACGGAATATTTTGTGCAATAAAAAGATTCTACAGATGTTAAAAGTCCTTCATTGAACCATACATACTTACAAAGAACCTTCTGAGATAATAATAATAATGTATCATAATTATACACGATTATTGCATTATTTTTCACTGTGGTCTTCAAACAGTCTAGGACATTTATTTTAGAAGCACATTTTGTTCTATAAAAATAAAGGTTCTTAAAAAAAAAAAAAAAAAAAAAGAAGAAGAAAAAAAGAAAAAGCCCAAGAACCATTTTCACTGTATTTCACTGCATTCTTGAGTTGGACATATGATTCTTGGGATAAAAAAAAAAAAGTTTCAGTGCACATATATTTTATAAAATAAAATAAAATATAATAGATATATTACAATAATAAAAAAAAAAAAAATAAAGGCAACATTAAAGAGAAAAAACAAATGAAAAAGTAGTTTACACTTAAACTTTGTAGAATGTATAAGGTTTTCTATGACGTCTGATTGCAAATTCCTTTTTGGTCCTAAGTGCAGCCTTTATTTTTAAGAGTTCACAATAATACAATAAATGCAATGAATTGCATCATGCTATGTTTCTTAGAAGAGCGTCTTCTCTTAATTGCATCTTTCCAAGTAAGTAATTTATAGCTCAGCTGCTCTTGTATCTACACTGCATCTCTTATCGTTTCATGTTCTCCGCCCAAAGGTCAACTGGGCAAATATTAAAACACAGTATAATCTTGTATGTGTTTGGCCTTAACGATGCGATTTTAAAGCATTGGATGCGGTCCAAAGCAGCATTAAAAAGGAAACGAAATGCACTCCGTGGCCCTCTCACCTACCGCGCTCAGAGGCTGTAATGGCCCGTTAATGTCATTTCGGACTGTCAGTATAACCCGGCCCAGCTGAGTCAGTCCGCTTTCTTTGGCAGGGCACTGTGCTCGCTTTTGCAAGCATACCCTTGGGGCCGTGCTACCTGAGATCACGCCCGACTTGCCTTGAGCCATATTTTTAATACAAGGACGAAATGTGTTAGCACAAATCATTGTAATTATGTTCACTGCGTAGTATCGCAACGATTATATAAGTTATGTTGCCATTATTATTCCCTATAGTCTTTCTCTTCGCCCCTCTCTCGTCTCTTTCGCTGTTTTCAAGCCGGCCCAAATGAAAAGCGCCTGATGAGCACGTCCATCGTCGTGATAATAATAATCATACGCAATTAGTGGGTAATTTACAGACCGATTGGTCTACAGAGGGAGCACCGTAGGTCGCTGGGAGCGGGGTTTGATGAACCTGGAGTGGAACAGGAATGCTCCAATTTAAATTTCAGCAGAGGAGTGGTTTCAAGAGGAGAGTCTCGCATTTTCATCCTAAAATTTGATCTCAGCGGTATGTCTATGCGAATGAGCCTTACAATCAAATGACAATCATACTTATTTTTTTTTTTCTGTCAAGAAATAAATAATAAATTCAAATGTTATTTTCTTCGACAGCAGGCCTGCTGCTAAAAATATGCACTGTCCTTTCATGCTTCTGCATGGCTGCTGGAACAACAGTAAGCCGCTGTCCATGGTGCTGAAATATTCTCACTGAGGCACAACTAGTCAAAACTGGTCAAAAGTTTGGAATAATTACAATTTTTTAATGAAGAAGTGTCTTTTGCTCACCAAAGAATGCATTTATTTAATCAAAAATACAGTAAAAGCTGAAATTCTCTGATATATCAATTTAAAATAACTTTTTACTACTTGACCGCATTGTAAAATGTAATTTATTTCTGTGATGGCAAAACTGAATTTTCAGTAGCCATTACTCCAGTGTCACCTGGTCATTCAGAAATCATTCTAACATGCTTATTTGATGCTCAAGAAACATTTCTCATTATCATCAATGTTGAAACAGTGCTCCTTTATATTTTGTGCAAACTGTGATACATTACCATTCAAAAGTATGGGGTAAGTAAGTTTTTTTTAAAGAAAAATGTTAAATAAATGCCATTCTTTTGAACATTTTATTCATCAAAGAATCCTGAAAATGTATGCTAGTTTCCACGAAAATATTATGCAACAAAAACTTTTCAACACTGATGATAATAGAACCATTAATTGGGCACTGATAAAAACTGAAAAATCACAGTAATAAATTAAATATTATATATATATATATATATATATATATATATATATATATATATATATATATATATATATATTTCAATAGAAAATTATTTTAAAATGTAATAATATTTTGCTCCCCATGTGTTCCATGACCCAGTTTCTTCCCTGTCTATACCTGTGTTTTTCCAAGTATCCTGTGTTTAAAAGCCCCAGTTTGTTCAGTTAGTGTTTGTCGGGTCTACTCGTGATGTATGTGTGTCAACTCCAGCCTAAATTGTGGATTATCCCATGTGTTCCTTTATTAAAAGACATTTGACGTTTATTCGTGCTCCTGCGTGTTGTTCCTGACAGCGTATCATGACAGGTAAGCATTGTGACTTATTTCAAAAACATTAAAAAAGTAATAATTTCAAACTTTTGGCCGATAGTGTATCAACTGACCCCTTCTAAAATGGGTTTACTCAAAAGAGATTGCTATAATATTATATTGAAAGTAACAAAAGCCTTTTTTGACACCCCTCACTCTTTGACAATAGAGTGCACTGAAATAACTTGTGCCCTTGGAACATTACTTTGAATCAAATCCTGTTCCGGCGGTGTAATTGTTGAGGAAGGCAAATAAACGAGTGGCAAATGAAATTCTTGCAGGGCAGCTTGCACAAATAGATTGATAATGTGTGCCAGCCGCCGTAAAGTACGTTGAGGTTTTGATATTACCTGTTCTGCATATTAATGTCTCTCCTAACCTGTCCTTCATCCAGGACAAAGTTCTAAATCTCAGAGAGCCTTGAGCCTCGGAGGCGGTTCATCATCTCAGTGTAATTTAGGAGGACGAGCAGGAAAAGGGCAGAGGAGCACAGAACTCCAAAAAACCTTTGACAGAGCGGCGCTATGGAAAAGACGCAGAGTTAGCTAATTGGAAGCTATAAATGTGAGGAAGCAGAAAGAAAATTAGACATGTGACTCCAGTCAAATACAAACAACAGCCAAGCAAGCATATAAAAGGTGATAATTATCAGATCCACTGAGACTATGGTACATGCCAGTCTGAGAAACTTAACAGAAAACCACTCTTGAATTTCATAAATTTAACAGCTATGTTGCAGAAAAGGATCTGATTTTACTGATAAGAAAAAAGCTATTTGAATCAATACCAAGGGACACATATGTGGAACGAAAAAATGCATGGATTGGTGGAGTTTTTCCCCTTTAATTATTGTTTACTCTAGAGGAGCTGCTTATCGTGAGAGCGGTGAGGTTTTTTTTGCATCAGAGGGGAACTGTTGGTTGTTAGTGCAGTATTGAAAACAGATTAGCGCTTTACCACTTGACACAGTTGGGCATTTCTTTCAAACTTAAATCCCCAGTCACAACTCTCAGCTGACTCTTGACTCCTCTACCCCATTGTAGAAGAAAACACAGCATTGAAACAACATTATCCCCATTCAGAAGACAAGCTGAGCTCTCTCTTTGAGAAAAAGCCCAAAATGGCAGTGACCTAAGCTACATCCCCGCATCAGGCAGCAGTGTTTGAAGGACTTCTGTTAAAGTGATACTTCAAAAAATCACGATTAATCACATCCAAAATAGGTTTTTCTTTACATAATTGTAGCAAATTAGCTTAAAAGGGAATTGTATATAAATATTAGAATTAATTATGATTAATTACAATTATTTATATCAGTTGACAGTAATAACTGTCAGAATTAAATTGCTATCAACTGATCTGTTCGTCCAGCGACCATTCAGTGTAAGTTCATATCAACTCTAAGAAAGGATATTTTCGTGGCCACAGAAAATACTTTAAGTATTAATACATTAGAGCATATAGTAAGGATCGAAAATTGTAAAGGGACATTAATTTGCAAGGCAGAACCAGAAACTCATGTAATTTGTGCACACAACTTTTATTAACTAAACGCTAACACACATAACTAATCTAAACAAACAAACAAACATACATACATACACTCACGCGTATATACAAAAGGGCAGCTAAAGTGGACGAATGAAGCCATTAGAGAAAACAGAATGCAGTTATGGAAAGAGTCAGTTAACCACCTGAGTAAAACCATCAGCGCCGTTTATAACGGGGTCTATAGCTTATTACTAAACCTCTGTTTAGTTTAGTTAGATGTACCATACTTGCACTTCCACGACTGTTGGCGTGTGTCTGGAATGCAGTCTCGGATGAAAAGTCTTTATGGTTTCAAGGTTTTGGACTCACGATCACGTTCTTCCGGGTTGAAGAGTGATGAATTCCAAAGAGGTTATTCTGGTTCTGAGGTCCGCGGAGCTTTGGTTGAATGGAAAGTCAAGGCCGCATGGCCTGGCGCAAAACTTAAAGTTTCAGAAGAGTTCTAGCTCACATCCTTCTAGGATCTAACAGAACCGCAAAACTGAGATATGTAGGAGCCCACCGGGCACGTCGATACCAGCTCAGGCTCTCCACACGGGCAGCAATCCGGAGATTTAGCAGTAGAGTTTTTGCAGAAGAGCACTCAGGCAAAACTGTATGTGAGCCCTTTAAGGTCTGCGAAGAGTCACGCCCCTCAGGATGGGCTTGACCAATGAGAAAGGCTGAATTTCCAAGCGGGAGTTTGGAAATACTGGGGGGGGGGGGATGTTAATTTGCAAAGGGGTTGGATTGGAAGTTGTTATACAAACTATTAAAGATTCTTAGGACATTAATATGTCGCATAGGTATCAACATGTAATATTCACTCTCAATTAGATCATCCGAAGATGAATTGATAGAGACCAAACATGTTACAGTCAGAGTGATATTAACCAGTGATCTATTATAAGCGTGCATAAAACAGTATACAATACACAAAAACATATACAAGAACAGTAATAATATACACAATGACCTAATGATATGTGTGCTCATTCAAAGAAAGGTTTTTCTATTAATTAATTAGAGAAGAGTCCATTTTATGGCATAATGTCTTTTTCCTAAAGGGGATATGAAGTGAGTGTTGCTCAGCCATTTGCATTCCTTTGAGCAATAAAACTAGTGTTATCTGATGGGTTGCCATGGGACCAGGGGCCTGAAGTCCTTGACAGTCCTACTGGCACAGGGTATGTGTATTGGATGAGGGGTCTGTGACCATTTGTTAATCTAATAACTAATTGATTTCTTAAATCAAATGCAAAATTGTGTCTGATTGGTCCAAATGCTACATAATATATGTGTGTATACTGTGTATATTTATTATGTATCTATAAATACAAACACATGCATGTATACACCACAGGACTGAGCTGGAGGGAGGCTATCATCCGGTGTCTGGAAAGCATCCGTCCCTGATCCAGAACAAAGCTCGACCCAGAGCCCAGCCAAGCATCACTCCGCTGCGTGGAACTGCCTGAGCCCACCGCAGACGGAGAGCCAGAGCCTACCGCGGTCATTGAGCCATCACCATCGCCATCAGGAGCGACAGAGCTGATGATCGTCCCGGAGGCGGAGGCACAAGTGTCTTACCAGGTGCGAGAGCTGACAGCACAAGCGACGGTGGAAATAGTTGTGGAGATCGCGGGGGCGAAGGAAAGCCCCGCCCACTGCACCACTGCTGAGAGTGAGCATACCCTGGACTCTGAGGATATAATAAACTTCGATGTGGATATATCCTTTAAACCTCCTATCTGCCCTGAACTATCTGACTGTATGATAAGGACCACGGAGGTCGTTTCCCTGTCCGCCGCGCTCTTGCTATTGGGAGTTGTGATCTGAACCTCCTGCACCTGTGCTGCCCTCATTAGTTGCCTCATTTAAGCTCACTCCTTTGTTCAATGCGCTGTCGGTTATTGTTTGTTACTGCTGTTGTGAGATGTGTGTCTTCATCATCTTGGATTACTATTAAATGTTAGAGAGATTATCTTCGTTTTCGTGCGCTTTTCCTTGACCTGAGCGTGACAATAAAATATAAGCGTATAAATATATAAATGTATATACATATAAATATTTTCAAAATACTATACTGTATGTGTGTGTGTATTTATTACATAATAAATATACACAATATACACACATATTATGTAAACAAAAACTTTTATTTTGGATGTGATCTTATCATTTGACAGCACTAATATAATATATCTTTCATAAATACAAATTTACATATCTACTACTGTTCAAAATTTTAGGGTAAGATTTTTTTATTTAAAATAAATAACTTCTTTTATTCAGCAAAAAAGTATCAAACTGATCAAAAGTGACAGTAATATTTTTATAGTCACAAAATATTCATATTTCAAATTTAATTTAAAACAAATGCTATATTTTTGATCAAATAATTGTAGACTTGGTGGACATAAAAAACTTTTAAAAATGTACATTAACAATAATATATTATATATAAATAATATACCATTAGCATTATAATTAATATTATCAATAATATCTAATAGAAAAAAATAATATATAATGATATTATTTATATTAATGATTTTTTTATTAATAATAATAATAATAATAATAATGATAGTCACATGCTTGACCCAGTTTCCTTAGTTCTCCTCATTAGTTAATTAGCACACCTGTTTCTGTTTCCCCTTGATTACGTTGATTATTTAAAGCCTGTGTTCTCCCCTCATTCTTTGTCTGCTATCGTTTGTAACTTGTGTTAAGCTACACCGTGTTCCTGCATTTCATCTGTTCCTTCTGTGGATTATTATTAAAAGATTATTGTTTGAACTTTACTCCTCGTCATGCGCCCCCTTAGCTAACACACCACGTAACAATGATTATTATTATTATTATTATTAACAATAACAAATCAACATTAAAATCTATATCTATGCCCATACAGTGGTGGTCAAAATTGTCAGAACACTTGGCATATTTAATGTTAATATTAATAATAATAATAATAATGTTATTATAATTACCACTACGACAAATGATTATTATTATTATTATTATTATTATTATTATTATTATTATTATTATTAACAACAACAATAAAAAATTAACATGAAAAACTATATATATACACATATGGTGGTGGTGGTCAAAATTAGAACACTTGGCATATTTAAGAGGTTTCAGTTGTTTTTGTTGAACTGGCAATTACAATACCCAAAAAACTAACTACTGTCAGAACTAACTGCGACGGAAGGAACATTGAAAACGATGGACTGGCACCCTCAAAATCCAGACCTCAACGCCACTGAGCAAATTTGGGGCGAGTTGGAAAATAAACAGGACAAATCTATTGTACATTCAAACCTTTGGCAGAAGGCATGGGATAACATCAGTCTTGAAGTTCTCAGGAAATATATCGACACTATGCCAGAGGGATGTGCTGCTGTAATTGCTGCAAAAGGTGGACTCACTTCATCTGATATTTGTTATGCTCAGAGCAACCATCTGCATATTCCATGAACATTGAAATCATGTTTTGGAGGAAAAAAAGGTCAATATTTTCAGATCTGTCTGGTGTTCTAACAATTTTGGCCACCATTGTATATTTATATATTACATAAATCACCAAATATACAGATAAGAATAAAGTTTTCATTTTTGGGTGTGCTATCCCTTTAAGAAAATGAATTGAGGATTTGATTGCCTTCGTTCAACCACTTTTTTTTCTTTCTTAACACCTTACATAAATGCTTCTCATGATGCATACTGATGATTTCCACAACACGTGAACTCCTTGTTACTTTATCTCCACCAGGATTAGTCCGAGAGAGAGGTTCTCACCTGTATGTGGCTTCTAACTTCTCCTCATGTCAGTCCCATCTCTTTAATCAGTGGTTTGGAATCCTGTGACCTCTGACCCCTCGGCTGTCTCACAGCACCTGTGCCACAGGCACTTGTCACCTCGCTGTCATGTCAGCTCCACTCCGCTCTTTACTGTGACTGTGGTGTCTGGGTGTCTGGCCCCACAGAGCCCCTGATTGCTCCCCTGGGAAGGTGTTAGAGAGGTGGGCGAAGCCACCTGCTACTGCCCTACAGCGATGGAAGTGAGCGGAGGGCCTGGGGCTCAGCATGACTGCTGGAAATACAACACATGGTGCTGCCAAAGACCATTCCAATAGGGGGGAGAGAGAAAGAGAAAGAGATGAAATGACTGCACCGTTGCAACGAGTGACAACGTTGGCTCCTTCGAAGTGAAAAACTGTGCCTATGGAGACAGCAAAGTCACTCAGGACCAATTTTCCTTCTGCTAAACCAGGTGCAAGCAATTACATGAAATGATTGGACAATCAGTCAGTCTCAAATACTCCGAAGACACCATAAACTTCCTATCATGTGTTTATGTTTCAGGTGCTGTTTCTGGGCAGCAACCACTCCAAAGGGAGAGAAAGGTGACAATGGAAAAAGCGCCGACATGCTTTATGAGGTATTTCTGTGGAAATAGCCAGCCTGTCAGCCGCTACAAGAAAGCATAAACAACCTGTTGTACTTTTTAACTGTTGTATCCTTTAAAAAGACCCAGGGGGAATTTTAAAATACTGCCGCTGAGCTAAATTACTTGGAGCCCTTTGGGGACCCTTTGTGAGAACCATATACATTTATTTTGTGTAAAGTATGCAACAGAATACACCGTTAAAAGGGATTTTAGGATAGAGATGGGACAATATAATCCGTACAGGCGTCGATTAAGTGCAGATGAGTGTCAGCTATGTTATAGGCCCCACCAAGAAACAAATCGCATCAGTTTTTCAGTCATAGTATGCATAGTACACTACTACTACAGCTCTCGCTTGCTTTCGAGGCATTTAACAGGTAAAAAAGATTAAAGAAGTGTATCAGTACTTCCAATTTAATATCTTTTTATTATTATTATTTTAAGACCAGCATGCCACTTCAATCTCAGCTACAAAATTTGTTCATGCATATTTGTGTTCATGCAAATGTCAAATTAAAACATGATTCCAATTAATGAACACAAAAATACTGTGCCCAGGAGTTTGAATTTTTATTTCATTCATGATTATTTTTACTGAAAATTAAAAAAAAAAAAGTAATATTTAATCATTTTAGATTTAAATATACACTGGCGTTAAAAAGTTTGTGCTCTGTAAGACTCTTTAAAAATTTTAAGACTTTTTAAAAAAAAAAAAAAAAAAATCAGTTTTAAATAAATGCTGTCCTGTATTCAGAATCCTAAAAAAGTATCATAGTTTCCAAAAAGTGTAAAGCAGATTAAATGTTTTTAATGGTGATAAATGTTTCTAGAGCAGTATATTACAATTAAAATTATTTTAAATTCAGCTTTGACACCACAAGAATAAACTACATTTTAAAGTATATTAAAATAATAATAGCAAAACAAAATAACAAAACAGTTCTTTTAAATTGTAATACTATTTCACAATATTACTGTTAACTATATTTTTGATCAAATAAATGCAGCCTTGGTGGGCATATGAGACTTAAAAAAAAACAGACCCCAAACTTTTGAACGTTAGTTTATTTTATTTTAAAGTTCAATAGTAGTAATATAGTATTGTATAAATTAGAGCCCTGCATTTCAGCCCGGCCCCGACAAGCCCCGACTTTTTTACGCCCCTAGGGCTGTGCTTTGGGACAATTTTCACGTCATAGTTCAGACATAGGACGGGCATCGGGCCTATTTTAGGCTTCTCCTTATTTTTGATATTTTAGACATCCATCAATTACGGTCATGAAATCACCGTGCTGGTGAAAACAACATGAGACCATGCTACCGCGACTGTTTAGTGTCCAGCACTGGAAGCGTAGCTGGAAGAGTTCCATATTCAAATGCATGCAATAGGCTAAAGCTTGCCGCAGAGCACCAGCAAAAGTAATTACCACGAATGTGTCAGGGGTAATAGTAAGGAGATATTTGATTTATTTATTAATAAACTAGTGTTTTCTGAGTCAGTGTCGCAAGGATAAAGTTGCCAATCCTGACATTTTTATGGATTACATAATGAAAGAGTTTTTGTTTTTGATTTGTTTTATTTAGTTAAGTAGTAATTTAAAGCTTTCTATAGATATATTTATCATGCCTGTGTTTCGGTTCATTTTTTGTGAAGCACTCCTGTTCAAGACCGAGACGGCAGAAAGCACATCATGTTTGTTTTCTTTATTTTATAAAAGCACAACATTTTGTTGATATCGTTAGTGCACACAAATAAAAGTAGACCATTTACAGTTCCGAATTATGTATTACTCTTAACTTCATGAGCAAAACTTACAGCATATTTTAAGTTGTTTCCACTGAAAAGAATTCAAGTGATTGCACTGGCGCTTCCATGTCCTGCAAAGCGCGCTTCCACTCTCTGCACAAATGATTGGATATGTGCCTAATAGCGCACATTTATCTAGGTTTAATGTTTAAATTAACATTGTTGAACTGTTTTAGGTCCCACTTTATATTAGGTGGCCTTAACTACTGTGTATATTTAAATTAATCATTTGGTACAATGCATTTATTGTGTACATACATGCTTTTACATTGTACTTATATTTTTAAAAATACCTATATGCAAATACATCTGTAATTAATTTATGTAATTACATTTATAATTACACTGTTGACCCATCCCTTACACCTTAACCCACCCTTAAATTTACCCATATCACCAAACCTGTCCCTAACCTTACCCGTATCCCACCTCAATAGCAGCAAAAGTGTTTTGCAATACAATATGACCACAATAAGTACATTGTATTTATTTTTTGATGTAAGTACATTGTAGTTAAGCCCACCTAATATAAAGTGTGACTCTGTTTTATATCTATAGATTTTATTTTAGGCAAGTCGTGATGAATTGAGAAGGCAAAATTAATCAAACATAGGCTATGATCAACTCACTGTCTGCCTCTGGCTGCTTGGTCGTTACTTTAAAAAACAAAAACATACATTTAACAAACAAAAAAATGCTCTAAAAGTTTTTCGAAATAAATTTAATAAAAAAACAAAACAAAATATAATCCCTTTGCCATTGCATACAAAACTGAACTATTTTAATAGCTGAAACAGTAGTATAAGCTGTTTTGGGAGAAGGGGAAAAAAGACAGGCTGGGCTAGGGCCTATATTTGAGGCCTGTGCAGCGCTCTAGTATAAATATATTGATTTATTTATATTGCATATATTTTTATCATTCTGTATATATTTTTGAATTTAATTTCAATAAATTTTGCCACTAGGGGAAATGTTAAAACAACAACAAAACCCTAACACCTTGAGAAATGTAGTTTAATACTTTTAGTAGCCTCTGGATGTTTATTCTATTTTTCTGGGATAATAAGCATGTCAATGTTATTGTGAAAATCAGTCTACTTGAGCTGTTCTCATTGGCGTTTCAGATGATACAGACAAACCTGCTGACTAACAATTGAAATCCTAGGCACATTCATATTATTATGTGTTCTTGTATCCAAATTTTCCACATAAACCAGCATAAAAACCGCATAGTGAAACTGAATTACACATGCACTTAACATATGGTTTGACAACCACAACTAAAACATATCACAACAGTATACCAAGACTTAATTGCAGTGCAGGCATGACAGTTTGTGAGATGTTATTAATGTAACCCACACTGAGCTTATATTTAATTTTTACAGCAACTAGTCAGCAGGCTGTCTGAAACACCTTTAACAAATGAGGACAGCTCAAGAATGCTGATTTGAACAACAGCACAGACATGCTATTATTCCAGCAAAATAGAATAAATATCTTCAAGCCATTTTTCAGCCATTTAATGTGCATTCTGAAACGAGACTCTTTATATTTGTAAAACACTGTGGTTGGACAAATTCATTGTCTCCACTGAAAGCACGTCAAGTGAGTGCAAGTCTTTTCAGGCGACACTACAATGTGCAATGTCTCCTGCCAAGTTAATGTGGCACAAACCAGAGGAAATGGGGTCAATTAGATGTCCGACCTCACCAGGCATCCCACACCTACACTTAAAGCACTTAAACAGCATTACAAAGACCTCTACTGGATTACAAGAGCAAATGTTTGTGTCTGCAGACATCCAACCCATCGTCTCTGACATCTGACATGGGCCATGTCCTCGCTATTGGCACGCTCTAATCTCACTCCGCTCCTGGGAAAATGCGGAGTAACTGCAACGCCATTATCAAATGACGGGGCTGAGATGCCGCGCTCACATGCTGTATATTTAGAACAGGCCCCAGGGTGCTCTTTAGGAGGTTAACATCCACTGACCCTGATGCGACCTTCTTTCTGGCACCCTGCCCGACCCATTAGACTTGGCTTTGCTTCTTAAAAGCATTGTTAGAAAGAGGCAGACATCAAGAAAACATACCTGGATGAGTGGTGGTGGGGGGGGGGGGCACATTTCCATCCATATTTCTATTTCAGAGAGCCTGTAAGCTTCACAGACAGAAGACACAATTTTACTTAACATCTGTGAGTTGTAGCTGCAAAAAAGGCATGTTTTAAAGTGGTGGGCATGATGAACTATTTATGACATGATGGCTATTCTCATGAATATTAATTAGGAGGTCACGTTGACATAATCTTTCTGGGCTGCACAAACACATATGCTAATTAGTATTCATAAGCCTTTGCCATACTAGGATCTGTAAACTTCCTGTCTGGTGAAGATACGATATTTAGAATCAAATTACAATTTTAAATAAAATATACAAAAATCATTAAACGTTATAATAATTATTAACATTATATCAAAAGAATTTAAAGTTTGGGTAAAAGTGTAAAAGTAAAAAATGTTTTTGAAAAAACGTTTCATATTCTCACCAAGGCCGCATTTATTTGATCAAAAATACAATAAAAACAGTAATACTGTGAAATATTATTACAATTTAAAACAACCGTTCTTTATTTAATGTATTTTAAAATTTTATTTATTCCTGTGATGCAAAGCTGAATTTTCAGTACTCATTAGTCTTCAGTGTTACATGATCCTTCAGAAATCATTCTAAATAACATTTCATTTCTTATTATTATCAATGATAAAAACAGTTGTGCTATAACATTTTTGTGGAAATTAATGCATTTTTTCAGGATTCTTTGATGAATTAAAATTGTCAAAGGAACAGCATTCATAATTATTTTTGTAAAAACATAAAAGTCTTTACTGCCACATCTGATCAAATTATTGCATCTTTGCTGAATTAGAGTATTAATTTGTGGGAGAAAAGTGTATGGGGGAGAATATTTCTAGATTGTGACCAATGACCATATTGTTAATGCAACACATAACAGTTAAAGTGTATAACACTATCAAAACTAGTCAAAGTTTGTCCACACATGGCAATAGTACTGCGTTGAAAGGTTACAAATTAAATAAAGTAACCCAGCTGCCCATAGAGATCTCAGAAAAATAAAGTACATATCTAAGAGCAAGTCCATTGAAATCAGCAGTCCTCCTATCTGTTCTTGACTATACAACTATACAAAACCTGAGACATTTTAACCAGCCAATCAGCCAACTACAGCTAACTCATTTGTGACAGTGTGACCCTGAATGTTCGACTAAGTTCAGTTGAGTTCATTGGCTCTCCCACTTATGGTGCTCTTGATGACAGGTCTGTATGTGTGTGTGTCAGGATAGCAAGTGACACCGAACAGCGCGCTCCCACAGCCCCTCCTCTCACTCCACCCATCCATCCGTCACAGCCATGATCTTTAGCTTCATTAGCATGAGAATGGGGAATGATGAGATAGCTTGCATCAAATGCCAGCCACCCGGGAGACGGTAGAGAAGCGCTGCCCGCCCCTGATACACATACACACACACACACACACACACACACACACACACACACACACACACACACACACACACACACACACACACACACACACACAGAGTGCCACAAGACTCATTTTAAAGAAATAGTTGTACATTTGCCACACACACACAGACACACACACACACACACACACACACACACACACACACACACACACACACACACACACAGAGAGAGAGAGAGTGCCACAAGACTCATTTTAAAGAAATAGTTGTACATTTGCCACACACACACACACACAGACACACACACACACACACACACACACACACACACACACTATATAGCTCTTTCATCATAGCTCCTCAAGGAGCATCTGCCAGATATCTTCAAACTGGTTTGCACTCTGTCGTCTTAAGTCACTGCAACTAGTTCAAAGAGTCGCCCTGCTAACATTCACTTCTGTTAGAGAAACTGCTGACGTTTTCGATGTATGCAAAGCGGATAGTGCTTGTTTAAAATGTGATAATAAACATTCAAAGAGGCAAACACTTTTTTCTTCTGATGCTAAATGGGTTTCATTTCTAAAAAAAAAAAAAAAAAAATTATATATATATATATATATATATATATATATATATATATATATATATATATATATATATATATATCAATGTATGCAAAGTGGATAGATGAAGATAGATCATAATCACACAAAATCATTTTTTTACATAATTAAATCTAGAAATATATATATATATATATATATATATACACATACACACACACACACACAGTGGGTAGGGACAGTATTCAGACCCCCTTAAATTTTTCACTCTTTGTTATATTGCAGCCATTAGCTAAAATCATTTAAGTTCATTTTTTTTCCTCATTAATGTAAACACAGCACCCCATATTGACAGAAAAACACAGAATTGTTGACATTTTTGCAGATTTATTTAAAAAGAAAAACTGAAATATCACATGGTCCTAAGTATTCAGACCCTTTGCTCAGTATTTAGTAGAAGCACCCTTTTGATCTAATACAGCCATGAGTCTTTTTGGGAAAGATGCAACAAGTTTTTCACACCTGGATTTGGGGATCCTCTGCCATTCCTCCTGGAGATCCTCTCCAGTTCTGTCAGGTTGGATGGTAAACATTGGTGGACAGCCATTTTTAGGTCTCTCCAGAGATGCTCAATTGGGTTTAAGTCAGGGCTCTGGCTGGGCCATTCAAGAACAGTCACTCCTTCGTTATTTTAGCTGTGTGCGGCCATTGTCTTGTTGGAAGGTAAACCTTCGGCACAGTCTGAGGTCCTGAGCACTCTGGAGAAGGTTTTCGTCCAGGATATCCCTGTACTTGGCCGCATTCATCTTTCCCTCGATTGCAACCAGTCGTCCTGTCCCTGCAGCTGAAAAACACCCCCACAGCATGATGCTGCCACCACCATGCTTCACTGTTGGGACTGTATTGGACAGGTGATGAGCAGTGCCTGGTTTTCTCCAAACATACCGCTTAGAATTACGGCCAAAAAGTTCTATCTTGGTCTCATCAGACCAGAGAATCTTATTTCTCACCATCTTGGAGTCCTTCAGGTGTTTTTTAGCAAATTCCATGCGGGCTTTCATGTGGCTTGCACTGAGGAGAGGCTTCTGTCGGGCCACTGTGCCATAAAGCCCCGACTGGTGGAGGGCTGCAGTGATGGTTGACTTTCTACAACTTTCTCCCATCTCCCGACTGCATCTCTGGAGCTCAGCCACAGTGATCTTTGGGTTCTTCTTTACCTCTCTCACCAAGGCTCTTCTCCCCCAATAGCTCAGTTTGGCCGGATGGCCAGCTCTAGGAAGGGTTCTGGTCGTCCCAAACATCTTCCATTAAAGGATTATGGAGGCCACTGTGCTCTTAGGAACCTTAAGTGCAGCAGAATTTTTTTTGTAACCTTGACCAGATCTGTGCCTTGCCACAATTCTGTCTCAGAGCTCTTCAGGCAGTTCCTTTGACCTCATGATTCTCATTTGCTCTGACATGCACTGTGAGCTGTAAGGTCTTATATAGACAGGTGTGTGGCTTTCCAAATCAAGTCCAATCAGTATAATCAAACACAGCTGGACTCAAATGAAGGTGTAGAACCATCTCAAGGATGATCAGAAGAAATGGACAGCACCTGAGTTAAATATATGAGTGTCACAGCAAAGGGTCTGAATACTTAGGACCATGTGATATTTCAGTTTTTCTTTTTTAATAAATCTGCAAAAATGTCAACAATTCTGTGTTTTTCTGTCAGTATGGGGTGTTGTGTGTACATTAATGAGGGAAAAAATGAACTTAAATGATTTTAGCAAATGGCTGCAATATAACAAAGAGTGAAAAATTTAAGCGGGTCTGAATACTTTCCGTACCCACTGTATATATATACACATGTGCGCGCGCACACACACACACACGCACGCACGCACGCACGCACGCACACACACACACACACACACACACACACATATGTAATATCAATTTAAATATATTTTATATTATCAGCATTATCATCATCATCAGTATTAACATAATTAATAATACATATTTCACAATGTATAATGAAAGTTAAAGGTGACTATACTGTAGCTGTTCATGGTCTTCATTTTATAAAGAAAAAAAGTGAAATATCTACTTTTGTGTTCAGCAGAAGAATGAAAATCATATATCTTGGAAAAAACATGAAGATGAGTAAATAATTACAATATTTTCATTTGTGGCTGAACATAAGTTGCTAAACTAAAGAGGAACTGATTATAATGTGCTCACTATATCCATGGAAATGTTCAGTGACTGAATTTAACAGCGCTCTTGCATCATCTTTTGCAACAAACCTGAAATGTGCTCTGCACGAATCTCTCTCTCTCTCTGTGTGTCTGAGTCATGCACAGTTGACATTAACATTTATATATGGACTGTAGACAAGATAACACAACAAGCTACCTTCAGTATTATCATACAATAAGTGCAATGCGCCGGCAGAATACAGAATGAGAGAAGGAGAGAGAGGGGCAGAGAGAGAGGGAGAGAGGCAAATGAATAATTTCATGACTTTCACAGGATGTAGAGATTGCTC